>CM045741.1:32772515-32830015 GCA_024760905.1 Plotosus lineatus
CCTTGTTGAATATACAGCACACTAAACAGCACCTTAGCATTCCTCATCATACCAAATTAACCATTAAATCAGAAAATGTATATTGGTTAATTTATTGTCTTTGTGCATTGGTCCAGTGTATGGATGCAACATGAAAGAAATTCCTGTATAACACGAGGCTTGAACAGTAAAAGCGAATAAACTTTGGATAAAACCTTTATTGGTGTTTGGATATAATGCGTAATGTCTAGATTGTAATGTTACGTAATGCTTGTGATAATAATAATAATAATCTTATCTATTATTGTCTGAAATCCATCAAATGAATGTATTGGAAAATTATGCTGTGACGTTTGAAACCACTGCAGGTTGACATGGCAGTTGAGTCCCTGCATTGAAAACAATTCACAATGAAATAGTAAACTGACCACTCTGCCTCCATAAAGGAATAATACTAGTGTTGCGTAAAACCCCACCGTGGCAACGCAGTTCTCCAACATTACTGCGCATCCCTCTGTTGCGCAGCATCCACCGTAAACATCCCCCGCCCTCCACATCACTCTCCCTCAACACACCGCCCGACTACCTGACTACGTTTAGGGCTCATGGCTTTGTTTAAAAGCACCAGGTTACCATATCAAACACACTAAAACACCAGTTTCGCAGCAGTCGTCCGTGGTTTACGTAGCGCCATCGACGTCATCATGATGACGCAGCAGAGCAGAGTGCGGACTGCTTGGGTTCGAACAGTTGTTACGCATGAAATGTGGGAAGGAAAAACAAGGGAGCTTGATGTGTAGTGGATGGTAAGCGGTTGAGGACGCGGCCCAGAGCAGCCGCGTCTCTTGCGCAGGTAAAAATTCCCGGCGAGTCTCCGCACTTGTGGCGCAACTACTCCGTCCCCCTATGACGCAGTAATATATATCCGAGTACAGGCCCAGGGTTCTGTGAAATACTCGTGTGGATGAGCCACAATCGCAGTTTAACGCGATCATCGTGTATTTCGTGATGACTTTGCGTTGTTTGGAAGTGCTGTAAAAGAAATGGTTAGTTTCATGACGTCAGAAGGCTTGGAATCCCCAAGTACGTTTAAAGTGGCGGCTATATTACTTGTAGCCATTTATCAATAGTTTTTTATAAAGAATAATTTACATCGGAGATAATACAGAAAACAACAGCATGCATACTCACTGATATGAGCCGGATCCTAATACAGCCGGACTGTATTCTCTCCCTCCATTGTTTTTGTTTTCTTCGCCACTTGTTTTATTCTGAGCACTTCTCAGCCGCTTCCTTTGAATCAGAGCACTTTCGCATCATTGTAGCGTCCTGGTCGAATTTTCCACGGCGCAGAACACACGCCCCGCCCCTAACACACCCCCAGTTTCTGATTGGTCAGACACTGCTGCTGTACGAACGTCACGGCCGAATCACATGTGGTCGACGCGTGTTTACAAACATTGGAGGACATCACGTGGCCAGGGAAATTAATAATTTTATTTGATTTTATTGTTCACCTCAGGATTTTTTTGAAGTCTATTCCACTCTGGTGGCACGGAAAGAAAATAAAACAATAATAATTGAACCATTTAAATATTAACAGACACCTAGAAGTGCAATTGTATGATTTACTGCAACATTTAATTATTTTGGATGATTTATGTAATTGAGTGTATTCACTGAAGTAAGCTTATTTTATTTCAGCCATTTCATATTGCACAGGTATTGCTGGACTGACCTTGAAAACAAAAATAAAATGGCCATCCTAAGCGATGGGAGGGGGCTTCCAGTCAACATCAAACTGGAGGCATGTTGAGACATGATGTCATGATAAACCAATCAGAACAAGGCCAAGCTGACACATGTAACAAGGAACTAATGAGAGTCTAGAGCTAAGGGATGGTACTCCAATCAGAGTGGAATGGACACTTTTTTTTTTTTTTTTTTTTTTATAAGCCAATGCAGAGCTGATGGAGTCTGAGACCTTTCTCTTGGAACAACTTGAGTGTGAATGATTGTACAGTATGTCTTTTCCAAAAGGATAAGTAAACACCTGAAAAATAAATTTGGATCTCTTGCATTGTGAATTGGACACGTTTTTCACCACAACATAATCGGTTTGCAATACTAAATATAATCTTTGCAAATAAGATGAGTCCAACATCTCTAAAACTATCAAAGTCAAATAAATGCCTCTCCTTAACTGGAGTTTGCAAAGAGTGATGTGAATAAGATTAAGTTCATCTTTATGCTGATGTAAAAGTAAATGCGTAGCGTCACTTTATGCATGTCCATAAACTGGAAACATCTGCTTACCAAAGAGTTACAAGGAGAGGACTGATAAGAGCAGAGTAACTACTTAAATGTTCTTATTCTTCAGATGGTGGGTATAGAAAAGTATCAACCCCTTTAAAATACTGTGGCTTGCATACCCCTTGAACTTCACATTTTTCACATTACAACACAAACATCATCTTCCGCTTTATCTGGGGTTGGATAGCGGGGTTAACAGCCTAAGCAGTGAGGTTCAGATGTCCTCCTCCCCAGCCACTTCCTTCAGCTCTTCTTCGGGGTGGGGTGGGGGGGTGTTGTGTGCAATAGCCAAAGTATTCCCAGACAAGTCAAGAGACAGTCATGTTTTTATTCGACCCAGGGTTCGCTTTCTAGTTGCATATGCCCAAAGAATCCACCCCTTCCGGTATGTGTTTGGGAGGCATTCTAACCAGTAGCCTGAGTCACCTTGACTGGCTCCTCTCCATGCGGTGGAATAACTGTACTCTGAGCTCCTCCCAGATTGTCAGCTTTTCATCGCATCCACACGTGAAAGCCCAGCCACCCTGCAAATGAAGCTAATTTCATCCATTTGTATCTGCAATCTTTTTTTGGTCATTACCCAAAGCTCATGACCATAGGTAAATTTTGGAACATAAATCGACTGGTAAATTGAGAGCTGAGCCAGAAGGCAAAACACCCTCTTCACCATGATGAGCCATTTCAATTTCCTGCTCCATCCTTCGCTCACTCATGAACAAGACCTTGAAAGACTTGAAGTACTTCACTTGGGGCAGGGCCTCCTTTCAGACCCAGAGTGCATTTCATCCTTTTCTGGCTCTCCTCTGAATTCTTCAGTGTAAATGTGATTGGAACCAACCACACTTCTTCCTTTTTTTCCTTTTGGCTTTTTCCCTTTCTCAGGGGTCTCTACCCTCCCTAAATCATCCACTCTGCTGACCTCACCACCTGCTGCAGTAGGTCAGGAGGCTTTCGATGGTGTAGTGGTAAAAGTTCATCAATAGGATGTTTGTGGTCCAGGTGAAGCCATAGATGCGAACTCAAAAAACAAAACAAAACAAAACAAAACAAAAAACTTGAAGGGCTCCATCCTCTCTACCTACTCTCCATCAATGTAGAGGGCTTGAATGCTTAGTTTGTTTTGATCTCCAGATGGCCATCATGTCTTTTTGGTTTTGGATGTGTATAGTTCCAGGTGGTTGTAGCACCATTGCTGAAATGCTAGACCATCTTTCTGTAGGCTGACTTGTTATCAATAATCAAACCTATGAGGGTGGTGTCATTGGTGAATTTGACGATGGTGTTGCTGGTGTGAGTGGAGGAACAGTCGTGTAAAAAGAGGCAGAAAAGGAGGGGCTAAGAACACACCCCTTTGGTGTTTCGGTGTTAAGGATAAATGAAGGAAATGGGTTCTCTTGACATTCTGAGGTCTGTTGCTGAGAAAGTTCAGTATTTTGGTGCACAGTGAGCTCCCTAGGCCCAGATTGCTGAAGCTGTGGACCAGTTGTTAGATTGTGTGAAAAGTGGAGCTAAAGTTCACGGAGTATCCTCACATGGGAGTTGCTGTTGTCCCAGGTGTGTGAGGGCTGTGTGGAAGGCTGTATTGTTGGCATTCTCCATTGACCTGTATGCAATCTGATGTGGATTGAGATCACCAGGGATGGCAGCCTTAACGTAAGAAGTCTCTCGAAACATTTGCTGATGATGATTGTTGGGGCAACTTAACAGTAGTTGTTCAGGCAGCTTGCTGTGCTCTTATTAGGCACCAGAATGGTGGTGGCTGTTTTGAGCAGGTGGGAATCTTACATTGCAGTAATGAGTAGTTGAAGATGGTGATTAAAAAACAAAACAAAACACTAGTTAGTCTGCACATGCTTGGAGTAACCTTCCCGTTACTCCCTCTGAACCTTCCCTTTACTTCTCTATTAACATCCTCAAGGCAAACACTGCATCTGTGGTGCTCTTTCTTAGCATGAAACCAACCTGTTGTTCACAAATGCTGACCTTTGCCCTTAGTGTAGCTTCCACTATTCTTTCCCATAACTTCATGGTATGGCTCATCAACTTTATCCCTCTGTAGTTGCCACAACTCTGCACGTCTCCCTTGTTCTTAAAAATGGGCACCAGCACACTTCTCCTCCATTCCTCTGGCATCCTCTCACTCTCCAAGACCTTGTTGAATGTTTTTGTCAGAAAATCTACTGCTACCTCTCAGACACATCCATACCTCCACAGGTATGTCATCAGGACCAACTGCCTTTCCATGCTTCATCCCCTTCAATGCCCTCCTCACTTCACCGTTACTAATCTTTGCTACTTCTACTTTTTTTTCCCCTCTCTCTCATTTTCCTCATCCATCAGCTCTTCAAAGTACTCTTTCCATTTTCCCAGCACACTTCTGTCATCAGTCAATACATTTCCCACTCTAACATGCTGCACGTCCTTCCCATCTCTATTTCTCTGCTGTGCCAACCTGTATAAATCATTTTATCCTTGCTTACTGTTCAACCTAGCATACAAGTCGCCATATGCCCTCTGTTTGGCCTCGGACACCACTACCTTCACCTTACACTATTTCTCCCTGTACTCCTGTTTACTCTTTTCAGGCCTCTCTATGTCCCACTTCTTAGCTAACTTCTTCCTTTGTACACACTCCTGCACTTCCTCATTCCACTACCAAGTCTGCTTATCTACTTTCCTTCCAAAGGACACACCAAGTACTCTCCTACCTGTCTCCCTGATCACATTAGCTGTAGTTGTCCAGTCATCTGGAAGCACTTCCTGACCACCCAAAGCCTGTTTCAACTCCTCCTTGAAGACAACCCGACACTCTTCCTTTGCCTTCTTCAGCTTCCTCACCATCAGCGTCATCCTGCACACCATTCTATGCTGTTTGGCAACACTCTAACCCACTACAACTTTACAGCCACTGACTTCCTTCAAATGGCCTTGTCTCTACAAGATGTAGTCTATGACTTGCATAATCAGATCTTGCCCTAACTGACACAACCCTCTGCATTTATTTGGGCTTGGGCTCGGCATGATGGAGAACACTGGCTTGAAATATTTGTTTTTACGTGTTTCACCTTAATATATTAGGTAAAATGTGTGGGGTTTTTTTGGGGTCAGGTTATGAGTTTGGGAGGGGGTTGGAATGGATTAATTGGTTTCCTATGAGAATTTTTGTTTAATCTAATGAACATTTCGACTTACGAGCTCGCCCTTGGAATAGTTTAATTTCGTAAGTCGTCATGTGTCTGTGTGTGTAATCTAGTTAGCTAGCACTTCTGCTTGGATGCTAAACTGAATTTCATTACCCTGTATTTATACATATGCAATGACTAAGTTGAATCTAATATAATATGCCTCATGGTAGCCTCTCTGACCAGTTTCTATCTAGTTTGGACAAATGATCTGATCCAAAAAGGTCCAAATGGAACCGAATTATTTCCAATTCTTCAGGTTGGATTTCACTGTGCTCGGAGATTGATAGTCTTTCAATTTTTTTTAATCTATCAGGTGACTTATGCTTCTCCACAATGTTTTTGCGAAGATCTTTTGACATGACTTTGACACACACATGATTGTTACAAGCACTGAAATGCTCAAATATGTTTTTATGCAAAACCTTTGATTAGTTACTCAAAGGGGGAGGATAATTAGCTCTGTCTAGTTGAGGGTAATATATTACACCTGATTGTATCAGTACTTTTTAGGAGGGTCTGATCCTTTAACCCTCAAGCAACCAAGCTATATCTGCAACTAATATGACCGAGCAGGGTCATTTGTGACCTGATTGACTTTATATTGGAATATTTCTATATAAATAATTATTTTTGGGTTCTACATATTTATTTCACTCCCTAATGTTTGTCCATCATCTGTAATAAGGATATATATTTGAGATATTTTTATAAAAAAGCAGTCAAACACAATGATGGAACAATATTACAATTATTTAGACAAGCCTTGTCTGTACATCTTGTAATATGCATGTTACCGTTTTATCTCTTTGCATTTTTTTTTTCTTTGCATCAAAAATGAAAACGAATCAGTAAAGTTACTGTGTATAAAGTATGTATTACAATGGGATCAGATAATTTAGATATGGTAATAGAAATAATAATTATATGGCTGAACTATCTGAAACGTGTAACTGTCAGAATGAAGAACCATCAATACCATCTGAAGCTATAGTGTCAAAAATCTGAGATCTTTCTGGGGTCATAAGTGACCCGCACAAGTTTGGATTATACTTGCCACACGGATTGGCCGGTCCTTACAAAATTCTATCAACAAATGCAGGACAAACGGATTGGAAAATTCTTGGTAGGAAACTTGTCCCTGACTAAAAATGGCGCCCGACTATATCTACCCAGGGTCCTGTATGACCCCACCCAGTCGCTTGAAGGTTAAACTCTTGCTATTATATTTTTCACTTGCTCGTTATATATTACAATGAGTTAATATTTCTGGAATTTATTTTTGTATCTGTCCTTATTTCTGGCTGCAAGGCAACAAAGTGAGTATCTTACAAAACAATCAGCCAAAGAGTCTAATTCACAAATGTTACTGTGAATTTGCTGACTATTCCACCTGTAAACAGAAAGTAAATATTTATTTAATAGTTATCTCCAAAAGGTTTTATTATCACAATTTGAAAAATATACATGAAGTGCTTAGGAATCAGTTTGGTGTAAAGCTTGAGTGAAGTAAACAGTAAGTGAATTGTAGCAGAGAGTGGTGCGACACTTTATTTTATTATTTTTTTTGCACCGCATAAGTACATGGTTTGTAACTGGGAATCATATGGCTAGGAGCAATTAAAAGCCTTTATATAACTTGATTTCTGAACTGTGTTTTCTTTCTCCTGTGTTGGAAAAATGTCACTTGACTCTAAGCTCAGTGACCACACTCTACATACTCATGCAATACGTATACTGTACATAATTGTTTTTCATGAACTACAATAGGATGAGACAATATTACATAAATTTCAAAGTGCACAAGCACATTGTATACATCTGTGATAGGATGGTGTTAATGTATTCCTCTTATTGCTTTTATTATAGCTTTAATAGCATGCCTTGTGCAACATTTTTACCCATTTTATACCCATCAAACACTTAAAGGGTACCTGTAGTGAAAGCGCTCATGTACCTAATTTGATGTATTGTGTATAGCTAATGACAAAACACCTATAAGGTGTTTATTATATTCTCTCACAAACCAGCTTTAAGCGATTTAAGGGCTTCACTAACGTCACGCTTCAGAGCACAGGAGTTTTGCAACGTCGCATTTCCTGTGATGTCACATAGTTGACAAAGCCTCTACCGGAACTGTGAGATTGCGATGTAAAACCTATGGCTATATACCTGACTCAACAATACAAGCTCACAGAAAATTGGAAAAAAAAGACATAGTATTTTTTTTTTTAAACCATGGACAAAGACTATTTCGTAGAAGGATTAGGTTATTTATATGAACCACTGAAGAAAGACTATCCACATTTAGTGAAATCAGACCAGGAAAGTGACGACTCGGAGGACGATATTGGAGAGTCGGCAGAAGCTCTTACACGGGAAAATCGTAGCAAACAACCAGCAAATATTTGGTGCTCTTGTGGAAAATGCGTGCGTCAAAAAAACCGATCAGGAGTGCTATTGTTGTAAAGAACATGAATTGCTTGAGGAAAATATACTGACATTCTGCAATTGGCTATACGACTGTCAACAATGTTACATCACAATGACCTTTGACCACGGTGAAAAAAGGCCAACATGTCCGCACGCTGAACCTTCGTGAGCAAGGAATGTCACACAAGAAAAGGAAATGTGGACTTATACATAAACTACCGACATCACGCGATGTTTAAAAGTTAATAATGAGGTATAGTGGATATTTTAACTGTATTTTATGATATATTACATATATACAGTAACCTCCAACACATCTTCAATCTTCTAATGTAGCACGTCACGAAGAACAAAAGCCTTGGAAACAGGAGGAATACAAATGATAACGTGCAATTTTAAGAATGTCGGTGCCTTTGCTTTCGCAACACACACATACTGAACACACTAATGTTCTTTGCGAATTTGCACATTTCTCAGTTTGTATATTTTTTATTTTCAGACACAACAGATGGTTCTGGGAGTTGCAGATGGATTGGGCATTGTCATACTGTTTACAGCTGAGGTATGGGACTAGATTTAGAACAGTAACAAAACAAAATCCCTTGTTTGGAACCCTTTTATATTCAGAATAACTGGATTTAATATATTGTCTAGCCAATTCGATTAATACCCTGGAACTTTTTTCCAGAGGAGAAAAAGCACAAAGTGACTAAACATCTGGTTGTTCTGAGTTGAAATGTAGAGTATTGGCCCACGGTGCTCTCACTTGCACAGCTCCAAGAAAGAAACTCTTAGTCGGCAAAACCATGTTAAGATATTCCTCAGTGTCTGCAAATAAGTTCACGTGGCCTTTGAAAG
The DNA here is from genome assembly GCA_024760905.1 of Plotosus lineatus. Taxonomy (NCBI): domain Eukaryota; kingdom Metazoa; phylum Chordata; class Actinopteri; order Siluriformes; family Plotosidae; genus Plotosus; species Plotosus lineatus. The sequence continues at coordinate 32,781,281 of CM045741.1, forward strand.
TGTATTCTCTAAGCGTGTTACGTATGCCAAATGGATTCTATTGGACGAGCCCCCAATTTTGTTACGTATGGAATTTAGAAGTAAATTGCCACATGAAACCAGTAACGCACGACAGACCATGACACAAACTATATACAATTTAATAATATAACCAAAATACAAATTAAACAAAGGGTCCCATAGTCACCAAGCACCTGCAGCATGGTAAACTTGGAAGCGGCACGTGTGCTGGCGGGGACAGGTTGTAATCCCTCTTTAGACAGAAACAAATGATTAAAATCCTCGGGTTGGTTGTGGGTGGACGATGGACTTTGGCCATGAAGTCCCGAATGATGAAACTTGGGTGGAGTTTCCATGGATGCCTTGGATGAGATGAGCCACCGAGATGAGTTTCCTTATAGGATCTGCGTGCTGAAGAGACCCGAAGAGGCTGGAGCCAGTCGGTACCAGGTTCTTAATATAACCTCCCCAAAGTTCTGGAAAATTCCATTCTCTAAGTTTCCAGACCGCCTTACAGCCGAGTCATACCATGTGACACTAGGTACAGCACACTCTGAATCTAATTATGTACACCGTTTCCACAGTCACACTTATATACATGCCCCTAAAGGTGCAAAGTGTAATTTATTCTAGCAGGAGTAAATGCTATTGTACCAGTCTTGAAAGAATTGATCTATCCTGTATCACATTATAGTTATAAAAAATGACTCCATACATCATATAATGAAAGAATCAGAAAACTTGAAGAAAACTAAAAATAAATCCTTGAATTTCCACCTTTTCATGGTTAGAAAATTGCTAGGCCAGCGAAAGGGGTCAAAAGGTCTCTAGATCACTGTACCCAGAGCATGGTCGGAATTGGTAACTCTAGCTCTCATTGGAGCGATTCACAGTTGAGTACGAAGTGGTCATGATGAGAATCAGCACCGCCAAGACTGAGGTCAAGGTTCTCAGCTGGAAATGGGTGGTATGCACCCTCCAAATCGATATTGAGGTCTTGCCCCAATCAAAGGAGTTCGAGTATCTCTGGGACTTGTCCATGAGTGAGGAAAGGATGGAATGGACGATTGACAGGCAGATTGGTGCAGCCTCTGATGTAAAGCAGAACTTGTACTGGTTTGTCATTGTGAAGATGGAGCGGAGTTGCAAGCCAAAGCTCTCAATTTACCAGTCAATCTACAATCTGACCCTCACCTATAACCATGAGCTTAGGTTAGTGACTGAAAAAACAAGATCCCAGATACAAACGACTGAAATGAGCTTCCTTTGCAGGGTGGTGGTGCTCTCATTTACAGAGAGGGTGAGAAGCTCGGCCATCCTGGAGGAGCTTGAAATAGAAATCCTGCTCTTCCGTGTGGAGAGGAGCCAATTGAGGTTGCTCAGGCATCTGGTTAGAATGTCTCCCTAGTTTGTTTCAGGTATGTCCAACAGGGAAGAAACATTGGGGTCAACCCAGAACACAATGGAAGGACTGTGTCTCTTGGCTGATCTGAGACTGCCTTGGTGTCCCACCGTAAGAGCTGGAAGAAGTAGCTGGACCTCACTGTTTAGGCTGCTGCCCCCGCGACCCGATCCTAGATTAAGCAGATAATGATGATAAAGAAATAGTCATGATTTTGGAACACCACTTTGACTTATACCTGACTTGTAGGTGTTGGTGAATGAGGCCCACTTTATCTTTTTTATTTTTCCTCCCATACAATAGCAACCAAAGAGGGTGAACGGCAACAGGAATGTGGAGTCAACCAAACAGTCTTTTAAACTTCTGTTCATACGGCAGTGTGAAGCACTTGTCTGTAAGCAGGTGTGGGTGTCACTGATGGGGTAGAGTGTGTGTATATACTATTTCTCCATCCTAGCATTTGGTAATTTTGCTCTCTTGGCTCCAGGCCAAGGATTCAAGCTGCATCAGATTGGAGGAGGTAAACTTGTTAATATACTTTGGAAATGTATTCTTTCTTCTACTGACTGTCTGCCAGGTACGAAGTGTTGTTTTTTTTTGCCAGACAGTAATAAACCACTTTGGAATTTGAATACCAGATATGACACCCATTTTCAGATGTGTGTGTGTGTGTGTATATATATATATATATATAGTGTGTGTGTGTGTGTGTGTGTGTGTGTATATATATATATATATATATATATAAATTTTTTTTTTTTTGAGAGAAATGAAGGGTAGCCTCAGTAAAACAATACATGTGTGAACGAGAAGGACCCAAGAGTTTACAGGGAGCAGAGATAAAGAAGGTGGAGGATTTTCGGTACTTGGGCTCAACAATCCAGAGCAATGGAGAGTGTGGAAAAGAGGTGAAGAAGCATGTGCAGGCAGGTTGGAATGGTTGGAGAAAAGTGTCCGGTGTAGGAAGGTATCAGCAAGAATGAAAGGAAAAGTGTACAAGACGGTAATGAGGCCAGCGATGTTGTATGGTTTAGAGACGGTGGCCCTGGGGAAAAGACAGGAGGCAGAGCTGAAGGTAGCAGAGATGAAAATGTTGAGGTTCTCTTTGGGAGTAACGAGGATGGATAAGATCAGGAATGAGTACATCAGAGGGACAGCACATGTTCGAGGTTTTGGAGACAAATTCAGAGAGGCTAGTTTGAGATGGTTTGGACATGTACAGAAGAGGGATAGTGAGAGTATTGGTAGTAGAATGCTGAGGTTGGAACTGCCAGGCAAAAGGCCTAGAGGAAGACCAAAGAAGAGATTTATGGATGTGGTGAAGGAGGACATGAAGGTCATTGGAATAAGAGATGATGCAGAGGATAGGGTGAGATGGAGACAGATGATTTGTTGTTGCGACCCATGAAGGAAACAGCCGAAAGGAAAAGAAAATTTTATATATGTATAAACCAGTGGAGCAGTAAAGTAAAAATCCAAGAAACCCTCCACAATTCTTTAGGAATCTGTTTCCACACCTACTTCTGAAATGTTGATTTTGAATGAGTGTTGTCCAGCCTGTTTAACTTCCTCTTTCCATTCATGGTCCTTCCGCTCTGAAACAGACCAGAAGGAAAATTTGAACATGTGATGACTTTATTTGACTCTCTGCCATGCAACACCGTAACAACCCTACTGAAAACACCAAAACACAAAGTGGACAAAGACTGATCTCTCATCTTTTACATGGGCTTTCTTATTTCATGTCACAAAACGTGGATCACAGCATCGAGAGATCAAGAACAAAACTGTAATTATAAAAACGAATATGCAAGATGTGGTGTTCATAAAATGCAAACCAATTTGACTTTACAAAATGGGAAATGAGGACATTGTTATCGTATCAATTGACATATGCGTTTAGCAGCATAACATACAGACCAACAAACATCAATTTTTATTGGTACTCCTACAATGTTCTGTCCCTGTGGGAATGGGCCAGAAATTGTTAGGCTGTGTTAATTGATGCCTGCAGATACGCTCTTCAGTGTGATCAGTTCCTTAGATTTTTAGGTTCAGCAGTTCCTATTTGCTTCTTTTAGATGCATGGAAGTATTTGTAACAATGATCTCATGTTATCTTGCCATATACAACTTTCAATTAAATGCAGAATGAGACCATAAAAAGGCAATGTGGAAGCAAATTGTTCTGCCTTTTGGTGGGTGTACGTGACCATCATGCATGTGTGCATACAGGGATCCCTCACTTTCCGTGGTTAATTGGGACCAAGACCACCCCCCCCCCCGCGGCCACAGAACTCCACGAAGTAGGATCACCCCCTCCCGACTGATGTATACATATGTGTGTATCAATAATTACATATTCAAAAATAAGGCATAAGATGTAAATACAATATAAATACAGACAAGCGCCCGGACACAGATGCATGTGCATGCACTCAGGTGCGCACCTCACACCATTGTAACTAGTTTTGATGGGAGGTTTTGGGTTCTGTTTTTGTTTAGATTTTTTTTTTTTTGTTTTTTTTTGCATAATTGGCATTGTTTTTGCAGCATTTTCCTTACCCCCCCCCAATTCTTTAATTTCCTTATTTTTTTAATTCAACGAATATTTAAAAAAAAAAAAAAAAACGCGATGTACTGAAGACGCATGAATTGAAGCGTGAAGTAGCGAGGGATCCCTGTACAACCATGCTGGAAATACAGCTTTACAATTTGTAAATGAGATTTGGAGGCCTAGCATATCACATGAAAATAATAATTACAATTATTTAAAACAAAAGTTATACAAAAGAGTAGCAAAACGTAAAGTGGATGCACAAAATCATATCAAACTTACCTTTGTACTCAAGCAGTAGTATTCACAATACCGTCCAGGCTCATTGTCAATTCGCAGATGTAAAACTATCACAGTTCAATAAAGATGGAATGAATGTAAGGCCATTCGAGATCATATGCAAAACAAGCAAAGTCAGGATTATTCTCAAGGTTGAAATGTGAAAAAACTGGTCAGCTTGGTACACACTGGTAGAATCACAAATGAAGAATACTTTGAAAGGAGTTTGTTTCTTTATTTGCTTTTTTTTTTTTTTTTTTTTTTTTAAACTGCGATTGCAGACTGTACCAGCACATTATCACCAGTCTTTTGTCTGGAGTGCTCTGCTTTGGCTTATAGCCTTCAAAACTGAGTTGAAAGAACTATTTACAAAGTATAGTCCCCAATCCTTGTTTGCTGCTAAATGGTGACATTATCAGGCTTTCAAGTCACTATCTATATTGTATATAGTGAATTTATACATAGGCTAAGTATTCCAGCAGATGTGTGCTTTACACAGACACACAAAAACAAAGTGCTAAGCTAGGTACTACTGAAAATGAAGTTTTCAGTCATCGTTTGAAGCCACCCAGTGACTCAACTGTGTACATCCAGAGGAGGTTCACTCCATGCAGGTCCATTTTTTGACTTTGTCAGCAAGCATTAGTGTTTTAAATCTAATGCATACAGGTGCAGGAAGTTAGTGGGGAGATCATAGCGGTGGTGTGCATTCTGAATCAGTTCCAGAGGTTGAATAGCATTCAAAGGTAGACCCACCAGGAGTGAGTTGTAGTCATCTAGTCTTGAGATAACAAGGGATTTCATTAGTGGATAGAAACGGATGAAACCTTCGGATGTTAAAGAGGAGAAATCGACATGATTGTGAAAGATTAGTCAGATGAGTCAAGAAGGACAGGCAATTGTCTGATTACTCAAAGGCTTTGTGCAGTGCCTGAAGGGGAGATCACGGCATTGTCCAAGGGGATTACAGGAGGTTGATGTGGGGATGAGTCATGCCATCCATGAAGAGATATTTGTTTCTGGCTGGATCTCTGCATGTCTGACAGTGTTGGGGGAGGAAGAGAGAGAACAAGTTTAGTGTTATTTGTATAGCAGTGGTATGAGAACCCATGTAAGGATTTGATATTGCTGAGGAACCTAACCTAAAGAGAGAACAGAAGTGGACCAAGAACTGAGCGCTTCGGAATGGTCGTGGAAAGTTTGCATGGAGAAGATGTGGATCCATGCCATGTAACCTGACATGAGCAATCTTCCAGGTAGGAAGCCCACAATTGCTATTGTGCACCACATAGTCCTAGACTCCTGAGGAAGGACAAGAGAGTCTTGTGGTTGACCATGTCAAATGCTTCTGAAAGGTCAAGGAAGATGAGCACTGGTGACATCTTGGCTGATCTTGCAGCGTGTAGCTTCTCTGTGACAGCCAAGAGTGTGTCTCTGTGGAATGTTACTTTGAAGCTAGATTGATTAGGGACAAGGAGTTTATTCTGCAAAATACTGGAAGATATTTGGTTATATAGGGTGATATATATATATATATATATATATATATATATATATATATATATATATATATATATATATATATATATATATAAAATCATTTTTTTTTCAGAATTTCAGAAAGGAAAGTGGTACCTGTCTGTAGTTGCTGATGTCTGATGGATGCAGAGAAGGTTTTTTAATATGGGTAGAACCCTGGTTCTTTTGAACACTGTTGGTACATGATCAGATGATATGGAGTTATGGATGATAGTGGAGGTAAATGGAAGGTCTTGAGAGATAATCTGGAGTATTGTGGAAGGAATTGGATACAGGTAGGATTGCTGGACGTCTTCATTTGTGAGATAGGAAAAGTGAGCAAGGGAAGGGGAAGTGGGATCTTGACAGTGTAGTGTAGGAGTCGGATGGAAATAATTGTCTGATATTTATTTAATCTTCCTATCAAAGAAGTCGATAAAATCTTCAGCAGTCTGGGGAGGATGGGGCAAATAGAGCAGATGTATTGAATAAGGATAAAAAAAAAAGATGAAGTTTGCATGCGTCTTGTGCAGCAGTATTTAATGTTTTCTTGAAGGCTGTTTTAGCAGAAGTCACGTCACAGGAAAATCTGGATAGAAGAGCATGGTAGGAAGGCAGATCTGATTAAAGTTGAAATTTCTTCCACTTTCTCTCGGCTGCACAGAGTTGTAGAGATCACTTCGCAGCACCTCCGACAGCCAAGGACTAGAGCAAGAAGTGGATTTTGTAGATAATGGGCAAAGGCGATCAATAGATGTAGAGAGTGGAGAGGAAAGTGTCAAGTGAGTTCTTGGGTCACGGATCAGGAATCAGGGGGTTGAGATAAATGAATGTAATGCAGGGAGTGTGCAGACTAAGATGGCAGAGATGTCAGAAACTCTGACACCTTTTTGAGTGGACATATCACAGTGGTGGTAGGTCGCACTATGTCCATCAATTTTAACAATCTTTTCTTATAAAACAAACAATCAAATCAACCAATAAGCAAATCGAACTTTCAGTAAAATAAGTCTCTTTGAAGTGGATGAGAAGAAACCGGTAATTCTTTATTCAGCAATACAGGGATCCCTCGCTACTTTGCGCTTCAATTCATGCAGCTTCAGTGCATTGCATTTTTTTTTAATATTCATTGAATTAAAAAAGAATGAAATTAAGAAAAAAGGTGGAAAAGTTAAGGAAAATGCCACAAAAACAAGGACAATTATGAAAACAACAAAAAAAAACCAACCCAAAACCCCCGTCAAAACTATTTACATTTTAAGTGGTGTGTGTGTATTTATTTTATTTACGTCTTATGCGTTATTTTTGAATGTTTAATAATTATAAGCATTTATAGCGTTGAATACGTATTTAGTGATATTATATACATAAGTATATGTCAGTCTCTGTTGGCGGTTGCGGGGTGGATCTCGGTCCCAAATAACCGCGGAAAGTGAGGGATCCTTGTACACCCAACTTGCATTCCTGAAGTCAGCTGAGTATGAATCTCTCAAATACCCTAGGTTATATAATTTTTTTTTTTTTTTGTGCTTTCATGGTGCTTCCTCTTTTCATGTGATCATTCCAACCCATTTTCCATTACTTTCTCGCTTTGAGTCTATTTTACCTCTCCTAACCTTTTTTACATATTCTCATATTTCCCGTTAGCTCGGCCATCCCTGATACCGCTCTTATTTTGACATCATTCACCCCTATGTACTTATTTCTCTTTAAGTCAATCCCCCTTATTTCTAAGTCAAGGTGGGAGGATTTGATAAAAGGTGTTTATTTAAGCACTCACTTCCCTGTTTGACTTTATTTGACCATTTCTGCTTGGTGTACAGTACTGTATTCCCATTGCTTGTCCCAACAATGTGCGAGTACCTTTTTCTCTTTGCTTTTATTTTAGTAACTATTATGATTACATGATTACACAATTCAGTGATACTTTTATATCTACCTTAGACTTACGGAATTGTGTAATCATGTTCTACTATCAGTATATAAGCGCTTATCTACATTATTTTTCGGTACGTGCTTCAGTCAGTGTGTTGACTTGAGTCTTGCATTTTGTGATTTCAAGCTAAGCGTCTCATAGTAAGATTAGTCAGTCATAGATCATGCGCCAGGTGTTCTCAATTCATTTCTTTGTTTTACGTTCAACCACTCCATCATTTCCAGAATCCAGTTAGTGTTTTTCAACATTATCAGGACTACTAGCTGACAGTCCTGGCCATGGAACTTGCTACATTTTTAGAACATTTGGCAGAAGGCCCAATTCCTGAGCATCATTATCTCAGGCACTATATTGAACGTGAAGTCATGTGCCATGAACAAAGTACCCAAACTACCTGAAACTCCTGACCAGGCCCACTGGGGTTTACTTTTTGCACGGCAACCCTCTCTGCACACTCATCTACTCTCAGCATTGACCAATGCACTCAGACTGAAGATGTCCAGCTAATGATGGGTCTAACTCCTCTGATGCTTCACCCTTCTAGGCCTCCTCCTCATCTGACTACTCCTTCCTGGACTTCCCGAATGATTATACACCAACATCTCCTGTCTACCCCCAGCTTCCATCTAAAAGTACTGACATGGAGATTCCTTTTGAGTGACATTCTGATGTGCCAACACTGTTTTAATGTCCGAAGCCAAATTTTCCATGATTTTTAAAAGGTAAAGTCCTTTAGGCTTTTTACACCCGAGTTATACACTCTAAGAAAAAAGGTTCAATAAGGTTTTTCAAAAAACCTTTTGGGTTCTTCAGCAGGTAGAAAGAACCATCTTCAAAGAACCATCAGTAGCTGAATATATATATATATATATATATATATATATATATATATATATATTGTGTGTGTGTGTGTGTGTGTGTGTGTGTGTGTGTGTGTGTGTGTGTGTGTTAAGAAAGGAATTAGATTTATTAGTGCACCCCCCCACCCCCCACCCCCGCCTGTCTGGCATTTCTGAGAAATTTCTGGCGGGAAAACATTATTTTCTAATGCTAAACTACATTGACTAGCTCAAAGACTCAAAGAGGACAGTAAAAAATGAGAATCTGACATGGTTTGTGATATTGTTTTCAAGGCTTTAACACGTGTTTGTAGTACTGTACTAAGTTTGGTGTTTTGGAAGTTGAGTTATTCAAGAAAAATGTATATATTCTTAATATGGTATGAAAAATGTTAGTCGTTACCTGGTTGGTATACAAATTTTACAATGCTTAGTGAGTGTGTAATCTGAAAAAAAGTTTTGTGAAACAATAATCCTGGGAATTAATACTGAAAAGTGCAGCTCTAGCCTCTATTTTGTACATTGTTTACTTAATGTATAGTACACAGTATAAGCACTAAGTATACAGTACTTATATCCCCTTAGTATCTAAGCACTATTAAGCAGACACCCCTATTGCAATTTTAAAAAGTGTACGTTGTGGAAAGGGGGCTTCTTATGAGGGGTGATTTACTGGTAAAACAAGAAAAAAAGATTTTTATGATTTCATATATACTTGTTTATTAAAATGTGCCATTTAGGAGAACAAGTTCAAAGTTCTTTCTTATATATATATATATATATATATATATATATATATATATATATATATATATATATATATATATATATATATATATATATATATATATATATATATATGTATATATAATGTGTGTGTGTGTGTGTGCATATATATATATGTATGTATATATATATATATATGTATGTATATATATATATATGTATGTATATATGAATGAAAGAGAAGTACATGTCATGTAGAAGGAATATGCTTGTTAATTAGCACCTCAGATGGGAGTGCAAGGGAGAGTAAATCAGCTGGGAAATAAAGAGAATCATCTAAGAACATTGAATTTGGTACACAAAAGCCTGTTCTGACGAAACGCGGCGGCCGGTCCTCCCTGAAGGCCGTGTAGCCGGCTGATTTAATCTCCTTGTCGGGTGTACTCTCCTCTAGCCGTGTTTCACAGAAACACAGCATGGCGCAGACCTGTCGATCCCTCTGCGTTGCAATCCGAGCATGAAGTTGGTCCATCTTGTTTCGCAGAGACTGAACATTTGCAAGTCGTATGACTGGAAGTGCTAACCAAGCACCGGAGTCATCGTTCAGCCCCTCCCCGCCTGGGCTTCTTGTTATCCAGGGTGTGGCTAGCATTGAGCTGCCATAGCATGTTGGCTCAGGATAGGAGTTGAGCGTGCTCGGTTCTAAATGTCCGAAAACACTGCACTCATAGCTGTAGTAGGGTTATTCGGTCATACAGGCATAATGCAAAAAACAAACCGCAAAATACAAAACAAATTAAAACAAACAAAAACAATTTGACTATGAGAACTCCGCGACATCGCCCTCTGGGCAGCGCCATCTTGGAGACGTCACGTTCCGTGTCAAAGGACATGAAGTGTAATTATTGAAGTTTATCCTTTTGGTATTGTTTGTTGAACATGCTACAGAACATAAAATCTCACACAAACATTCTAAACATTAACTTGGGTACTGTACTGAAATAATTGAAAAAAACTTCAGTACTCATGCTTTAAAACAGTATATGCTGTATGTTTATATTTTATCAATAAATATAACAAAAATTGAAAAGTTTTTCTTTATTATTGCGTTTTACTACATTAATACTGTATTAAAGAATAAGACTGTTTATAAAATGTTTTTAAGAAGCATATTTTACCACATGTAATAGATACCTAGTATCTTACTTTCGGTTGATCATTCGCACATGTAATATGATACATGGGGTTTTACTTCCGGGTACAGAACTCACGGATTATCTTCATTCTCGGGAGGGGCCGGAACCAAACCCCTGTGAATAACAAGGGCCTACTTTTTAAATATTCCACATAGCTTCCTCAAACTTTACAGATGTGTTTATAAGCATTCAGAACTAGTTATATTTTAGTTAAGCATCGACGACCATGGTCCGGTCACAATTGCACGATTGCAATACCTAGATTGTGCAGCCTCAAATTTGTTTATGCACGGAGGGGTTTGACTTCCAGTGAACTTTTATTTATTAATTTTTTTTTTATTTAGAATAAATCAGTGACATTAATTAAATATTCAACTTTGTTTATTTCCAGGTGTAACATCTAACCGAGACTATGGCACAAGTGGAAACTTGGGATGTTGACAGGGTTGGAGACTGGCTAGAGGAAATTGGTGTACAAGATCAAAAAGGAAAGTTCCAAGGCAGGCTATAAACATAACTATAATTACGTTCTACTCCACATGTTTATACTTGCCATAACTGCGACGTTACCAAGATATGTCCTTCAAAATTTCTTTGTCATCTAGCTCTACAGCATGAACATTTACCGAACTTTGTTGTATCTTGTCATGGATGTGGAGTACCATACAGCAAGGTAGAAAGCCTTCGATGTTATTGGAAACACCAGGATCTATTTCCATTAGGTCAGAGCAGTGACTAGTATGCTGCTGATAATGATCACTTTGACACAGAAGATATAGGGGAGGATGAGGCAAGTGAGAATGTAACAAGCTTTGTATGGTTAGAAGACACCTAAAGGGCCTTCAAAAGCATCTTACTTTGTTTGTATTGAAAGTGCAAGAGAAACATTTGTTCCATAGTTTAGTTCAAGAAACTGTGGTAGGTGAGTTAAAATTAATATTGGAAGAGTTCAGGTCAAATGAAATTGAACAACAAGGGGTAAATGTTTCTGAGGGATCTGATCTACATGATTTATTGCACCAACCAGACTTGCTAGATACAATTTTTCTTCTTCCTACAATTGCAAAAGTATTGCCAAAATTTTCTGAATGCATTATTTCCAGCTAGATATGAATTGCCTTTTCCTATAAACAGTAAACCAATTTAATTTCAGTATGTTTCTATCCTGGCTACACTAGCTCAAATCCTGAGCACAGGTTGATTTTAAGTGAACAAATGGCCACAACACGTTCAGAGTATATGTCGCAACTTGGTGGTAAATTTGGTTCCACGATTCCCTAGTGTGAAATCTTGGTACCAAATTTACCACCAAGTTGCGACATATTTTTCTGTGTTTTTTTGTGTTCTGTATTTTGTGCAGAAATATAGTTTTGCAAAATGAAAATTATTCACATCAAGACATTTTGCAACGCCTTATTGATGATTTGAAAATATTGGCGACTGAAGGCATCAGTATTGACTTAAATGGTTCAAAAATGCAAATATCTGGAGCTGTGGCAACAGGTTCTGCAGACAACCTTGGAGCACATCAGCTTGGTGGCTTCACAAGGTCTTTTAGTTAAGGCAGGGTATGTAGATTCTGCATGATTCTTCATAGAGAGTTAAGTGAAGTTTTATGTGAAGATAAATGTCTGTTGAGGAAAAAAAGTTTCACATACTCATCATTTACAAGCCATCAGTGAAAACCCTGACCTTGCACCATCAACTTATGGTGTTCTATCCAGGTGTCCACTGCAAGACCTTGGGTATTTTTCAACAGTTGACAATTTGGTTTCTGATATCATGCATGATTTCCTTGAAGGTGTTGTGCCAGCTCTTATAAAGCTGATTCTGAAATTTTATCATGAATCAAACATTCTTTCTATCAAAGAATTTAATCGTAGACTTGAGAACTTTAAGCTTGGCTCAAATGATATCACTTTGAAACCAACACCAGTTTCAGTAGTGTGTTTCGGCACAGGAGGCCCCAATACCAGGGAGAGCAATTGAAAAATGGTGTCTGTTTAGAATACTTCCCTTCCTCATTTCAGACTCTATTTCTGTGGATAATGCAAGATGGGCATTGTATTTAAAATGTCGTTCTATTGCAGACTTGTTTGCACCAGCAATTACAGGTGATGATATTAGGGACTTAGAATGTGAAATCGCAAGTTTTCTTGATGATTTTGTTGATCTTTTTCCAAATAAAATAACTCTCAAATTCCACTATCTCTTGCACTATCCAACACAATTAAGAAAGCTTGGACCTATCTGTCATTTGTGGTGAATGTGATTTGAAGGAAAGCACCCGTACTTTAACAGAATAGCAAATCAACTGCACAATTTCAGAAATATTGCCTATTCACTAGCAAAACGTCACCAAAGGTGACTTTGTTGGGAATTTACATCTGATTTCCTTCACAGAGAAGCCAATGCTGAATTTTCAGAGCTATTGCTGTTTACATCGCTAGCACAAAATTTGCAGCATGCACTTATCAACTATGTTGACATTTCTATGGATGACATTATGGCAGATGAAAATGTGCTTACATGTAAAACTTTAAAACTGAATACTGTAAAGTATGCCATCAAAGACTGCTTCATTTTGGACCTTGTAGAGACTGAGCAGGTGCCAGTGTTTAAGATCTCCAGTATCATCAATTTAGGGTCAAAATGATTGCTATTTGGTTGCATTCTGAAGGGGGACTCATACAATGCACATATGCATTTGTATGAAGTTAAGTGTTGACATTTCATGCATTATTGAGGCAGGCCAGGAGATTGACTATCATGCTCTTGACTTGTACACTGTAGGAAAGAATGTCATCACTTTGCACCATAAGCCATACATGTCGTCATTAGATTTTCTAGTGCAGGGGTCTCCAATCTTATCCACAAAGGGCCGGTGTGGGTGCAGGTGTTTACTTTAACCAAACAGTAGCCACACCTTCCACCTGTTTCCATCAATCACTGATCATTAAAAGAAAAGTAAACAAAAACTAGATTGGACATTAATGTTTCAATTCTGAAGTGGGGCCATCTTGGTGAGAGCACCTTGCTTTACGATACAAAGCAAGGTGAGCTCACTAAGATGGCTGACTTCAGAATTGAAACAATGTCCAAGCTAGGTTTTTTTTAATTTTTTGTTGATCAGTGATTGGTGGAAGGCGTGGCTACTGTTTGATTGAAGTGAAAACCTGCACCCAGACCAGTCCTTTGTGGATAAGAATGGAGACCCCTGTTCTAGTGACTTAAATTTAACGAGTAATAATTAATTAGCAGTTCAATGGCACAGTGTATATAAGGGATATTTTAGGTTTTAGTTTGCATAAGGAATCCAATGGATGAGAAAATTTTACTGTGAGATTGTAAATTTACATTTTTTATGATCGTAGTATCTCGAATTGTTTGCAGAGGGAAAAAAAATAATGGAAAAACATGAACAAAACTGACAGAACAGATGATAGAAAGGCTATCCCCAACAATAAATGAACAGATAATATTATTGGAGGAAATTGAGACTCTAAAAAACCAAGGCAAAGACTGCCCTGCACCATCAGCTCCACTCCCTGCCCCACCCTGCCTGCCTTCAACTTCAGCTGAACCAGGGCCTGCTATAGAGCCTTCATTGAACCTACACACATTGGTGTTTATGACTACAACTCATGGCAAATGGCCTCTACTCTACAAGCTGCCAGACTTTCCTCCTACTGTTGTAGCAGCATTGACGAGAAAGGACCCTGGACTGACCATGAGAGAGGTCAAATGTAAAGTCAGCCCTGGTGTGCTGTCTGTTTGACCAGATGAGTAGATTCACTTTGACGATAATATTTTAAAAAATATATATGAAACAAAGTTCTTAAATTTTACACACACATACACACATTGTGTGTGTGGTTTAGGGACCCTTAGTCAGAGGAATATCATGAGGTACTTTCCACATTAATTAGCAGATACCCCTTTCTACAAGATTCAAGCACATCGAGTTATATAAGTAAATTTTCTACAGGAAACTTGACTTTTTCTGATATTAAACAGTTTTAAGTTTAATATATAAATATGCATAATTTTATTGTTTAAAAATATATTTATCTAGTTGTAATTTTGGGTTTCTAAGTCATATTATTATTATTATTATTATTATTATTGCCTTTGACACTGGACAAGTGTATCACTATGTGTATGTGTTAATGATATAATGTCATCAGTATGTATTCTTTTTTGTTACAAATATTACAGATGTGTTTAAATAGTAGCCTGGTGCAAAAATATGAGTACGAAAGGCAGCCCTTAACATCTGAGGCATCTGTGGAGGCCATGAGAGTCAAGTTTGGCTCCACAGGAAGAGGCTGAAACCTGGCTAAGAGAACTTCAGAAGAGCACACTGAAACACCGAGACAAAAGAGAACAGTTACTGTAAGGCTTTGTTGCAAGTATTTGTAATATCTTACTAAAAACATTATTGGACACAAATTTTACTTTTAGATTAAATATTTATTTTAAAGATTTTTTTAAGGATTTTATTTTATAAGTATAATGTTATTTCAACTTAATTGCATGAAATGTAACTTCATTCAAATGGAGCCAGGAAGGTAGTATGCGCTTATTTATTTTGCTGTAATTTTAAAATATTTCTGCAAGTTTAAAGTTAATTGTTCATTTATTTCTGTTTCAGTCATATTTTACTTTTACATCATTTAAATGAAACCTTAAATGAATTTTCCCCCCCTTTCTCGGGAGTCGCCAGAGCGAATCATCTGATTCGCACATTTGATTTGGCATAGGTTTTTACGTCGGACGCCCTTCCCGTCACAACCCCTTAGCAAGGGAAAAACACACTGACAGCTTTGCAGCCTACTCTTTACGAAAGACAGCAATGGTTCTTTTACATGCCTCTCACCATAGACAGTGAGAGACAAGGCCCGCCTTTGAAAACCCAGTTAGCTTCACTGGGGCTGTGCTATTACAGATATTGTTTTATGTTGTAAATTTATGTCTCCCCCTAAAGGTGGAGTATATGGTGGACCTCAGCATATTGTCAAGGATATGCAAGACTTATGCAGGGGGGGACCTGAGGGTTTTTTTTTTTGTTTTTTTTTAAACAACGATAAATTTAATTATTTTATTCTTATTAACAGAACGTACAATCGGATGAATGGGAAAATGTGCACAGCATAGAAATCCATGAGGCAGCTCTTGTGTCTGAATGCAAAAAGGTGCGGCCAAGGCTGAAGATTAAGTGTACAATGGGCAGAACGTGTGCCTTCCATGCCAAGAGAATGGAGGATTCTGCAGCAGCAGAGGCAATTGCAGAATTTCTATATCTGCAAATTCCACAGCTGGTGATGATTTATTAGTTTTATACTATCTAGAACTGCATATTTTAATATTTATTTTATATATAATATTTTATGCCTGGGCTTTACTAAGCTGTAAATACATATTGATGAGGGGAGATTGCTCAGTTGGTAGAGTCACTGCTCTAAGTGCACAAGGTTGTGGGATTGAAGGAAGTCAATGACTGCAAAGTAGTAGTGGGTGAGAGTGCTGCCAAACGTAGGATGGTGGTGTGCAGGATGACGCTGATGGTGAGGAAGGTGAAGAAGGCAAAGGCAGAGCAGAAGACAAAGTGGTGTAAGCTGAAAAAGGAAGTGTCGTGTTGTCTTTAAGGAGGAGCTGAAACAGGTTTGGGTGGTCAGGAAGTGCTTCCAGATGACTGGACAACCCCAGCAAATGTGATCAGGGAGACAGGTAGGAGAGTACTTTGTGTGTCCTCTGGAAGGAAAGTAGATAAGGAGACTTGGTGGTGGAATGAGGAAGTGCAGGAGTGTGTACAAAGGAAGAGGTTAGCTAAGAAGTGGGACATTGAGAGGACTGAAGAGAGTAAACAGGAGTACAGGGAGACACATCGTAAGGCAATGGTAGCGGTGTCAAAGGCCAAACAGAGGACGTATGATTTGTATGCTAGGTTGGACAGTAAAGAGGGAGAAAAGGATTTATACAGGTTGGCACAGCAGAGAAATAGAGATGGGAAGGATGTGCAGCAAGTTAGAGTGATTAAGGACAGAGAGGGAAATGTATTGACTGATGACGGAAGTGTGCTGGGAAGATGGAAAGAGTACTTTGAAGAGCTGATGAATGAGGAAAATGAGAGAGAAAAAAAGAGTAGAAGAGGTAACCGTTGAGGACCAGGAAGTAGCAAAGATTAGTAAGGGTGAAGTGAGGAGGGCATTGAAGAGGATGAGTGGAAAGACAGTTGGTCCTGATGACATACCTGTGGAGGTATGGAAGTGTCCGAGAGGTAGCAGTAGATTTTCTGACAAGAACATTCAACAAGGTCTTCCAGAGTGAGCAGATGCTGAAGGAATGGAGAAGTGTGCTGGTGCCCATTTTTATGAACAAGGGAGACGTGCAGAGTTGTGGCGAGTACAGAGGGATAAAGTTGATGAGCCATACGATGAAGTGGTGGGAAAGAATAGTGGAAGCTAGACTAAGGGCAGAGGTCAGCATTTGTGAACAACAGTTTGGCTTCATGCCAAGAAAGAGCACCACAGATGCAGTGTTTGCCTTGAGGATGTTAATAGAGAAGTGCAGAGAAGTTCAGAAGGAGCTGCATTGTGCCTTTGTGGATCTGGAGAAAGCATATGACAGGGTGCCGAGAGAAGAACTGTGGTATTGTATGAGGAAGTCTGGAGTGGCAGAGAAGTATGTTAGAGTGGTGCAGGACATGTATGAGAGATGTAAGACAGTGGTGAGGTGTGCTGTCGGTGTGACAGACGAGTTCAAGGTGGAGGTGGGACTGCATCAAGGGTCAGCTCTAAGCCCCTTCTTGTTTGCTATGGTGATGGACAGGGTGACAGACGAGGTTAGACAATCTCCATGGACTATAATGTTTGCAGATGACATTGTGATCTGTAGTGAGAGCAGAGAACAAGTGCAGGAAAATCTAGAGAGGTGGCGGTATGCCCTCGAAAAGGAGCAGAATTAAGGTTAGCCTCAGTAAGAATAAACGTGTGTGAATGAGAAGAACCCGAGATGAATGGTGAGGTTACAGGGAGCAGAGATAAAGAAGGTGGATTATTTTAAGTACTTAGGCTCAACAATCCAGATGAATGGAGAGTGGAAAAGAGGTGAAGCGTGTTCGGGCAGGTTGGAATGGTTGGAGAAAAGTGTCTGGTGTGATGTGTAACAGGAGGGTATTGGCATGAATGAAAAGAATGCACGCAGCTATGTTGTATGGTTTAGAAACAGTGGCACTGAGTAAAAGACAGGAGGCAGAGCTGGAGGTAGCAGAGATGAAAATGTTGAGGTTCTCTTTGGGAGTAATAAGGAGAGATGGGATCAGAAATGAGTACATCAGAGGGACAGCACATGTAAGATGTTTTGGAGACATATTTGATCCTATTTTGCGGATTTCAGTTATTGCAGGGGGATCTCGGTCCCAATTAACAGCGGAAAGTGAGGGATCCCTGTACCGTATTTGATGTGACGAGCGCCCAGGGCGCTTTAAAAATTGGAAGTACGTAGATGGGTGCTTATTAAAATGTTTACCGGTGGAGTGGAACGGTAAGTGCTTATTACCATCGAGGTGGAAAACATGAATAATAACAGAAGAATTTTACTGGTATGTTATTCGTTTTGTGATATCAACCAAACTACTGACATGAAAGCTGAAAATAAACAGAAAACAGCATAAAGTTAAAATAAAAGACCCCTTACTTTTTCCTCCCGATGCTGTTCCTTTCAACATTTTCCTGGAAGTAAAATCAAGCCAATCAATTTGAATGTCAACTTTAGCACATGGCACGATGAACGAATCAATATAAACAAAAGCACATGGCCAGGAAAGTCTTTAAATATATGTAGTGAGCAGGAGAGTCGGGTGAAAAATCGTTGTCATCACTTTCTTATAGATCCATATCTAGGTCATTGCTCCATTCATTCAGAGCATCCCATAGTTTTGCTGTAGCAGTTTCTAATGGTTCATCGGTTGTTGGACATTTAAAAGCACGGCAGAACATTCACATGTGTTGTTACTGATGAACATTAGTCATTCCCCAGTGGCAGGGGGTCTTGAAATACTGTGTAAACTCACTTTAACAGGCAGTGAACGCCTCATTTTATGATTACAGAGACTGATCGAATAAAATTGGTAGGTTTGCTCACACTACACATGGACAGTTATCAGACGTAAGATCATAAACATTGGGGGAAGGCGCTTATTGGTATACGGTATGTCGTTTGACAGTATTATTTATTAGTTCCAACCAGAAGAAATAAGTTTGGTCTGGGACATGGTAACTTGGGGACCACTTGAGCTAAATGCACAAAATTAATAATTTATGCATTAAATTTGTAAAAAAAAATGTCTAATATACCTTTTGATACACATTCAAACCTTTTTATACACATTTCTTGTTTGTACTTTCAGTTATGAAAAAGAATTCAGCCATCCTGCTACTTCCTAATCTTCTAGGAGAAAATGCTGAATGTCTGGCCATTTTTAACAAGGTACGTACATGTATTTTGTGGGGCCGGTGGTGTCGTGGTTAGAGTGTTGGGTTCATGATCGAGAGGTTGAGTTCAAATCCCACTGAGACCTCCACTGTGCTAAGACCCCTGGGCAAGGTCTCAACCACAAGTGTGCCTCTGTTCACCCAGCAGTATAAATGGGTACCAGTAAAAATATACTGGGAAGGTAACCTGTGATGGACTGGCATCCCATCCAGGAGAAGTTGAACTCTTGGTCGCTTCACGCTACGGAAACTGGGAATAAGCACCGGCCTGATGAGCCACTCAGCTTGGGTGTAAAAACCTAACAGACTTTACCTTCCTTACCTACGTACATGTATTATATTGTCACATGGTTATAGTTGTGTTCAATTATTTGTACCTCTTTTTTTTTGAGTTGGTCCTACATACCTCCTCTAGCAATTGTACATATGTCTCATTTAATAAAATTAAATACTGCATACACTAAATATTTTGCTGTGTTCGTATGGAGCAATCATTATGACGGAATTAAGCTCTCACATCAACAAACTGGGCATGTCAGAACTTGTATGTATGTATTTATTAAACTGAATGGTTATTTCTGGTGGTAATTTTTTTTTTTTTATGTTCCAGGAAGAAACATTCCCTTACCCAATATTGAAGCTGACTGGGGGGGAGGACATTCTCCATCCAGAGGAAGTTAAGATCATGGCAGATGGGGTCAGCATGATAAAAGACGATGGGCCATATGACTGCACATTGGGAATTGCCGTTTTAATGGCCACTTATTGGGTCTATGGCAGTGGTTCTTAACCTTGTTGGAGGTACTGAACCCCACCAGTTTCATATGCTTATTCACTGAACCCTTCTTTATTGAAGAATAAAATGATTTTTTTTTTTTCAAATTCAAGACATAGGTATATTTTTTTACTGTGGCACCAAAATGAACTGTGCATTAACATCACTGTGTTCAAAGCACAAAACCAATGCAATGCATGACCTCCCCCAATCAAAACTACTTACATTTATGAGGTGCGCATCTGTGTACGCGCGTGCGTGCGTCTGTATGTGTGCATTTATGTTTTATTTACATCTTATGCATTATTTGTGAATGTTTAATTGTTATTATAAGCATTTATAGCATTGAATATGTATTTATTGATATTATATACATGTACGTATGCGTCAGTCAGCATGGGGTTGGAAGTCATGCAGATAGGACACTGAGTAGCATCACGTTCCGTTATATACGTGAACCCATGTTGTACATATTCGGCCGACCACTTTCTTTTTTTTGCTCAACGTAGTATGGATTAAAATATTAAGAAGAAAAATCACACAACAGTCACAGTTCGACGACTGAGTGCACCAAATTTCCTGCAGCACAGATTGGCCAAGCAATGTAGCGTGATCACCTGCAGCCAGCGATGGCCAAGCTTGGCATCATGAATAGGAGTCGGGTGTTTGTCTTGACCTCCACCGAACCCCTAGGGTTTGATCGAACCCAAGTTAAGAACCACTGGTCTATGGGTTCTAGTACCCAAAAAGTCTTAAAAAAAAAAAAAAAAAAAAAAAGCTTTTTGGAACATTTGTTTGCAACTTGAAAATCACAAAAACAGGACCTGTCCCTGTCGTGCGGCTACACACAAACCTTGGACACTTTTTTTTGTGAAATGCAGGAAATGCAGTGTGACATGCACCCTTAGGTTTAATTGAATTTAAAATGTCAAGTCATTTAGTTTAATTAATGAACAGGTTCAGACTTCCAGTTTATAATATTTGTAATACTGAATGTTTTTAATGATTCGTTAATTGTATATATATTCCAGTCTCAATGTATGTGATTTATGCTTATTGGAGCAGGGTGCTTATTACGTCGAATACAGTATACTATATATATTTTTTGAGATAGTAAAATGGTTGCACACACCCATAAGAAGGGATAATTTTTTCGTTTGTTTTGTTTTTTGGAAAGTTCAACTTTTGTTCTGGCTGCTCCAAACTGGCCGCAAGTGTAAATGGCTGTGGGTGTCTCTGGTAGGCTGATCAGGCTGAGGTAGACTCTAGCCTCCCTGCAACCCTAATAGGATTAAGATGTTCATAAAATAAATGACTGAGTAAGACTGAAGCTATGAACAGAAAAATGGTTTATTTATTTTCAATGTTATCGTTCCATATATGGGTCTGATCATGAACTTGGCATATTTTGAACTACACAACTTCAAACTTGAATAAATATTTCCATGTCCAAGTTGATCAATGCATCAAAATCTTCAGTGTATGCCTCGGAGATAGCCTATCTTGTGACCAATGAAAGACCTCATTATTTTCACATCCTGCTGAGCCTCCGATAAGGTGTCCACAGGTTCAATAACATGAAACAGAGCACAGGTGCATTCACAGTGAACCACAGAATATGCATTTGCATGGAAAGATTCATAGAGAACAACCAGACTTTAAACCGGATCGATGATATCCGAGCATTTTCCTGTCCATGTTACATAGTGTTTCTTGTCTACCTATTGATCACTGATCTACGTACTGGTATTTCTTGACAATAGATAATTGAGAAAAGTTGAACATGCCCCGCATCAATTGGCGTAGTGTGACTAATTAGATAATTATTATCTAAAGCTATTTTAGTAATTAGAAGGCAATTAATTCTGTCCATGCTACACACTGATGTGTTCAGTGATCATACAGGAAATTTAATAAGGCTGTGCTTCCAAGAAATATTATCCTGCATCTATCATTATGGTTTAATGGAACATTTTTCTTCTAAATATTCAAAAAATGTCAGGTCAGTGTCACACATTTCAGTATGAGTTACACGATCAGACCAATGAATAAGACAGTTTAGCCTAAAACACTTGGCAAGCAGAAGCACGTCTGACCAGAATGAAGTCTATAGTATGTTATATTTATAAGTTACTTACATTTTGAATCAAAACCACTGTGTGAAATGTCTTTGTGTTTTTATTTAAAATATTTCTGTTACATTAGAAACTCACAACTTTTGAAAAATATGCACATGGGTCTGTTTTTATTCCATAATGAAAACAATGCTGATACAATGAAGTAAATAGTTAAATCATTCTTCAACATATAAACAACAATCACACCCAAGCAATCACTCAAACACCAGAGGAAATGGAACACTATATTTTTCTGATATCAGTGGAAGCTCGTTTTGATTCAAATTGGTAGGAAAATGGAGTTGTAGTTCACTTTAAGCAGGCAAAACCTGTTATACTGTGTGTGTGTGTGTGTGTGTGTGTGTGTGTGTGTGTGTGTGTGTGTGTGTGTGTGTGTGTGTGTGTGTGTGTGTGTCTGACAATTAGAATGGTGTTTCTTCTAGAGTAATTTTTGTTGCAGTCCAGTAAGTAATGACATCTGTACAAATGGAAAATTAATTACTCAGTGCTTGCATTGCTCCAAGTCCAGCTGTGGCTCTTAGCCTGTATGTTGTTATTACTCTTTCTGTCGGACAAAATACAAACTAAAATATTGTTTAGTCTTGTGAATGTGTGTGTGGGTTTTACTTTTTTTTTTTTTTTTAAAAACTGCTTTATCCTGAGCTCGTTGTACTAATGCCCTCCACCCACATACACACACACACACACAAACAAACAAAACAGGTCATACTCGTAACATTACTTTCACTATATAGCTAAGATTTACCGCATAATGCATTACATATGGAATATAAAGAGGTAGGATACAAAAACACGTGACTTTAAACAGAACAAAATTACCCGATGGCTTGCTGTTAAAGCTGACTTTCACAATAGCCTTATTTAGCTTATATAGAATAATTTGTTCTGAAAATAATAACAAAAATATTTAAAATAAAAAACCTAACCTAAACATTTTTAAAATTTAACTTTAGGGTAATATGACTGTCGAACCCTCCCTAATGCTAACAGATGGCTTGGAAACAAAACTATGTCATGTAAAAAGCAGTGAATTCTGTTCCTTAGTATACGTCACTCGTGCCAGCTGGCAGTGAGCTGCTGAGGAATTAATTCTCATTTCACTGCTGCTGTCAGTTAATGCCTCAATGTCTTCCCAAAATTGCAGTCAACAAATATGCAAATCAAGCTGGTATGAAGATAAAAAAAAAAAGACAATGAAGCCTTTCTGAGGTTGTGCTATGATAT
Organism: Plotosus lineatus; assembly: GCA_024760905.1. Classification (NCBI taxonomy): domain Eukaryota; kingdom Metazoa; phylum Chordata; class Actinopteri; order Siluriformes; family Plotosidae; genus Plotosus; species Plotosus lineatus. The sequence continues at coordinate 32,804,365 of CM045741.1, forward strand.
CCTAAAGAGAATGTTGACATCTTACGAAAGTTTCTCATTGTATATATTGCAAATATAATATATATCACTCCATGAATGTTATTTTTCAACAGCTGAAACTGAAATAAAGGTGGCTGGGAGGTAGAGCTTGAACTTATATATATATATATATATAGGATTTTCTGAGTAGATCCTTCCGTAGGAGAGTGCTCAATACTTTATGGTAGAGCAAATAACAAAAATAAAAGGACAGGACAAAGACTTTCTATTGAAACTCCATTTATCACTACAGATCTGTTTCGAGGGGTGGTGAAACCATCCTCTCTCTTCAGGTGATTATATATATATATATATATATATATATATATATATATATAAACACAGGTGATGGTGTGCCAGCTGGCTGGGAGAATGAAGGCTCAGTCTCACCTAAAATCCCCACTAATGTTTGAAACATGTCCGACTAGCCTCTGTTCATGTGCCGTCCACTTGTGAGTTACATTTTAGCGCTCAAATGATCGACGTGTAACCGAAAGAATCCGGTCATTTTTCAAAATAAAAGATTTTTCAAAAATAAAGTTCGTTCAGACTCAGACAATGAATAAAACGGAAATAGTGAATTATTTCTTCTGCGGACTGGGGCTAATTGAGCCATGGACCGGTACCTGTCCGTGGCCCGGTGGTTGGGGACCCCTGGTCTAATCCACAAAAACTGAATGAGAAGGTCTGAACTCTGTTGATGTTGACCAATATTGATCTCTGTGCATGTCAGAATGGTCCCTTTGGTTTTACCTTGTAACATTGAATCATATATCATATGAGCATTATTATTTTCTTTCTTTCTTTTTTTTTTTTTTTTTTTTGTGAGAAGTTAAATAGCTTTCCGTTGATTCCACCACTCTGGTTTTCAGCCCTTCATACGAAGCACATTATACATTCAAATACTTCTGTAATTAACATTTGTTTTCTCTTAAAGTATAGATTTCTGTTCTAGAGGCCTCTGGAAGTGTTTCTCTTTTAGAAAGCGATTCAACTTGTTCTGATTTAAGAAACAAATAATTCTTATTTATCCAAAGAACAACTTCTTAATGAACTTAGTACAGTTACTGAAAGTTCATGACTGTATGATATGTTTTTAAAAACAAGGTTATTCCTCATGTTTTATTAAAACTAATAACATAATTGAAATATTTGATTAATCAAAATGTATTTACGGTAGGGTTATGGCTTTTTTGTAACCATATGTTGTCATAAATTGAACTTTTGTACAAAAGTAATGGAGTCAGATCAGTACAGACGAGATTAGAAGTCTTCCTGGGTCATGACCTTCTCTCAGCCACGCCCTCTCAGAGACAGTGCATTCATATTGTGTTCATGACAGAACTGAGGTCATTACGCTTAAGGCGCTGTATCAGTGTAACTTTAAATTCAAGACGGTTAATCCGAGGTCTCAGGAGGACACCTGTAGCAGTGGTTTATCCAGACATTTGAAATAAAGCCTGGATCCCTCTAATTTACCACCTTGGACATCAATATCTAGCGGTTGAAGTTATTTAGTTACTCCACCAGAATGATGGTAAGCTCTGAATTAGTTTGCTTCACTTGAGTTTTGAGGGTATCAGTGAGATGGAGCCGAGGCGGCATCCACCTGCAAGACGCACCCGACTATACAGCGCACAGCTAGTTTTTTGAAGGGCCAGGGCTTTTTTAAGTGGAGGATTAATAGCGAAGCTTGAGGCCCTTGGCCTTAAAGGAGGACAGACGCTCCCCGACTTGCGTTTTTAATTGGTTCCGAACGGCCGAACGTAAGTTATTACAGTGACGTATGACGCTCGTACTGTAGTATACATCCATAAATACCATTACCGTATCTCATAAAACACCTCTAAATCAATTATTATAAATATAACATTGTAAAATAATATCAAATATATCAAATAATATCAACATTAATTTCAAATAAATTAAATTCAAGCAGAATAATTTGAAATATATAAATTTGAATAAAATTCACTCATCAAATATCAAATACAGTATCAAATATAACCTTTAACATTCTCTATGATGCGATTTTTCTGCTTGTAAATGGTTCCGATGGTCGATGGATTACATCGACAAGTTCACATGACATGAAGCTGAGCCGATTCACTTTACATGAAGCTTAAAACAGCCAATCAACGCTTACAATATGTGAGGCGCTCAATACCGAAATACCGTGCACTTGCTGAAAGTAGTTTACATGCTTGAAACAAAGTGCGGGTTATACGGACCTCCGGTCTTTTAAGTGCGCAAGGGCGCTGTTGAACTCGTTTAGTACTCGGCCTGCACTGATGTCAATCACTGATGTGAATCAGCAGAGCAGAGAGTTGTCTTTCTTGGGTTTTCATTCATTTTACAACTCTCTTTGCTTAACTGAGTATGTATGGTAGATTGTGCCGATCTGAGCAGATAGTTAATTCATCTCTCTGTGTGTGTATGTGTGTGTGTGTGTGTGTGTGTGTGTATATATATATATATATATATATATATATATATATATATATATATATATATATATATATGTATGTATATATATATATATATATATGTATGTATGTATATACACTTGTCCTCAAAAAATTAGCATATTGTGATAAAGTTCATTATTTTCTGTAATGTACTGATAAAAATTAAACTTTCATATATTTTAGATTCATTGCACACCAACTGTGATTCGCATATTTTATTTGGCATTTGTTTTACGCCGGATGCCCTAGGAGGACATGAAGGTCGTTGGTGAAAGAGAAGAAGATGCAAAGGATAGGGTGAGATGGAGGCAGATGATTCGCTGTGGCGACCCCTGAAGGGAAAAGCCGAAAGGAAAAGAAGAAGATTGCACACCAACTGAAATATTTCAGGTCTTTTATTGTTTTAATACTGATGATTTTGGCATACAGCTCATGAAAACCCAAAATTCCTATCTCAAAAAATTAGCATATCATGAAAAGGTAGTCTAAACAAGCTAATCATCTGAATCAACCAATTAACTCTAAACACCTGCAAAAGATTCCTGAAGCTTTTAAAAACTCCCAGCCTGGTTCATTACTCAAAACAACAATCATGGGTAAGACTGCCGACCTGACTGCTGTCCAGAAGGCCATCATTGACACCCTCAAGCAAGAGGGTAAGACACAGAAAGAAATCTCTGAGCGAATAGGCTGTTCCCAGAGTGCTGTATCAAGCCACCTCAGTGGGACGTCTGTGGAAAGGAAAAAGTGGCAGAAAACGCTGCACAACCAGAAGAGGTGACCGGACCCTGAGGAAGATTGTGGAGAAGGGCCGATTCCAGACCTTGGGGGACCTGTGGAAGCAGTGGACTGGGCTACAGGTGCCGCAATCCCCAGGTCAAGCCACTTTGAACCAGAAACAGCGGCAGAAGCGCCTGACCTGGGCTACAGAGAAGCAGCACTGAACTGTTGCTCAGTGGTCCAAAGTACTTTTTTCGGATGAAAGCAAATTTTGCATGTCATTCGGAAATCAAGGTGCCAGAGTCTGGAGGAAGACTGGGGAGAAGGACATGCCAAAATGCCTGAAGTCCAGTGTCAAGTACCCACAGTCAGTGATGGTTTGGGGTGCCATGTCAGCTGCTGGTGTTGGTCCACTGTGTTTTATCAAGGGCAGGGTCAATGCAGCTAGCTATCAGGAGTTTTTGGAGTAGTTCATGCCTCCATCTGCTGAAAAGCTTAATGGTGATGAAGATTTTAATTTTTCAGCACGACCTGGCACCTGCTCACAGTGCCAAAACCACTGCTAAATGGTTTACTGACCATGGTATTACTGTGCCCAATTGGCCTGCCAACTCTCCTGACCTGAACCCCATAGAGAATCTGTGGGATATTGTGAAGAGAAAGTTGAGAGACACCAGACCCAACACTGTGCAGAACTGAACATAATTACTTGAAGGTTGACTTTTTGTATTAAAACCTTTTTTTTATTGGTCGGATGAAATATGCTAATTTTTTGAGATAGGAATTTTGGGTTTTCATGAGCTGTATGCCAAAATCATCAGTATTAAAACAATAAAACACCTGAAATATTTAGATTTGAAGATAGAGATTTTTGGTTTTTCTTTACTTTTTTGCCAAAATTAAATTGTCAATATTAAAACAATAAAAGGCTTGAACTACTTCAGTTGTGTGTAATGAATCTAAAATATATGAAAGTCTCATATTTATCAGTACATTACAGAAAATAATGAACTTTATCAAAATATGCTAATTTTTTGAGAAGGACTAGTATGTATGTGTATATATATATATATAAAACAGAACTGGGAAGAAGGAGGGGCACGTTCAGGCTCATTTGTAAACAATGGAACCAGCGTCATTACGTCAGCATACTACGTAGGTCCGTCTAAACTCAAAATTTGACTTTTTTTTTTTGAAAACAAAAACGTAAAAGCAAAAAACCATAAAACCAATGAACGTAAGTCGAGGAGCGTCTGTATCAGGCAGTGGCCCAGTAATGAGCTGCTAGATTACTGATCCCAAGGTCAGGGTGCAAGCCAGATTATCAATGGGTCGTCACTTTTGTCCCTCAGTGTAGCTAACTGGGTTATCAAAGGCAGGCCAGGTTGCTCACTGTCTGTGGTGAGAGGTCTAAACGAACCACTGCTGACTTGTCAAGAGTAGGGTGCTCAGCTGTAAGGATGTTTGTGCCCTGCAATGGCCTAGAAAGCTGTCCAAGGTGTACTCTGCTGATGTCCAGAGTCGGCTGAGATAGGTGCCAGCCTCCCCGCGACCCTAATTCGGCTCAAGCGGTTCAGAAAATGGATAAAGAGCATATACAATTGTTTGTTAAACAAAATAAATGCAAGTTTTGAACTTTCTCATTTTTACAGTTGTAAGAAATATCTTGAAGACATTTAATTGTCCGTTTCTGCTCACTGATTTATTCTGAGAATTTCCAGTCTATATGATTCTGGATTCAAAAACTTTTTCATTGCGAAAAACTTTTTTTTTTTTTTTTTTGTGAGCCTGCAAGCTGCCAGGTAACAATTCTTCATTAAGATCTTGTTTCTTTCAGAAGCACTTTTTAAAAAGAGACTTTATAGTTAAAAGGAATACTTGGAGACCTTGCAACAGAGTTATGCTCACTCAGGACATTTATATACTCTGAAACAATGATTCGCATAATCTAAATGACAACCCAACCAGCGTTCATGCCTATATACTTCCACAAAATGCTGGTCATCAGTTTACAGAAAGTTCTAGAAGACTTCAGGGAGTCATAGTATTGATATAGTCAATCTGTGATTTTAGTAATTTCATGTTGAGGTGACATTAAAAAAATAAAAAACATTGAATCCTTCATGCCCTCTGATGGCCCCACCGTCCAGAGCTGGTTGAGATGGATGCCAACCTCCCCTTGACCTCAGTTATAATTAAACGATTGAGAAAATGAATGAATGAATGAATAAGCTTTTGAATATTTATGAAGAAATTTTCATTGAATAATAATAAAGGAAATCAGTTTTACAAAAAATCATAACCCTAATGCACGTGTTACACACAGCATTAAGAATCAGTAAACATTTAATTCTAATTAACTATTTAGAATTCTTTCTTCAATCATACAAAATTGTAAGAGCGTTACAATTCTGAATACAAATTATTGCTCTGGACAGGTAACAGTTGAAATCATGGATTTTTTTTCCGAGGATTAATTTCTTAAGATAACGCTGGCGGCATTGGATGTTGAGCTGTTCTTTGGCTCAAGAAATGGCTGACTTAACCAGAGGTCACGGTTTTCATAAGCTGCCCCAAGCCACAAGCTGGGGGATCATTGTAAGTGTTAACATCTTAACTTCATTTTACTCTCACTGTTATCAATATCTTATACGGGGTTCACTACTGATACCATCATTACTATCCTTATATATGGGGTTGAGATATAGTGAGGTGGGTGTTAGTTTTCCATTCATGCTCACATCTCAGAATCAGCTACAGGAGTTTGGGTAGCTGAGTGACCATTCGTGGGGGGAGAATCTAAGGACTGTCCATTGCTGGGAAGCTTTTCTACTGGTTCTTGAGGAGGTAGTGGGGCTGCAGACAATAGAGTATTGCCTTGGTTCTGTTCGTCCACCTGGAACAATTCTTCAGCCTAGATGAACAGGAAAAACACCAATAAGTAAAGGTGATTTAAAATTTTCTTGCTTCCCTCCATAATTTTTTCAGATTTTACCTTTGATGCTGCATACATATCGTTTCTAGCTCTACTGTTTGCAATCGCATTGTTTTGGTATCTTTTAATATAAATGTACAGTAGGAAAAAATTATTTAATCAACTGCTGGTTTTGTTAGTTTATCCACTTAGTGTAAAATAGACAGTGTATTTTATGGTAGGTAACACGGCCCGAATAAAAGTATTACAATTAAAAATATATGTATCGAGGTCATTTGATTGCATGCAGATAAATTGGTGAAACACTTATTTGATCTTCAAACATGTTATGAATTAATACTGGGTAGAGACACCCTTGCTAGCATAGGTCAGATGTTTATTGTAGTTAGTCACCAGGCTTATGTACATCTCAGGATGGATTCTGGTTCAATCCAAACCACTTTCCTAATCTGTAGGGTTTTGAAGCTTTCAATGGACAACCCAAAGCTTCATCTCCCTCCACAGATGTTCTAGAGTATTAAGGTCTGGAGACTGGTGAGGCCACTATTTGATCCTAATACAGGGATCCTTCACTTTCTGTGGTTAATGGGGAACGAACCCCCATTCCCCCGCGACCGCAGAGTTACACGAAGTAGGATTGAAGTAGGATCACCATATTTAAGGACCTCATGAAGGAGGGTCGGGGTGAGGGTTCTTCGGACCAGCAACCCCCGAACGTTAAAGCGTCGCATGGGTGGTCCGAGAGATTTAAAAAAAGGTAAAATTTCTTTTACTTTAAACACACATCATACAAAATTGGTGTACTTTTCTAATTTTTAAAGGGTTTATAGGGTAGTATTGGGAGCATTGGAACGAATCACACGTTTTACATGTAAAATGCGGTTCAACTTACGAAAATTGCAGGTTACGAAAAAGGTGCTGGAATGGATTAATTTCGTAAGGTGAGGGACCACTGTATACACACACACACACACACACACACACACACACACACACACACACACACACACACACACACACACACACACTCTCTCTCGGATGCGCACCTCACATAAAATTGTAAGTAGTTTTGTTGGGGGTTGTTTGGTTTTTTTTTTTTTTTTTTTCATAATTGGCCTTGCCTTTCCCTTAACTTTTTCCCTGTTCTTTAATTTCCTTATTTCTTTCATTTTGTGATATTTTTGAAAAACCCACAATTCACTGTAGCTGCAGGAACTGAAGCACGAAGTAGCGAGGGATCACTGCACATCTCTTAAGCCACTCCTTTGTTGATTTGATCACCGTCATGGAAGACCCATCTGGAACCCATCTTCAGTGTTCTGTCTGAGGGCAGGGGGTTCTCATCCAAGCTTTTTCATGGCTCCATCCTCAGTATTAGCATCTGGACTGTCAGTGACTGATTTAGCGCTGACGAAAGGCACTGAGGTGGGCATAGACAGAAATTCAAGACTGAAGTCAATCTTTGGTGTTCACTATACATTGGGGGAGGGTGTTCCACAACTGTACTGTGGATGGAAGGAATGATCTCTTGTGGCTTGTTTTATTTGTAATGGCTTGTTCAAGCGCTGCTGAATGGAGGGATTTAGACAGGTGTCTTGTTCTTTGGACTTTGTAAGGCTCTGGGAGTAGACTATTTAGCAATGCTGGGGCCTTTTGGTGATACGATGGAGTAGGGTAAAGGCTCCAACATTTCACCTTTGCTCCAGTGGTTGTATTCGGTTATACTGATTGTGATACCTTTGCATTTAGCTGTCTCGAAGAGCACATTCCATTTGCTTGACCATAGCTGGATTTCCTGCAGATCCTTGTTCAGGGACTCGGCTACTGAGCCTCTTTGCTGTTTGTCTCTTATGATGCTCAGGACAGATGAGTCATCTGCATAAAGTATAGCTATGTTGGTCAGTTTCTCTGGAAGGTCATCAATGTAAATGATGAACAGCAATGGACTGAGCAATGGACTGAGCAATGGACCCTTGCATTGATGGCCTTCACATTTGATTCTTTCCCATTGATGGTTACTTTCAGCTCCCTGTCGGTCATAGTCTTCTATCCATTTCATAAGTACAGACGCTCCCCGACTTGCGTTCATCCGTTTTACTTTTTTTTCGCTTTTACGTTTTTTTTTTTTTTTTTTCCAAAAAAAGTCAAATTTTGAGTTTAGACGTACCTACGTAGTACGGTGACGTAATGACGTAATGATGCTGCGTTCATTGTTTACAAACAAGCCTGAACGTGCCCCTCCTTCTTTCCAGTTCTGTTTTATATATATATATATATATATATATATATATATATATATATATATATATATATTCACATCAGTGATTCACATCAGGGCAGGCTGAGTACTAAACGAGTTCAACGGCGCCCTTGCGCGCTTAAAAGACCGGAAGTCCGTATAACCCGCACTTTGTTTCAAGCAAGTACACAACTTTCAGCAAGTGCACTACTTCCGGTGTTGAGCATCGCACATATTGTAAGTGTTGATTGGCTGTTTTAAGCTTCATGTAAAATGAATCGGCTCAACTTCATGTCATGTGACCATCCATCGACCATCGGAACTATTTACAAGCAGAAAAATCGCATCATAGAGAATGTTAAAGGTTATATTTAATACTGTATTTGATATTTGATTAAGATTTTCAATTTGAAATTATGTTGCTTGAATTTAATTTATTTGAAATTAATGTTATTATTTGATATTATTTTACAATGTTATATTTATAATGATTGATTTAGGGGTGTTTTATGAGATACAGTAATGGTATTTATGGATGTATAGTACAGTATGACCGTCATACGTCACTGTAACAACTTACGTTCACTTTCAACTTGCGTTCGGCCATCCGGAACCAATTGAAAACATAAGTCGGGGGGCGTCTGTACACCTTTAAAGCCAAGGACCTCAAGCTTAGCTATTAATCCTCTGTCCCACACTCTGTCAAATGCCCTGCTAATGTCCAGGCATATGAGTCTGCAGTTGAAATAGTCTGGCGAGAGGTTTGGCAAGCTCAGGTGCAGCCTGCTTTAGCACTCTGGCAGAGATGGAGTCTGGTCCAGTTGCTTTATCTATATCTAGCTTGTATCACACTTCAACCTGTACCCTTATCAGAAATCATTCTGTACCCTTCGTAGAGAGACAGTCCCAAAACATATTTTTGCCTCCAGGTTTGATGGTGGGGTTGATGTTCTTCAGGTCATAGTCAGTATTTGTTTCCCTGCAATCACAACAGTTCTCTTCTGAACACATGGCATCCTTCTCTCAAACATTCAGGCTACAGATGGGCATGTCCATGTACTTTTTTTTCAGCAGGTGGACCTTGCGGGTGGTACAGAATTACAATCCAGTATGATGCAGTGTTGCCAATAGTTTTCTTGGTGACAGTGGTTCCAACTACCTTGTTGATTGACAAGCTCCTCCTATGTAATTCTGGCTGATCGTTCACCTTTCATCATCCTTCCCCCAACAAGGCAAGAGCCCAGAACTAATGGCATCTGATGATAATTTTGGATTTCTTACATTTTTGAACACTCACACCAACAGGTGGTCTTGTACTAGCCAGAATTCTGCTCGTTAGTAGGGGATCAAACGCTTATTTCACTCGGTCAAATTCAAATCGAGGTATAACCTTCATACAGTGTGTTTTTTAATCTGTCTCTTTCTATCACAATAAATATATTATTGACTGTTTTGTTGTTGGTGGGCAAATGTACAAAATCAGCAGGGAATCAACTAATTAATTTCCCCACTGTATATTTATAACCCTTCACTCTTGAATGCTTGAATCCGATTATTTCGCAGGTGTGACTAATTGTCCATAGCAGCTTGATTCTGACAGTACAGCAAGCTGTAAATAAATTATTGAAACACAAATAAGTTACTGTTTTTAAAATTATATCCTGCGCCATATATGCGTGGAGGATGATCCATATCCATGAAATAAATGTATCCATTAACTTTATGGAGTTTACTGTGAGGACAGAGTTATTTAGTTATTTTTCATTTTTGAAAGATGGATCCGATGCCAGTGCCTTGTAACAGTCAATGGTAAAAGTACAACTTCGTTGTGTAGGGTTTTTTAATATCATCATCATCATTTTTCTGTAACCGCATCATCCTAATTAGGGTCGCGGGGAGGCTGGTCCCCATTCCAGCCAACTCAGGGCGAGGGCAGAGTACACCCTGGACAGCTCGCCAGGCCATCGCAGGGCAGAAACACGCTGACGGCTTTGCAGCTACTCTTGTCGAAAGTCAGCAATGGTTCTTTTACATGCCTCTCACCATAGACAGTGACAGACATCGCCGGCCTTTGATAACCCAGTTAGCTGCACCGGGGGGGATGGGGGGGATGGGGGGGCAGTGGCAACCTTGTGGAGAGTGGTGCTCGAACCCCCAACCTTTGGATCAGCGATTCGGCACCTTACACCACTGCCCTGTTTTTTTATATATATATATATATATATATATATATATATATATATATATATATATATATATATATATATATATATAATAAAAGGACAGGACAAAGACTTTCTATTGAAACTCAATTTATCACTACAGATCTGTTTCGAGGGGTGGTGAAACCATCCTCTCTCTTCAGGTGATTATAGAAGAATGATTACACAGTGCTGGGGGCGGTGCTATGTCGATAAACATGGCGTCCTCTAGATGGGGTGGTGTTCATTATGTATTCGGGGGCGGGTTCTCTTAAATATTGGTATCGATACATGCATATATGTGCATACATTTTTACATGTCCGTGCACTCATATATGTACACACATATATATAAAGGTACCACCCCTCGAAACAGATCTGTAGTGATAAATGGAGTTTCAATAGAAAGTCTTTGTCCTGTCCTTTTATTATTTTTATTGTTATTTGCTCTACCCAAAAGTATTGAGCACTCTCCTATGGAAGGATCTACAGAAAATCCTCTCTCTCTCTCTCTCTCTCTCTCTCTATATATATATATATATATATATATATATATATATATATATATACACAAAAAGGCACAAAGGAAGTCTTTGGAATTCACTTCCTCTCCTTGTAATGTTGAACAATTATTGGATGAGACAATGTATGATATGGAGAGTACCATTTGAATTCTTTCAATGTTCTTTCAATTAATTTATTCACAATATTTTCAACTATTCAACTTCCTTCAATGTTCATGACAGAAGTTGGATTTCAAATATATTTCTTTAAATAGTTACTAATATTTTTCAAAACCACTGTAAGTGTTTACAAATGGTTGTCACAGGAGTTGCTAAATTTCTTTTTGTTCCTTTAAGAATGCAATGCTGTTTGCTGACCTTTTTTTATATGGTTTTATATACCCATCAGTGGGGTAAGGGATTAGGGTTGGGCCCATCAGTAATGTAAGATTCGCTTGGTATTTGACCAAGATTTGGCTAAAGGTCTCGAAAGTTCCGAGAGTGACAAAAGAATGGCAAATAATTACTAGTCATCACAAATACTGTCTGTAATGTTCACACTGTCTTTCGCAAACATTCATTCAAATGTTGCTAATTGACGAACCCTGATTTGTTTTGCGAGTATATTCATCAGAAAAAGGGCCAAATCCACAATTTGTTAAGCTCATTAGTATTCGCCATTCCTAAGATAATGGGACCAGTTAAAAGTGCATGCCTGTGTTTGTCATGCTCTGGTAATACTTTAAATTTGAGATACCGTATGTAGTCTGCGTTAAATAAAGACAAAATTGTTCAAATGCATGCAGATACAGCCAGATTTTTGCTTGACTGATAATCACATTTATAGCATATAGCAGATGCTCTCATCCAGAGCGGCGCAGAGGCTATTTTAAAATTTTTTGATGTCGTATTATTCCCGCAAAGGAAAATATTGTGTCCCTGAACAGTGTGTGCACTATTGAGGTATTTTTGTGAATGAAAATCAATGACTGATTTGGAAACTCATTCTGCAAGTTCTCAAACACTTAATTTATTATTTTATTTTTTTTAACACTGATATTAGCGGAAAACAGACATGAGTAATTACAGTTCAGTTTTAGCAAGAGAATATTTAGTTGTGTTCCTGATGTTTTTCAAAAACTATGGGGTTGACCATGCATAGGGTATATTTTGAGCATGACATGCTTAAGTGAAATAATTGATATTTCATTTAGCTATAGCTACTTCCTTCTATTTTACACCATGAAGTCCTTTGGGTTTTGTTTAGATTTTTTTTTTTTTTTTTTGAATTTCCTAAAAAGCTTTTGCTTGATGAATCTTTAAGCATTTTTGTTCAAGTAGTCATTGTGCATAAGGATTAATGGGATGTGAATGGGAATAACCCTTTTGATAATCTTCTTCTCATTCTCTCCCTGTCTTTCTGTTTCTGTGTGGTGTTACGTGTGTGTTGAAGAATTAAGATTCTTACCAGATGTGCTCCTTTAGCCTCTGTGTGGCGGGTTTTTAGAAAGTATGCAGCAATGAGCACAACAGCCAGGAACAAGCCAGTGATGAGGATTGAGATCAGGACAGTTTGAGGGCGATTCACCAAGATGAGCTCTGCATTTTCACCACCAACCTACACACACACACACACACACACACACACACACACACACACACACACACACACACACACACACACACACACACGCCTGAAATAGGAAATGCAAGTCCAAATAAATGTATTCTTAATTAGGAAATAGTGTTGTAGAATGATGGACCTGTGCCTCTGACTGTATTTCAATTGACAAATCTTTCCTCAAAGGGCACTGAATATAGTAATGAGGTGTTTCCTGCTGAATATGTCGACTTAGACCAGCGGCATCTGCTGTCTCTGTGGTTTGCTTCCACTGTTTAGCTCACGGTGCCAAACACACTTAATAAACTCAATCAGTTCTAGATTTATTTCTACATGGGAGAAATATTTTTTTTTAATTAAATTAAATGATTGCCATTTGTAATTCATGGTGGATCAGTGTGTTGTTGGTTTCAAACATGAATACAGATGTTATTACAATTACGGTAATATACTGACACGTAATTAAAAGATGATTTGATTTTAATTTTATCTCTATGGCTTCTACATGGACATGCATGTGCCTTTTTTCATAAATATTATTGTTTTCTTACATAATATTTCTACAGGAATCCTTTGAATGGTTGCTAGCTCTTTTCTGAAAGAAAAGGCATTTTCTATGGAGAGTTCTTAAAGTTCTCCGGATATACAGAAGAACACTCGGGTTTTACGGGTTTATGTTTTAGTGCCTGACTACTTTCATCATCAGTTCATTTTCTGTAACTGCTTCATCCTAATTAGGGTCATGGGGAGGCTGGTGCCCATCCCAGCCAACTCAGGGCGAGGGCAGAGTACACCCTGAACAGCTCGCCAGGCCATCGCAGGGCGGAAACACGCTGACGACTTTGCAGCCTACTCTTTTTACGAAAGTCAGCAATGGTTCTTTTACATGCCTCACACCATAGACAGTGAGAGATATGGCCGGCCTTTGATAACCCAGTTAGCTGCACTGGGGGGTGGGGGTGGGGGGGGGATAGTGACAACCTTGTGGAGAGTGGGACTCGAACCCCCAACCTTTGTTTGGGTCAGCGATCCGGCACCTTATACCACTAGACCACCACTGCCCCCTGACTACTTTCTATAAAGAAAATGATGCATTTGGATGATCACATTACCTTATCTTTGATATAATTGGCAAACTTCTTAGTCATTCCTTCGGCATCATCTACATTACAAGGAAAATGATTATAGTCAACAATAACAGAAAACAATGTATTTTGTCTTGTTCTCATTGAAGTACTAAAATTATTTTTAAAAATTTGATTGAATTACTGCAGCAATTTTTGTTTCAGCTAACACATGGTTATTTAACTTTAACTGATGCAGCTTCGTGTCAGAAGATATATCCCATGGTCATAGGAAAAAGGTATGTTACAGAAGGGTCGTGTTACTGGTCTACATCAAGCAAATAAAAACAGCTAAAGATATTGCTGAAATTACTGAGATTAGGTGAACAATTTTTCATTTTATTTAAAAAATTTAAGGATGGTGCTTGTTCGGTAGGAAAACTTGATTGATCCTGAAAGTTCAGTCAGGGAGAATGGAGCTTATCGCTTGCAAGCATGGGGAAAGCATGCAAATTCTGCACAAACGCTCTTGCCAAGCTTGGTCCTTAAACCACGGACCTTCTTGAGACTGATCTGCCAACCATGTCACCTTGCTGCTCATAGTAAAAGTACCTCCACAGACAAGGTGTCAAGAACTCACATGATTGGGACTAAACAGTTGTGTGGTCACAATAGAATCGTTTGGTAATGACACTAATCGGAATAAGAATAAAATCATATTCGGAGGCAACAGAAAAAGGTCCAGATTTACTCGATATCAGAGTGATGGGTGTGCACACACACTTCCCCCACACACACACCCCCACCCCAGTGCAGCTAACTGGGTTATCAAAGGCCGGCCATGTCTCTCACTGTCTATGGTGGGAGGTTCATGTAAAAGAACCATTGCTGACTTTCGTAAAGAGGAGCTGCATAGCCGTCAGCATGTTTCTGCCCCTTGCTAAGGGTTGTGTCAGGAAGGGCATCTGACGTAAAAACCTACGCCAAATCAAATATGCGAATCATTAATATGACTTCCATGATGATGGAGGCAGATGATTCACAGTAGCGACCCTAGAAAGGGAACAGTAGAAAGGAAAAGAAGAAAAGTGCATGAAGTGTTGCCGTGATCATGCATAGTGCCCTCTGTCAAGGCAGTGTTCTGATTTGGGGTTGCTTCAGTTGGTCAGGTTGAGGCTCAGCAACATTATGTGGAAATACAATGAAGGTAACAGACAACCTGAATGTATTGAAGGACCAGGTATCCCTGTGCTTACACTGGGGTATGATCCCCGTGAAAGGCGTGGGCACGCAATTTGAGAATGCATAGAACATGAGTGGGGTATATAAAAGAAGGAAGATGTATCCTGGATATCAGACAGTATGTGAAGGGATCATAGTTCCAACTTCATCAAGCTCCCCCTACCGCAGCAAGTCAAGGTCTGTAACACTCTGTTAATGTCTGTTAAGCTCTACTACAATTCCCACGTTCTGTCAAGACTGACGTCTAAAATTTACAGTAAAGGTTATTGCCACAATCAGCACGGTCATCGTGATTCCACCAAGTTCCCATCACAATTTGATCCCATGGCTCCTTAATCTCATCAGGATTCTTTGAAAGTGTGCACATCGTGAACATCGTGCCCCAGTATAAACCCAGCATAATCGATCAATGAACTTGTTTTTTTTCTTTCCTGATAGCAAGGACACAAAATAGTGACTATAAAAATGGATATAAATACAAGATGTGGTTCAAGAGCATGAGGAACTGTTTTCACACATGAACAGACACCACAGAGTCCCGACTGTAACCATAATTAACCCTACTGAAGACTGTCTCATCCTCAAAACTCTTAAGAAAAAAATGTAATAAAAATACGTTGCAGTGAAATAAAACATGTGACATTGCATAATTTCATCAAAACGGTGCCATGGCAAATGCCTGCAGTAATTAAAGCTAAAAATGTTCAACGTTGAACAAATTTTGCACTTTTGGGTAATTTTGATAATTGTTAACAAAAACACAAACCTTCTACACATTTCCCAGACATTATTATTTCATTAGTTTGGTTCTCCTGATAGATTTCAAGCATGCTGCCATCAGGACACAGATTTCCCACAATGCTCTGTAGCTTGTCCTTGGTCTGCTCCTGTTTGAAGGTCAGAGAAAAGATTGTATTGGTTACATTTTTGTAAATGTGTACATGACAAGTGTTTGAAACACAAACCCATCTCTCGCTCTCTTCTCTCTCTCTCTCTCTCTCTCTATCTCTCTCTCTCTCTCTCTCTCTCTGTCTGTCTCTCTCTCTTTCTTTGTCTTGGAATTTAGTGTAATACAAGCTAGCATGCCCTGTTGCAACACCAAATCCCTTGTTTTCCAATGGGTCCTTTAGAGTCGTGGTTGGTCCCCAACCACGGGGCCATGAACTGGTACCAGTCCATGGCTCAGTTGGTACCGAGCCGCAGAAGAAATACTTAATTACTTTCATTTTATTTATTATCGGAGTCTGAACGATCTTTATTTCCCCCAGTATCTTCCCTTCCCCCCAGTCCGCGGTAAAATTGAACGGACCCGTGGTAATAAAAAGGTTGGAGATCACTGCTTTAGGGAAGTCAAAAATAAATGCTCATTCTCTCACGCTCATGCCTGTGCCTTTAACTTTAAGTGGAAACATGTGCCTTTAACACAAGTCTGTAATTTGCAAATAGTGCCTTGATATTATATAAGTAAGTAATTCACCTAATTGCATGGTGTTCAAAGGTAAGAAAAAACCTAAGGACACTGAAAATCCAAGAGGAATCACAAAGGCACATGCTTAAAGGTATACAAGCTAAAGGCACAGGCATGTATGTCACTGCTCTCATACATGATGAATGGAGAAAGCTTTCGATATGATTATTGTTAAGCTTTTGATTCCTCATTCTGCATCTGTATCAGATTTGTAATATTTGATCTGAAAGGTACTCACACAGCTGGAGTCGGTGTCTAGCCATATCTTCACTCCATCTTTGAATCTCACTGCAGCCTCATCAACACACACCACTTTGGTCTGTATACAATTCAACCGAGAAGTGGTATTCAATTAATTTTCAACTACATACTGACTGTACACTTATGCTATCAATTTATTTTCCCCAAGGTACAATCCACAACAGTGTATTCTCTAGGGCTAATAAATATTAAGGAAACTATAAGGTTAAAAACGAGCAAGTAATGTGTGTGCTCAAACACAGTGTATATAAATTATACAAAAAACACCTTACACCAAGGGTGTCCAAAAATTAAGGCCTACGGGTCGCAATTTTATTAGCCCGCAGTAAATTATGCAACTATAATTGAATACCGCTCGCACAAAATATAACGAAATATAGCCCGCGCAAGAAGCTTGAGCTCAACTCTGTTGGACTTCTCAGTTTCAGCACTAGATGGAGCCAGTCACATAAACGGTGCTTCTCCATTTAACATAATTACACAATGAAGGAAAAACCTTTGCCGCAAATCAGCAGTAAATGGCAGCATCAAAGAAACGCAAAAAAGAAAAAAAAAGTGAGTGTAGAAGATTTAAAACACGGTGGGAAACTGAATATTTCTTCAAAGACATCAATGGAAAGGGTATCCGTTTTGATTTGAAATGCAGCTGCCTAGTGATGAGTAGAATGTTCGTAGGCACGACGTAGGCACTATGTGACCAAACATGAGAACTACACATTGTACACCAGTGCTGAACGGACACAAAGTCAAGCAAATGGCAGCAAGCCTGCAAAATCAACAACCGTTTTTTTTTTTCCCGTGCTGACAAAATGCAGGAAAACGTCACAACAGCAGGCTACAAAGTCACTAAACTTATTGCCCAGCACGGCAGACAGTTTACAGACAGTGATGTCATGAAACAGTACCTTGTCAAAATGTGCCCACAAAAAGTGCAGGATTTAAACGCGAGTTTATCCAGAAATACAGCGGCACAGAGAATCGAGGACACAGAAAATGTCCAGCTTTCCTTTCTGATGTGGATACTGAATATGGGGACACATTCTGCCACTCTGATGTGCGTTGGCTCATCCGTGGCTCTGTGCTGCAGCAGTTTTATTTGCTAAGATGTGAAATTGACCAGTTTTTGAAAGAAAATGACCGACCTCTTCATGAACCGAGTAACCTTCTTTGGTTGGAAGACCTGGCACTTTTAGTTTATCTTACTCATCATCAAAATGCATTGAACAGAAGCCTACAAGGGAAAGAATAGCTGACTGATGCCACACCTGTATGCGGACATGAAAGACATATTCATATGTCTCTGTTTATGTGCGGCCTAACCCTTTGTTCACTTTTCTGTATTTGGACCGCACTACAGTGGTACCTCACCTTACAAAATTAATCCCTTCCAGAGCCCTTTTTCATAAATTGAACTGCATTTACATGTAAAATGTGTGATTCATTCCAAGGCCCCCAAAACTACCCCCTAAACCCTTTAAAAATTATAAAAGTATACCTTTTAAGGCCTCCTTCTGCTTCAATATCGTATCGATGGTAGACGGGTTTGGCCATATTCCTTTGCGATATCACTCAACCGCATGCCACGAACCCGCTTCTTCTTTTCACTCGCACTGGGAATCACACGCGCGTGTGCGTGCGTGCGTGCGTGATTGTGTGATTGTGTGTGTGTGTGCATGCGCGTGTGTTAACCATGTCTTCTTAGCAGAGTTATAATCTTACAAATCTTTATGCAAGGTTAAAAGCCTGAGCCAAAAGATAAAGTTGCAATGAGCACACTCAAAAAACTCATGAAACAACAGAAACTCTGTCCATTACATGAAAAGCATTATGGGTGCTCCATAATAGCCAATGGGAGGGAGCTGCGTCATCCCACCTCGCCAATGGGTGGCCAGCAGGGCGGGATGTTGGGAAATAGCCAATGGGAGGGAGCTGCGTCATCCCTCCTAGACAATGGGAGGCCAGCAGGGCGGGATGTTGGAAGATAGTCAATGGGAGAGCAGCTCGTGCATTGTTTGAATGTTTGAATGGTGCGTTTGAATGGCGCATTTGGCGGGTTTTGTAAGGAGAACTTGTTTCGTTTACAGACACAAAAAATTTTGAAAAATGTTTGTCGCAACCTGGATTTTTCGTTTGCTGGGACTATCGTAAGGTGAGGTACCACTGTATTATTGTTTTCCATTGTGAAAATATCTAAACTGTAATTTTCAACAGCAAAAACAAACACAGAAGAATCGTGCACAAAACATGAAAGTAGTGATAATTATGCGCCAAAAGCAAATTGTATCGCTAAAAGAATTCCAAAGAAGGAACACCGATCCCAGGGTCCATGATTGTTTTAGTAAATACATCACAGTGACTAATGCTAGCTGAATAAATGAATAATAAATTAAACGCAATTAAACTTCCTTGTTTTCTTCTTTCTTTACAAATATTGACCGACCCAGGTGAGCTTGAATGCATGTAATCAATTTATCAACTTGCTATAAAGGGGAAAGTAAAGTTAAAAGTTTGCACACATAGTTTGTCCATAATTATCAAAACGTGTTCTGCTTAATAAAACCCCTTTTATGTCCTAAATGGTTTAAAGAATGTGGTGAGCTGTCAGGACAAGGAAAGGCTTAAATCAGAAGCACTGACCTACATTTACAACTTAAATTCTAGTTGTTCCATTAAAGTGTATTAATTTATTCCAAACAGTCTGTTGTCTTCCTTTTGTAGCATTTCTCTTGGCTGAACTGCTTTCCGTATGTCAGTGCTTCTCAAATAGTAGGGTGCGCCCCCATTGGGGGGGGGTGGTATTATACCGGGGGGCGGGGGGGGGGGTATATGCCGGGGGAAGCCACGTATGACCCTGGATAACATGCTTTTCTGATATTGTGTACAAGAATCAAATGTAATTACACCTCCACTCAAGTAGTTGGCAGTGGCGTTCTCATTGTCATGCTATTCTGTAGCGTTTTTTCGCACAAGCAAATGATATGAAGTGCAGTAAACAACCACGGAAAACTGTCGAACAGAAACCAAGAGAAAGGTGGAGAGAGACTGAGATATTTAGATGTAAATAAGTTGAATAAGTTTAAATAAGAATGTATTTTTTATTCCAGGCTCATTGGTGCAGTTTAAATCTTTTCTATTACTGATTAAAAAACAAATTTAATCAAGTTTTTCTTTGTAAGTTGAACTATTTTTCTTTTGTGTTTAATATTAGTAAAAATACAATGCTATGCAGAGGTGTCCGAATAACAATTTCGTAGACAAATAATACTATTTATAGTTGATTGCCGGGCGGTGGGCGTGAAATGTTTTTTTCTTTCTTCTGGGGGGTTGGGCACAGAAAATAATGGAGAAGCACCGGTGTATGTGAATGTTAGATTTTTTTTTTTTTTTTTTTTTTTTTCTAATCAGATTTCAGCTTCCATGTGCTGCCACATGAATCTGAGCTGCCCAGGGCCTTCAGAATCAGCAGGGCTGGCTAATGATATTTAAACAATATTAGCAATGGGACTGTTTCTTAACCAATCAGATTTCAGATGTGCCTCACAGGGATAGCTAGCAGGCTTACAATAACGCCAGTATTTTTCCATCCTCTGATTGGTTGTTCAGAGCAAAACTATATGAACAGTCTACAGTCATCTCCAAACAATACATTTAAGTTGGAATGTTATGTTGGCTGATGAAGGAGGAGGAATTAGCTTGGTGTCGAGCATTCTTAAAAATCCATTCATGAGGTGGGATTTTCAAAAATGACAGACATCGTAAGGAAAGGTCGAGGGAATAAGGTTTAACCTTTTTTTATTTTTGGCTGAATGGCAATTTCCCGAGCAACTTCCACCGGTAAACGCAGGAGAAAGTTGTGTAATGATCAGAGTTGTTATGGAATATAGATATAATATAACATAGATCAGAGTTGAATAGAAATGTGTGAAATGTCTCTCTGTGCAATGCCAAAGCGTGTTATATTGTTTTATTGCTTTTCTCTATATTATTAATGGTGTGTAGAACTGTGCGATAAATGCAGCCGTGAGGGGGGGGGGGGGGCACAAACCAGTGTCTCTCCCTCACGCCGGTCCCAAGCCGGATAAATGCAGAGGGTTGCGTCAGGAAGGGCATCCGGCGTAAAACAAATGCCAAATAAACTATACGAATCACAAGAAAGAATGCCATACCGGATCGGTCGAGGCCCGGGTTAACAACGACCACCATCAGTGCCGTCAAACAACAGGGTGCTGATGGAAATTGGACTACTGTTGGTCGAAGACGTCGAAGTAGGAGAGGCGGGAGGCGTGTCCGTTGCCAGAGAGAGAAGAGGAAAGGCATGAGTCTAGGACTGAAAGTAGGGACTTTGAACGTTGGAACTATGGCAGGAAAAGGTAGAGAGCTGGCTGACATGATGCAGAGGAGGAAGGTGGACATACTGTGTGTTTAGGAGACCAGGTGGAAAGGTAACAAGGCTAGAAGCATAGGAGCAGGGTTTAAGTGTGGTTTGGTGTGGATGGGAAGAGAAATGGAGTCGGAGTCATCTTGAAGGAGGAGTTTGTCAGGAATGTTCTAGAAGTGAAAAGAGTGTCAGACAGAGTGATGAGTCTCAAGTTACAAATTGAAGGTGTGATGGTCAATGTTGTTAGTGCTTATGCCCCACAGACAGGATGTGAACGAGAAGAGAAGGAGAGATTCTGGAGGGAGTTAGATGACGTGATGCAGAGTACCCCCAGATGTGAAAGAGTGGTCATTGGGGCAGACTTCAATGGACATGTTGGTGCAGGAAACAGAGGGGACGAGGAAGTGATGGGTAGGTTTGGTATCCAGGACAGGAACGCAGAAGGACAGATGTTGGTAGATTTTGCAAAAAGGATGGAAATGGCTGTGGTGAATACTTTCTTCCAGAAGAGAGGGGTGCATGGGGTGACTTATAAAAGTGGAGGTAGGAGCACACAGGTAGACTACATCTTGTGCAGGCGATGTAATTTAAAGGAAGTCAGTGACTGCAAAGTAGTAGCGGGTGAGAGTGTTGCCAAACAACATAGGATGGTGGTGTGCAGGATGATGCTGATGGTGAGGAAGGTGAAGAAGGCAAAGACAGAGCAGAAGACAAAGTGGTGGAAGTTGAAAAGGGAAGAGTGTCGGGTTGTCTTCAAGGAGGAGTTGAAACAGGCTTTGGGTGGTCAGGAAGTGCTTCCAGATGACTGGACAACTACAGCTAATGTGATCAGGGAGACCGGTAGGAGAATACTTGGTGTGTCATCTGGAAGGAAAGTAGATAAGGAGACTTGGTGGTGGAATGAGGAAGTGCAGGAGTGTGTACAAAGGAAGAGGTTAGCTAAGAAGAAGTGGGACATTGAGAAAACCGAAGAGAGTAAACAGGAGTACAGGGAGACACAGCGTAAGGCGAAGGTAGCAGTGTCAAAGGCCAAACAGAGCACATTTGATGACTTGTATGCTCGGTTGGAAAGTAAAGAGGGAGAAAATGATTTATACAGGTTGGCACAGCAGAGAAATAGAGATGGGAAGGACGCGCTTTGAGTAGGCTAAGATCTTGATTGTCACTGTGTCTGCTCTGGTTTTCTCAGTCTACTTGTCTGTTGATTATACCAAACGTGAAACTAAACAATTCACCGTTAAGATATATTAATATATACTATACAAATCATGAGGCAAGCAAACTAAAATAAGATTTTTATGTGACTTTTTTTCGATTTCAAAGTATAAATGATCACACTGTTTGCTCCAAGTGACTGTAACAAAGTGAATTTTCATCATTTTGATTTAAGAATTATCCAATCCAAATGATTTTTAATCCCAAGATAGCAGACCAGTCAGATCATACATGACCATGTAATATATGCAAACAAGCTTATCAAACAAATTAGCATATATCAATATACTAATTACAGAAATCCTGGTTATATTTATTCGGTTTTATTCTCGAGAGGGCCAGTGTTGGCCTGGTGGTAGGGTGCTGGATTACTGATCCCAAAGTCAGGGGTTCAAGCCCAACTGTCAAGTGGGTTGTCACTGCTGTCCTCTAGTGCAGCCAACTGGGCTATCACAGGACAGCCATGTCTCTTACTGTACTTGGTCAGCATGCTTCTGCCTTGCAATGGCCCGGTGAGCTCACCAAGGTGAATTCTTCCCTCGCATAGAGCCGTCTAAGATGGGAATCAGCCTCCCCACTACCATAATTATGATCAAGTGGTTCAGAAAATGAATAAAAAGTTCTCCAGAGAAGATTTAGATTTTATGTAAACACATCTGTACTCATTTGTCCTTCCCATGTTCCAATCCTGACGTGTGTGATTTATATTTGTTTAGAATTTTTTTCTCTTGCTTTATTCCTACCTCCACCCGAGCCATGTTCATAGTTGGTATCATTTACTGAGTATATTTAAACCTCTATTTTTTGTTTTGTCAATGTACGGAATTTTGCTGTTGTCACAGTGTGTGATCTCATTCCCTATCTACCTGATCCAGGCACATTTGTTATGACCTTTGCCGGTTTCTCCAACTCATTAATTTCTTTTTACAGTAGCCTGTTCACAGATTTATTGGTGCATTAGGGTGTTTTATCACATTGCCTGAGAATAACAGAATAAATCAAAGATTTTCAATCATTCATGTGTATCCCATTATTCATTTTAATTACTGGCTGGTTTCTGGGGTAAACACCCATCTCATTATCCCACTCACTTTACAAATAATCAAATTAGGGTCTTGGGGATTTCAGCTGGCACTGCGCAGAAGCAGTCTGAACAGTTCACCAGACCATCGCAGTGTATATACACACACACACACACACACACACACACACACACACACACACACACACACACACACACACACACACACGTACGTACGTACGTACGTACATATACACAATCACACCTCCAGGCAAAGTGAATTTGTGGAGATTTAGGTCTATAAATACTTTCTTACAGTCTGTGAGACTCTGGGATTTGCAGCAGAAATGATGTGCTCTGGGGCTGGCGTGATGTGATTCTCTTTATGTTTTTCCTTTTTGCTGGACTTTGTGGATTCAATAGTTTGTTCCTTATTCACTGTAGTAGACAAATAAATTACACCAGGAAGATTAACTGCATGTTGAAAATTGTTTGCCCCTGAAAGAAAAGAAAGCCTTCAGTGAAACTATTGTTGTTATTGCACTGTATATTGCTATTGTGTTAGAGCTGTAGTGAGCTTTCTACTGTAATTCAAGCAATGATCTGGTGAAGCAGTTTATAACTGTGAGCTTGTACATCAGGAATTTTAAATCTATGTGTAAAGTTATCTGTACATTAAAGGTTATAAAATTGTTAGAGTAACATCCTTCCATTTATCGACAGTGAGGAATTGACTATAATAGGGGAAAACATGTTTTTTTTTTTCTTCTTCTTCTTCTTTGTTTTGTTACCTGGGGCTGATGAAGCTGGAGGAATATCATCTCCACGTACATTTGCCATATTGGAATCTTTTTCCTTTCTGCTGCTAAAGGAAGTGGATGTTATGGCATTCTCTTGGCAAGTCACACCTGCAGATCAATGACAAAATATATAAAGTACATGAATATGATTGTTCCTCAAAGGAACAAGCTCTCACATGGCTGCTTGAGCAACATGCTGCAGGGAGAGGCTCCTCAACAGTGAAGTTGCGTCATCATGTCTAGGTAGTGGAATTATTATATAATCCTGTTTGTCAACAATAACAAATGTAATTTCACACGTTTATTTTTAAATTCACAACTGCAGGAAGGAAACAGGAGGACAGAAAGTGGAGATTATTATTACTGCAATGAAGAAAACAACAAAAAAGGCTAATTGCGGGCTGAAAGCACGATGGCCACAGCTACAGGAACGAGTTCGCATATGGGGGTTTGAGAAATGTGCCTCAGGGAGGGGCTTGTCAACAGTAAAAGTGCAGTTGCATCTCCACATCCAGGTAGTTGTCAAGGAGATGAATAGAAATGACTTTGCGTAAGGACTTGCTTGATGTTACGCTTCAAGCAACGCAACCGCCGCTCTATCAGAGTGAGGACCACAACCATCACAAAAACTGCCAGCAGATTTCCAAGCCAAGGTAGACAGTTTCCATGTATTTGCGACTTATACTCCAGTGCGACTTGTATATGATTTTTTTTCCTTCTTCTTCTTTATTATGCATTTTTTTTTGGCCAATGTGACTTGTACTCTGCAGTGACTTATCGTCCGGAAAATACGGTAGTCGCTTTTGACATTATAAAGTTGCAAAATTATGGGTTTGGCAGTAAAACCTGGCTCAAACCTTGAACTCTGCCATACAGTATTTCTTTTTTGTGCTATCAGTGAATGTTTGCTAAGATTGTATTATTTGTCCAATCTGTACAATATGAATTGTTAGTAACTTTCAACATAGTAGCATTTGATCAAGCTTGGAATAAAAGCCAATGAACCCATTTTGATCTTGTAAATAATTATTATTGGCGAAGCAAAACAAAACAAAAATCTCTGTCATGCTGTTAAAGAACTAGAAAGAGTAATTTCAGAATGTTCTACAGGAATCTTGAACATTGCAACATGGTCTGAGGTTTCATGTTTGCATTGATTGATTTTGATTGATTAACTGTTTTGGGTTTTTACACCCGAGCCTAGCGGCTCATTAGGCCAGTGCTTATCCCCAGTTTCCGTAGCGTGAAGCGACCAGGAGTCAACTCCTCCTGGATGGGATGCTAGTCCATCGCAGGTTACCTTCCACTATATTTTTACTGGTACCCATTTATACTGCTGGGTGAACAGAGGCACACTTGTGGTTGAGACCTTGCCCAGGGGTCTTAGCACAGTGAGGGTCTCAGTGGGATTTGAACTCACAACCTCCTGATAATGAGCCCAACACTCTAACAACTACACCACCGGCTCCCATGTTTGCATAAATTCTTGCTACATGA
>CM045741.1:32835015-32860015 GCA_024760905.1 Plotosus lineatus
ATGTGTATATGATATCAACAAATACATATTCAATTCTATAAATGCTTAGAATAACAAACATTAAAACAATTATGCATAAGATACAAATATAATATAAATACACACACATATAGACTTGGTGGGAGAGGTGGGAGGCGTGTAGACGGAGAGAGAGAGAAGAGGAAAGGCAGGAGTCTAGGACTGAAAGTAGGAACCTTGAATGTTGGAACTATGGCAGGAAAAGGTAGAGAGCTGGCTGAAATGATGCAGAGGAGGAAGGTGGACATACTGTGTATTCAGGAGACCAGGTGGAAAGGTAGCAAGGGCTAGAAGCATAGGAGCAGGATTTAAGCTGTTTTTTTCATGGTGTAGATGGGAAGAGAAATGTAGTCGGAGTCATCTTGAAGGAGGCGTTTGTCAGGAATGTTCTAGAAGTGAAAAGAGTGTCAGACAGAGTGATGAGTCTCAAGTTAGAAATTGAAGGTGTGATGTTCAATGTTGTTAGTGCTCATGCCCCACAGGCAGGATGTGAGCGAGAAGAGAAGG
Source organism: Plotosus lineatus (assembly GCA_024760905.1). Taxonomy (NCBI): domain Eukaryota; kingdom Metazoa; phylum Chordata; class Actinopteri; order Siluriformes; family Plotosidae; genus Plotosus; species Plotosus lineatus. Next base: position 32,835,541 of record CM045741.1, read on the forward strand.
AGAGATTCTGGAGTGAGTTAGATGAAGTGATGCAGAGTACCCCCAGAGGTGAAAGAGTGGTCATTGGGGCAGACTTCAATGGACATGTTGGTGCAGGAAACAGAGGGGACGAGGAAGTGATGGGCAGGTTTGGTATCCAGGACAGGAACGCAGAAGGACAGATGTTGGTAGATTTTGCAAAACGGATGGAAATGGCTGTGGTGAATACTTTCTTCCAGAAGAGAGAGGAGCATAGGGTGACTTATAAAAGCAGAGGTAGGAGCACACAGGGAGACTACATCTAGTGCAGGCGATGTAATTTAAAGGAAGTCAGTGACTGCAAAGTAGTAGCGGGTGAGAGTGTTGCCAAACAGAATATGATGGTGGTGTGCAGGATGATGCTGATGGTGAGGAAGGTGAAGAAGGAAAAGGTAGAGCACAAGACAAAGTGGTGGAAGCTGAAAAAGGAAGAGTGTCGGGTTGTCTTCAAGGACGAGGCTTTGGGTGGTCAGGAAGTGCTTCCAGATGACTGGACAACTACAGCAAATGTGATCAGGGAGACAGGTAGGAGAATACTTGGTGTGTCATCTGGAAGAAAAGTAGATAAGGAAACTTGGTGGTGGAATGAGGAAGTGCAGGAGTGTGTACAAAGGAAGAGGTTAGCTAAAAAGAAGTGGGACATTGAGAGAACCGAAGAGAGTAAACAGGAGTACAGGGAGACACAGCGTAAGGCAAAGGTAGCGGTGTCAAAGGCCAAACAGAGGGCATATGATGACTTGTATGTTTTGTTGGAAAGTAAAGATGGTGAAAATGATTTATACAGGTTGGCACAGCAGAGAAATAGAGATGGGAAGGATGTGTAGCAAGTTAGAGTGATTAAGGACAGAGAGGGAAATGTATTGACTGATGACAGAAGTGTGCTGGGAAGAAGGAAAGAGGAAAATGAGAGAGAAAAAAGAGTAGAAGAGGTGACTGTTGAGGACCAGGAAGTAGCAAAGATTAGTAAGGATGAAGTGAGGAGGGCATTGAAGAAGATGAAGAATGGAAAGGCTGTTGGTCCTGATGACATACCAGTGGCGGTATGGAAGTGTCTAGGAGAGGTAGCAGTAGATTCTCTGACAAGAACATTCAACAAGGTCTTTGAGAGTGAGAGGATGCCAGAGGAATGGAAGAGAAGTGTGATGGTGCCCATTTTTAAGAACAAGGGAGACGTGCAGAGTTGTGGCAACTACAGAGGGATAAAGTTGATGAGCCATATGATGAAGTTATGGGAAAGAATAGTGGAAGCTAGACTAAGGGCAGAAGTCCGCATATGTGAACAACAGTTTTGTTTCATGACAAGAAAGAGCACCACAAATGCAGTGTTTGCCTTGAGGTTGTTAATGGAGAAGTACAGAGAAGGTCAGACGGAGCAGCATTGTGCCTTTGTGAATCTGGAGAAAGCATATGACAGGGTGCCGAGAGAGGAACTGTGGTATTGCATGAGGAAGTCTGGAGTGGCAGAGATGTATGTTAGAGTGGTGCAGGACATGTATAAGAGATGTAAGACAGTGGAGAGGTGTGCTGTCGGTGTGACACAAGAGTTCAAGGTGGAGGTGGGACTGCATCAAGGGTCAGCTCTGAGCCCCTTCTTGTTTGCTATGGTGATGGACAGGCTGACAGACGAGGTTAGACAAGATTCCCCATGGACTATGATGTTTGTATATGACATTGTGATCTGTAGTGAGAGCAGAGAACAAGTGCAGGAAAATCTGGAGAGGTGGAGGTATGCACTGGAAAGGAGGGGAATGAAGGTTAGCCTCAGTAAGACAGAGTACATGTGCATGAATGACAAGGACCCAAGAGGAACGGTGAGGTTACAGGGAGCAGAGCTAAGGAAGGTGGAGGATTTTAAGTACTTAGGCTCAACAATCCAGAGCAATGGAGAGTGTGGAAAAGAGGTGAAGCAGCATGTACAGGCAGGTTGGAGAAAAGTGTCCGGTGTAATGTGTCATAGGAAGGTATCGGCAAGAATGAAAGGAAAAGTGTACAAGACAGTGTTGAGGCCAACGATGTTGTATGGTTTAGAAACAGTGGCCCTGAGGAAAAGACAGGCGGCAGAGCTGGAGGTAGAAGAGATGAAAATGTTGAGGTTCTCTTTGGGAGTAACGAGGATGGATAGGATCAGGAATGAGTACATAAGTGGTACAGCACATGTTAGATGTTTTGGAGACAAAGTCAGAGAGGCTAGATTGAGATGGTTTGGACATGTACAGAGGAGGGATAGTGAGTATATTGGTAGTAGGATGCTGAGGTTGGACCTACCAGGCAGAAGGCTGAGAGGAAGACCAAAGAGACCATTCATGGATGTGTTGAAGGAGGACATGAAGGTCGTTGGTGTAAGAGAAGAAAATGCAAAGGATAGGGTGAGATGGAGGCAGATGATTCGCTGTGGCGACCCCTGAAGGGAAAAGCCGAAAGGAATAGAAGATCAAATACTGTCAGCCCACTACTTACGAAACCTCCTGGGTATGACAATTCCGGGTTACGAAAAACCTTTTCCTAAGTTTTTGCCCCGGGATACGAAAACAACCGCAAAATTTAAACGCGCCAATCAAAATTTCACGAGTTCCCTTCTCATTGGCTGTCTCCCAACATCCCGCCTTGCTGGCCTCCCATTGGCCACGAGGCAGCTGTTACCCATACTTCCTGTTTGTCACATGTGTGAAGGAGAGTTGACTGTTGGCTCGTTTTGAGATTGATCATGCAGCATTATATTTCTTTATCGCTACAGTTGTCGGAACGATATTATTACGACCTTATAGTGGACATACAGTGACGGAGGTGATTATTTTGGCAGGATAATAAAACAGAGTGCTCCGTTGGAGAAGAAATCCAATCTCGCAATCTCACAAGGAAGCAAGTTAATATTGAATGAGGCCCTCTGATCTTTCAAACAGGTACTGTAATTCCACTTTAAATACAACATCCCGTCCACTTAAACATTTAAATAGAATTGTTCCGTCAGCTGCACGTTGCATGTGGGCGGGGCTCAAGTTTTGTGTGTGTGTGTGTGTGTGTGTGTGTGTGTGTGTGTGTGTGTGTGTGTGTGTGTGTGAGAGAGAGAGAATGACTGTGTGTGTGTGTGTGTGTGTGTGTGTGTGTGTGTGCGCGAGAGAGAGAGAGAGAGAGAGAGAGAGAGAGAGAGAGAGAGAGAGAGAGAGAGTGGGTGGGTGGGTGGGTGTGTGTGTGTGTGTGAGTGAGAGAGAGAGAGAGAGAGAGAGAGAGAGAGAGAGAGAGACTGTCTACAGAGTCCAGCAAAGATGAAAGGAGGCTTAACGCTTTAGTTTTTAGTTTAGTTTTTTAAGTTGTTTAATTCAGTAAATGTTTAATAAATGTGGCGCATGTGAGCAAAACGTGGCTCATCTGGACCTCCGATCCCTCAAGGAATCCAGTTAAAGTTGAGTTTGGACCGCTGATCTATCAAGCAGGAAATGCACTTTGAATTCCACTTCTTAAAATGCTCCAGAGTCCTGCTTGTGGGCATGGCCTGCAGAGCCACAGTAAACATTCAATGTGTATACAATACACATTTCATGTGTACTGTATTGTGTGTGAGAGAGAGATAGAGATAGACAGGGGTGTGAGTGTGTGTGTGCGTGTGTGTGTGTGTGTGTGTGCGTGTGTGTGTGTGTGTGTGTGTGTGTGTGTGTGTGTGTGTGTGTGTTAATAATGGTTTAATTAATAAATATGTTCATAAAATATGTTTAATATGTCAATAAAATGTTTAAATGGTTTAATAAATAATTTTCTTTTACTTATAACACATATTTCATACAAAATTGGTGTACTTTTATCATTTTTAAAGGGTTTATGGGGTAGTCTTGGGAGCCTTGGAACGAATCAGGCGTTTTACATGTAAAATGCGCCCCTACTTACGAAACTCCTGCGTTACGAAAAAGGCTCTTGGAACGGATTAATTTTGTCAGTAAGGGGCCGATATCAAATAATATCAACATTAATTTCAAATAAATTAAATTCAAGCAAAATAATTTCAAATAGATACATTTTAATCAAATTCACTAATCAAATATCAAATACAGTATCAAATATAACCTTTAACATTCTCTGTGATGAGATCTTTCTGCTTGTAAATGGTTCCAATGGTCGATGGAGCCATTTGGAAGAAACGTGCAACCTTCACCTGTTTTTCGCCAGCATCGATTTTCTTGATAACAGCCATATTTGTTTCTAAAGAGATGACTTGAGGCTTTTTCTGATTACCACTATCACTTGTAGGCTTACGCTTCTGACCAACCATATTTGCTTAGGGTTACAAAAGTCCGCAAAACAGTGTAAACACAAAGATCACAGAGACAATGTCTTAAGGCAAGGGTAACATGCGGTGAACTGGGAAAGAGGGCACATTCAGTCTGTTGTTTGTAAAATGGAGGCAACATCATGCTTAAGTAGCGTATTATGTCAGCATACTACTAGGTAAGTCTCATACTACAGAGAGCACACTAAACTCAAAATTTGACTTTTTTTTTTAAATGTAAAATTGAAAAATACATAAAACGAGTGAATGTAAAGTGGGGAGTGTCTGTACATAGAAATGCTGTTCAGATAAGGGAAAGTATGAGTGCACATTTAAATGTCATTTTAATAACACTGGCTACTTTCAAAGGGTTCATCAGAGGCCGAATTCATGCAGGTAACAACAATAATACAAATTAGCTGATTCAGTTCTAGGATTTGTTCTTAAAAGGTGTTTATACATTTCTGTATGACTTATAATTCTGACTGTCATAGAAAGAACTTGAATGGATTAAAAGTATCACAAATGATCAAGTAGTTCCCTTTTCAGTGCAAGTAAACGCCCAGGGCATTTCACCCAACTACCTTGAAGTTACCCCGTTTCTTGTGTCCGATGATTTGAAATTAACAAAACTATGAATACCTTCTTTATGCCCTCATTCCTAACTAGTATTATTTAGTATATATAATTACTAGCATTCTACTTTGCATGGTGTTGGTTTGCACATATTAATTGTGTTGCAATTTGTTGTTTTTGTTTTTTTAATACAAAGTACTGTATATCCAGCTGTTTCAATAAATATACCACTCATAAAGAACCTTGGACTTTGATACTGAATAAACTGAATGATTAGGTTTGGCATCATCTTGATTTAATCATGTTTTTATGTCTTGAACCCAAGTAACTGCAGCATAGATTTTAAAGATATAGAGTTTGCCTAATTCTCAGTAGAAATAGACCTAGCTCTGTAAATATGCCACATATAAAGCATTAATGGTGCAAATTCACATAAATTACTTTATAAAGTTGCTATTATCTACAAGGGAAAGTGCTGCATGGAATGTAGAGCTAACATGATGAATCTGTTATGTCAGCCTCCTGAATCCCTGAAAACCTGATGGAACTGTAGTGACCATAAACAGAAAAAGAGGAGACAGGAGACAGAATAAACAAATCCTCACTTATATATCTTTTGACGTCAATCCAGTATACTCTAGAGATCAGACTCTAAGGGCCTCCTACATGAATGTTCATGATTGGCGACCATCCAAGGAGAGCAGTGTGTAAGAATGTGTAGTGAAGTCCACACTCACTTTTTTTTTTTTTTTTTTTTAATGTTGTGCCCTCTTGTTATGAATTCAGTTCTGTATATAATTAAGTATGCACTGCCCACAGGTTTTCCTAGTTTATACTCTTGTAAATGTACTTTAATAACTCAATCATCTTCATGGTGAACCCAGTGGTTTGACTCCATAATCAATAGGGACTCCCTAAAAACATAGTGTAATTTGAAGCTGAAAAACAAAAAGGTTAAGGTGGGGGAGTTGACTTATTTGTCACTCTTGGTCTCATTCTCTCTCTCTCTCTCTCTCTCTCTCTCTCTCTCTGTCTCCCCCACCATGCCTACTGTGACCTCTGACCCATCCATTACCTCCCCCATTTGAAGAATTGAATGTAGACACCATAAAGTTTGAGATGGACAGATAGCCAATGCACATATAGAAGGAAGCCTGGGTCATATTTCTGAAAAGGATCTTCCTGAGCAAATAAAACCTTTGACTCACTGCCAAGCCAAAACAGAATATCAGTAGCAAAGAACTCCCCAGTGGGGGTATTATTAGCACTAAATGTTGTAAGCCACAATCGTTAGGGAGAAACGTGATGGTATGCTAACACAAGTTGGTAGAATTTGATATTTTACACTTTTGGATTTCATAGTATTGTCAGTACACAGTGGTAGAATCTTGCTCACTGTGGATGAATTAACAGTTTAATGTGTCCCACAAGATGGAGCGAGCTAACTGATCAATGGAAAGGCAGCATTTAACACAAATCTGTAGGAAAAAAGGCAGTTCATACAATTCAATTGAAGAAAATATTTCATCTTGAAATGTATATATATATATATATATATATATATATATATATATATATATATATATATATATATATATATATATATATATTTATTTATTTTTTTTTTTTTTTTTTTTTTTTTTGCAAAAAACATAAGATCTTGGAATGAAAACTGGTCAGGTTTAGGCTAAAAGGCAACCGAGTGTTAGCTCCTTGATGATGACTGACAAATTAATATATGAACTGTGCAAGAAGAAGAACACAATCTCTGAATTTCTGTAAAATATATCCCCAAAACTAGTCATACGTCACTTTAAAAAGACAACAAATATATAAACCATCAAATGAAAGTTTTTTTGAAAGAATTTTGGCCATATATACATAGTTAGATAGTTAGATATATTAAGGACATGCACAATATGAGTCAAACTTAACCCCCCCTCCAAAAAAAAAAAAAAAAAAAAAAAAAAAAAAAAAACCTAGAAAGCTGCATTTAGAAGAAAGGATCAGATCAAGTCACACTGATCTAGAATGTACAAACTGGTAAAGGCTTTTTCACTGCATGTTTCGGACATTTCTGATAGGTCTTTATTCACCACAGAGCTCACATGTAACGGTTTTACAAGAGAGAAGAAAAAAACTTTTGAATGCAGCACCACTTGTGACCCCACCCTCCAAGCAGAGTCACACAATTGTACTGCAGCTCTCCCAAAACACGTCTAAAAACAAAACAAAATACAGTACTCACCTCGGAAAATACTAATACACATGACTGAGGCCACAGCCAGAAGAAGGTGACACTTTGTCTTTTTCCAATTAATCACTTCCATCTTGAGGCTGTGCTTGCTGAATCCCATGCAGTGTTGGAGTATGTATCAGGTTTAGTTTCTCCCTGAGAGAATAAAGCAAGGCTTGTGCTAATGCTGTTTTATACCCCAACCCCCCAAGTGCCCCTTTCCACACCTCCTTGTTCAGTCTCCTTCTCCCTCTCTCTCTCTCTCTCTCTCTCTCTTTCTCTCTCTGAATCTCTCAAGCTGGTACCCAGACACAGGAGTTATGAGAGCATATACTGACCATCTGAATTTTCTTCTTTTCCTTTCGGCTCGTTCCCTTTTTCAGGGCTCGCCACAGAGAATTTGGTATAAGTTTTTATGTCGGATGCCCTTCCTGACACAACCCTTTAGCAAGGGACAGAAACACACTGACAATTTTGCAGCTACTCTTTACTAAAGTCAGCAGCGGTTCTTTTACATGAACGTCACATCATAGACAATGAGAAACATGGCTGGCCTTTGATAACCCAGTTAGCTGCACTGGGTGGGGTGGGGGAGGAATTTAGTGACAACCATGTGGAGAGTGGGACTCGAACCCCCAACTCTAGGATCAGCGATCCAGCGCCCTTTACCATCAGGCCACCACTGCCCCCTTAACATCTGAATGAACTGTATTATTAATGTGTTCATCAAGGCGTTCATAAATTTTAGGTGGATGGCAAACAGTAAGAAAAACCATGACGGCATGATTTTTTTTTTTTTTTATATATATAAACAATTAAAAAGAAATCAATATGAGACAGTTAGGGGATAAACAATGTTATAGCACAATATCTACCTTTCTTTTTGCTCTGTTTACTCTATTCCTCAAGTAGTTCCCCAATATTCATAAACATGGGGTATAATTAGCCAATATTCCAATCCTGAAATACCACTACAGTGCATTGCTGTTCAAAAATATTTTCGATGAAATACCTCAGTACTTGTGACCCCTTCGTTCTGAATAAGGCATTCACATGCTTGCCTTTTTTTTAAATATACAGATATAAAGTAAATTGACAATTTTTCTTCATCAGTTTCTTTAAATACAGTAGTATATGACGGTATGTGTGGGTCTGTACTGAACACATCAGACACATGATAATTGATAGAAAGGAATTTTGAATGTCAAACAATGACTCCCTTGCTCTCCATAGAACTTCACTCCATGATGCTCAAAGTGAAGGACATCTAGTGCCATACTCTATTACAGAAGCTAGACTTTGGAATCTTGCCCATATTAAAGCTGTGAGGTAAAGGGAACCTTATAGCCCCATTTCACTGGAGCATGGCATGCAACGATCGTAGCGGAAAGGCGTAGAACGCAGTCTACGCAAGAGCGTCGGTATTTTTACACGGAAAAGGGGAAATCCCTCTGATCGAGTTTGTGCTGGATAAAAGCATGCACTTGAGCCCGTGTTGAAGGCACGCTGATCTCTTGAACCCAGCTTTGTATTTGCTTGATCATTTATTATAAGGCGGTTTAAACATGGATGTGCGTGCGGCGCGCTCTGTACTCCATTCCCGAGGAATGTGATCATCGGCATGAGGAGGATGATCACGCAGACCCGATTGAATTCTCAAGCAAACCACAATCAGCAGTGGATCAGTGAATCAGAAGGTGAAATACTCATGGTGTGCCATCGAACGGTCTTCAGGGGCCATGTCTTAAAGTGAGGTGCAAAGCACCCAGCACGCGCTCGGTCTGATGCTGCTACTGCTGCTTCTGATGGTGCTAATGGTGTGTGGTGTGCAGGGTACGGAACACTCATAGATTTTTGTTTTTTCTGTGAACGTGCTTTTGAACATGTTCGTGGAATATTTTGGCCTGCCGGAAGCATACGAAAGTGGAGGAAGACTTAAGGAATAACTATGGAATCAAACAGAGTGACACAGAAGATGAGGGAATAATTGCGCACCTCACAGCCAACTCTAAGTAATAGCAGTGTACACCCGGGACAATGCACAGGGCTCTAAAATCTTACACGCCCTCCAACAATATTGAACATTATTACATCAATTATTAACCAATTAGTTATTAAGCCATTGCTGACTTCTGAAAATAATAGACTGCATTGATGTCAGCATGTTTCTGTCCTGTGATGACCTGATGAGCAGTTCCAGGTGAACTCTGCCCTCACCCAGAGTTAGCCGAGATGGGCGCCATCTTCCTCACAACCCAAACTAGGATTAAGCGGTTCAGAAAGTGAATGAATGAATGCATGAAGTACATGATGAGTTAAACATTGGAATGCTTAGCTACAATCAGAGTCTGCTGGAACTACTCTTTGAGTCTTCTGAAACTTGTATCCTCCTTCCAAGCTGCTTGAAACTGAAGTGAGGATCCAGTGGAGGAGCAGGCTGACTCGCTGGTTGTTGATGTGCGTCCTTCTGTGTCATCAGCAGGTAGCTCAGGATCGTCAGTGTTTCGCCCCTTAACCTGGACACTTCACCTGAGTGGGGCAGTGAGGGCCGGTTGTGAAACCTAACCCTCACCCACAGAAGGACGCCAGTTGTTGTTACGCTTCAACCACAGCCATCTAGAACTGCTCTGCTGCTGCTGCCAATCTCCTTGATAGCTTGCTTCACCTGCTTTGGGGGCATGCCTAGTTTCTGCAGGAAGTAACGTGTTGATGAAGAAGGAATCCTCTACATCCGACTTCCACAGGGAAGAGAACTGCGTGCCATCTTTTGACTGTGCTTCATCGACCAGATCTTGGTATTTTGCTTTCTTTAGCTGATGGGCGATGTCGAGCCGATCTTCCCCAGGAACTGTGAGCTCGATAATGAAGATGGACTTGGAGCTTTTGACAGAAGAGCGGCATCTGGTCGTAGTGATGTTGTTGCCACCTCTTCTGGGAAAACCAGTCTTCTCTTTAGGTCAACCTGTAACTCCCAGTCTTGTGCCCCTTGGAAGGATCGAAGCGGGTCTGGGTGGGTTTTACAGATCCTGTGGGTACCGGACTTCCCTCTTTAACAAAGCTCACGGGTTGTGGAGGTAATGTCACTCTCTTGTTTGCCTTCAATCTCTCCAGGTCTATCCACTTTGCTATCTCTGTTAGAACTTTGTCATGTCTCCATCTGTATCTTCCATCCCCAAGTGCCTTTGGACATGCTGATAGGATGTGGTTCAGTGTACAAGAGTTCGTACCACATAGTTTGCATGTTGCACTGTCTACTATTCCCCAGGTCATCAGGTTGCTTGGAGTTGGTAAGAGATCGGAGATGGCTCGGAGAAGGAAGCTAAGTTTGCCCTGATCAGTTCCCCAGAGTTCCTTCCATGATAGGGTCGATCTAGGGCAGCATCCCACTGGACCCAGCTGCCCTGTTTTGCAAGCCCTACTGCTTTGACTTCTCGTTCCTCTTCTTCGATTCCCGGATCCTCTGCACGACTAGCTCTCTCTTCTGCTTGTTGTTGGCTTGGCTCCAATGCTGGGAATGGTAGTTTCCCAGGCCAAGACGACCTGCACACAGTGCCACCTACTTCTTGATGTTTTACTAGTTCTTCAGCATCTGTAACTGCTCTCTGGGGCTTCCACTTCCTTCCACTCTTGATGGTTTCTGCTGATAGGTTTACCTTCTTGTCTTTGGATGTGCGTAGTGTGGTGACAGCTCGTGCTTTTGCGACCTTGAATTCTTCCACTACAGATGTCACTGGTAGTGTTAGTTTGGCAGTCTTGCTGTAGATGTTGATTGCACTAAAGCTGGGTGGCACCCCCAACCATCTTCTAAGAAACTTGCTGCAGAGTCTCTCCATGGCTTCAACTGCAGACATGGGAATGTCGTACAACAAGAAGGAGCCACTGCAGTCTTGGTATAATGCCAAACTGGAAGCACCACACCTTGAACCTTCCTGCAATTGGCTGTTGTCTATCGCTTGAAGCCAGTTTCTTTACTTGTTGTTTAACAGCCTTGATGTTGCTGGTGTCTTTCAGGGAGCTATCGTAGTTCTTCCCAAGGCACTTGATCTGTTCATCTTGTATTGTTGGGATCTTTTCCCCTTGGATGCTGAAGGTGTTCTTGGACAGCACTCCATTCTGTAAGCATAGGCTTCTTGATTTTGAAGGCTTGAATTTCATTCTTGCCCAGTTAGTTGCTCTTTCTAGCCCTCTTAGTATCCACCTTGTTCCTGCAAATGATGAGGTGGTGTCTTGTGCCATCTTCGGCCATGGGACCTCTGCATTCTTTTCCTCCAGCTTTCAGGATGAGGTTCATAGCGGTAACAAATAGGATGACTGATACTGTGCATCCTGCCATTATGCCTTTCTCCAGCCTCTGCCACTTGGTGGTAAAATCTCCAACAGTGAAACGCATCTGTAGATGGTCCATATAGTGCATCACTAGTTCAACCAGATCTTGTGGTATGCGATAGTGTTGGAGTGCTGTTCGAATGATCTGATGTGGTACGCTTGGGTAGGCTTGGGCAAGATCTAACCATACCACTGACAGGGTCTTCTTGTCTCTCTTTGCTTCTTTGATGAGCTGGCTGATTGCTGAGGTGTGCTCAAGGCATCCTGAATGGCCCGGGATTCCTCCTTTTTGCACACTAGGGTCCACAAATTCATTTGCTAGCAGGTAGGAAGTCATTCTCTTTGCCACTATTGACCAAAAGAATAATTTGTTATTAATTATAAAATGCATTCAGGGAAACAGCTTGGTTCTATTCAAGATTTTGTTTTATTCTTGTAATTTTTGTAATTATTATTTATTCTTTTTCTACAAAGGAAGAAATGCAGACTGACAGACATGAATAATGTGCATCCAGGAGAGAAAGAATGCAATACTTCCCCCTGTGGCTAATAACCCCATTTCACTGGAGTGCAGCAGACTCGCGGAAGCAAAAATCTAGTCATCCTCCAACGTTCTTCGGTCGTTCCGTCCTCTTCCGTGTCCTTCCATATGATTCCAAATGTGTTCCTCTGCTTCCGGCAGACAGTAATCTTCTGCGAACGTGCTTTTGAACATGTTCAAAAGCACGTTCACAGAAAACTTTTCTGACAGTCTTCCCTTAGGTTCCGCAGTCCTTCCGCAAACATTATACCATTTCCAGAAAGGGTGTGTGAGCTTTCGTTTTATTCCGCCAGTGTTCTGTGACAATTCCGCGAGCCTTCCCCCCCCCCCCCCCCTCTTCTGGATGGTCAAAAGTGGCCACGGAACATTGGCGTTCATCCACGGATCCCCACAGAATACTCACGAAAGGCGCGGAATACATACGGAACAATAGAAAAACACTGCGTAATTACCGCAGACAATACGAGGAACAATGCAGAATGGTTGCGGAAAGCACGGAAGACTTGTGGAACACTCACGGAAGTCACGACCGCTATAAATTCAGGTGCGCTAGACAAAGAGCTATTCATTTCGAGAGACGCCATGATGCCGAAAACCAAGCGAAAGACATTCATCAAGAGGCCATAGTCTCCAACGCTAGAAACCCCACTTGAAGAGCCTTCTCAGGAAGCTGAGGTCGACGCCGAGCTGGATGTCACTTCCACCGATATCGCCGCTGAGAACAAAAAGGCACACGTCTACAGAAAGCTGACCGACGATGAGGAGCAGGCCATGGTGGAGTTCATCCAGGTGAACAAGTGCTTGTACAACAAAAAACTCTGGTCCTGGACGAACAAAGCACTCAAGGCCAAGCTCTGAGCTGATCAGGGCTCACGCATTGGGAAGACCGACAAGGAGCTGAAACAATGGTTCCATAGTGTGCGCACGAAGCTGGGAAAGCTTAGATGGTGGAAGTCGGGACAAGCTGACCTCAACATGTCACAGAGGGACCAGTGGATATACAATAGCTTCAGCTTCCTATGTCCACACATAGTCGAGGTACAACAGAGGAATGTGGTCTCTCTCAAGGCGAAGGTTTCGGCTGCAACTAGCTCCGGTGGTTCCACGCCCACCACCGCTGGAGAACCTCCTCTGCCATCAATGCCGGAGGAGTCACAGGACAGTGGACATATCAACCTCCAGCTGGCAGAAAAGGCCACACCCGTCAGCCCCCTTGACGCAACACCTGCCACCGCAGCACTCAGGTCCGCCTCAGCAAGGTCTGGAGCTCAAACATCCAGCCTTGACGACAGAGCTGACTGGATTCTCGCAGTAGCCAAACAGCTGGTGAACCAGAGAAAGGAGGTACGGACGGCCGATGAGTCAGAGGGTGAGTTTCACCAGTTGGGCAGCAGCTGTGCTGCAGAATCTACCTAAACTGTTGTACAGGCATGCCAAATTGAAAATCCAAGAAATGCTAAACGACTGCTTGGACAGAGCTGAAGCCTTGGAGATGACAGCCGCAGGAACAACCACCTCCTACGCAGCAGCGGTCGAAGCAGCTCTAGCCTCCTCAGCACCACCAGTGGCATCGCAGCAGCTGCAGCCTCCACTGCACCACCAGTGGCATCAGCAGCACTACTGGCCGTCCCCACCGACGCCGTGGACCACGCAGTTGTCAGGTTCATCCGTGTCTGTTTGGGAACTCTAGATGCGAGGTGGGCAACACCACTGTGCCTGCAACAATCAACGTCGTCTGCAGGAGAGCATCAACCATAATACAGCAGACCAGTCAACTGCCCTCCAGTTACATGCACATTGATGCCTGTAACCACTTCTGAGGCTAGAGAAACAAGTGGAAGTGAGCCCAGCTTGTTCAACCTTTCCAGTGTGCTCAGGCACTGTTGTGATAACTTGGAGGACTCAAACTCCACCTGTGACCTGTGAGACTTTTGGGTTTTTAACGTATTAACATATATTAAATTTTAAATTTATTGTATATTATAAACATATTGTACATTATAAACGTATGGTAAATTACAAACATTAAATTTGAAATTTATTGTGCATTATAAACATATTGTAAAATATAAACATATAGTATTTTATAGGCAGAATAAGTCTCTTTGGTCGAATCCATGTATTTATAGGCAGAATCAGGAGCAAATCCTTTGCCGTTTTTTTTTTTTGCGTTGAAACGTGGTTACAACGGGCTATTCCTCAGTCATTCCATGTTGAACGCAAATGTTCCGCTTTCATTCTGCGTGTTTCGCAATCTTTTCTTAGGTGTTCCTTCTAAAATGGAATAGTGCTGTAATCGTTCCTAGAGTGTTCCGTGCTTTCCGTGAACGTTCTATGAATTATCCAAAGGTCTTCCTTTGCTATCCGCACTGGTTCAGAAGGTAATCCGTGCACTATGTATTCCGACATTGTACCGCAGTGTTTCCGTGTTCGTTACGCACATTCTGTGAACGTTCTGAAGGTGTTCTGAAGGTACAATTTTCTGTAGGTTTTTGACCCATTTTTCATGTAAAAATGCCGAAGCGACTCCAAAAGAGTGCGTTTCGTGCCTTTCCACCACGATCACTGTATTCTGCGCTCCAGTGAAATGGTGGTATAAATGAGTTAAAAGTGCAGTCTTCGGATTAATGGAGAAGTCAATAAAAGCTGTGACTATTAGAATCAATCTTCAGAGCTATGCATTCATACACATCATATGGATGGGATGTACAAATTTATTATTGCTTTGTAAGCCACTGCTGCTTTGGGTGTAATGGAGATGAAATGAGATTTGGCAAAGAAATTGATTTAACATACTCTGAAGTACTCTTCATTACCTTGCAGTGATTAGATAGATGAACGAAATGCTGAGTCTAACTTAATGGAGAGCTGATAAAGACAAACTTTTTCATAAATGAAAGAGACTTCAACAGGGCGTTTAATTTTAAAAGTAAAAATTGGTCAGTGTTTTATTATTCTGGCTGAAGAAATATGAATGAAAGTTGACTGAGTCAAGTACATCTAAACCATAAACTAAAAAAAAATAAAACCGTGTGTGTATATTAAGATGTATGCATTAAACCATATAATTACTGAAATGGAAGGTACCCTGATTATTCACGTCATGATGCCCGTGTTTAAGAAAAAAAAGTTGCATTTAAACAAACTGCAACACCTTTAACCAACTGCCAACTAGTAATATATGCTCTGTACCTGCGTGAGAGGAAATAACTGTCTGTGCTCTGTGCAGTGATTCTGCCATGTGGAAAGACATAGACGTGTGTGTATATGTACTGTATGTATATACTATGTGTGTGTGAGTGTGTGTGTACATATATATATATATATATATATATATATATATATATATATATATATATATATATATATATATATATATATATATATATATATATATATATAATGCAGCCATGAGGTGGGGAGGCACTAACCAGTGTCTCTCCCCCTTATGCCGGTCCCAAGCCCGGATAAATGCAGAGGGTTGTGACAGGAAGGGCATCCGACGTAAAACTTCTGCCACATTTCCCATGCAAATGATCAAAACAAAATTCATACCAGATCGGTCGAGGCCCGGGTTAACAACGACCACCATCAGTGCTATCAACCAACAGGGTGCTGATGGAAATTGGACTACTGTTGGTCGAAGACGTCAAAGAAGGAGAGGCGGGAGGCATGTCCGAAGGCAGAGAGAAAAGAGGAAATGCGTGAGCCTAGGACTGAGAGTAGGGACTTTGAATGTTGGAACTATGCAAGGAAAAGATAGAGAGCTGGCTGACCTGATGCAGAGGAGGAAGGTAGACATACTGTGTGTTCAGGAGACCAGGTGGAAAGGTAGCAAGGCTAGAAGCATAGCAGCAGGGTTTAAGCTGTGTTATCACGGTGTGGATGGGAAGAGAAATGGAGTAGGGGTCATCTTGAAGGAGGGGTTTGTCAGGAATGTTCTAGAAGTGAAAAGAGTGTCAGACAGAGTGATGAGTCTCAAGTTAGAAATTGAAGGCGTGATGGTTAATGTTGTTAGTGCTTATGCCCCACAGGCAGGATGTGAGCTAGAAGAGAAGGAGAGATTCTGGAGTGAGTTAGATGAAGTGATGTAGAGTACCCCCAGCGGTGAAAGAGTGGTCATTGGTGCAGACTTCAATGGACATGTTGGTGTAGGCAACAGCGGGGACGAGGAAGTGATGGGCAGGTTTGGTATCCAGGACAGGAATGCAGAAGGACAGATGTTGATCGATTTTTGCAAAAAGGATGGAAATGGCTGTGATGAATACTTTCTTCAAGAAGAAACAGGAGCATAGGGTGACTTATGAAAGCGGAGGTAAGAGCACACAGGTAGACTACATCTTGTGTAGGCGATGTAATTTGAAGGAGGTCAGTGACTGCAAAGTAGTAGTGGGTGAGAGTGTTTCCAAACAGCATAGGATGTTGGTGTGCAGGATGACGCTGATTGTGAGGAAGGTGAAAAAGGCAAAGGCAGAGCAGAAGACAAAGTGGTGGAAGCTGAAAAAGTAAGAGTGTCGTGTTGTTTTCAAGGAGAAGTTGAAACAGGCTTTGGGTGGTCAGGAAGTGCTTCCAGATAACTGGACAACCACAGCCAATGTGATCAGGGAGACCGGTAGGAGAGTAATTGGTGTGTCTTCTGGAAGGAAAGTAGATAAGGAAACTTGGTGGTGGAATGAGGAAGTGCAGGAGTGTGTACAAAAGAAGAGGTTAGCTAAGAAGAAGTGGGACACAGACAGGACCGAAGAGAGTAAATAGGAGTACAGGGAGACACCACGTATGGCGAAGGTAGCGGTGTCAAAGGCCAAACAGAGGGCGTATGATGACTTGTATGATAGGTTGGACAGTAACGAGGGAGAAAATTATTGATAAAGGTTAGCACAGCAGAGAAATAGAGATGGGAGAGACGTGCAGCAAGTTAGTGATTAAGGACAGAGAGGGAAATGTATTGACTGATGACAGAAGTGTGCTGGGAAGATGGAAAGAGAACTTTGAAGAGCTGATGAATGAGGAAAATGAGAGAGAAAAAAGAGTAGAAGGGGTGACCGTTGAAGACCAGGAAATAGCAAAGATTAGTAAGGGAGAAGTGAGGAGGGCATTGAAGAGGATGAAGAGTGGAAAGGCAGTTGGTCCTGATGACATACCGGTTGAGGTATGGAAGTGTCTCGGGGAGGTAGCAGTAGATTTTCTGACAAGAATATTCAACAGGGTCTTAGAAAGTGAGCAGATGCCGGAGGAATGGAGGAGAAGTGTGCTTGTGCCCATTTTTAAGAACAAGGGAGATGTACAGAGTTGTGGCAACTACAGAGGGATAAAGTTGATGAGCCATACAATGAGGTTATGGGAAGGAATAATGGAAGCTAGACTAAGGGCAGAAGTCAGCATTTGTGAACAACAGTTTGGTTTCATGCCAAGAAAGAGCACCACAGATGCAGTGTTTGCTTTGAAGATGTTAATAGAGAAGTACAGAGAGGGTAAGAAGGAGCTGCATTGTGCCTTTGTGGATCTGGAGAAAGTATATGACAGGGTGCCGAGAGAAGAACTGTAGTATTGTATGAGGAAGTCTGGAGTGGCAAAGAAGTATGTTAGAGTGGTGCAGGACATGTATGAGAGATGTAAGACAGCGGTGAGGTGTGCTGCCAGTGTGACAGAAGAGTTCAAGGTGGAGGTGGGACTGCATCAAGGGTCAGCTTTCAGCCCCTTCTTGTTTGCTATGGTGATGGACAGGGTGACAGACGAGGTTTGACAAGAATCTCCATGGACTATGATGTTTGCAGATGACATCGTGATCTGTAGTGAGAGCAGAGAACAAGTGGAGGAAAATCTAGAGAGGTGGAGATATGCCCTGGAAAGGAGGGGAATGAAGGTTAGTCTCAGTAAGACAGAATACATGTGTGTGAACGACAAGTACCCAAGAGGAACGGTGAGATTACAGGGGGCAGAGATAAAGAAGGTGGAGGATTTTAAGTACTTAGGCTCAACAATCCAGAACAATGGAGAGTGTGGAAAAGAGGTGAAGAAGCACGTGCAGGCAGGTTGGAATGGATGGAGAAAAGTGTCCGGTGTGATGTGTGATTGGAGAGTATCGGCAAGAATGAAGGGAAATGTGTACAAGACGGTGATGAGGCCAGCGATGTTGTATGGTTTAGAGACAGTGGCCCTGGGGAAAAGACAGGAGTCAGAGTTGGAGGTAGCAGAGATGAAAATGTTGAGGTTCTCTTTGGGAGTAACGAGGATGGATAGGATCAGGAATGAGTACATCAGTGGGACAGCACATGTTAGATGTTTTGGAGACAAAGTCAGAGAGGCTAGATTGAGATGGTTTGGACATGAACAGAGGAGGGATAGTGAGTATATTGGTAGTAGGATGCTGAGGCTGGAATTACCAGGCAGAAGGCCCAGAGGAAGACCAAAGAGAAGATTTATGGATGTGGTGAAGGCGGACATGAAGGTCGTTGGAGTAAGAGAAGAAGATGCAAAGGATAGGGTGAGATGGAGGCAGATCATTTGCTGTGGCGACCACTGAAGGGAACAGCCGAAAGGAAAAGAAGAATATATATACATATTTAATATAGGCCAGTCTATAAAGTTGCTCCATTCTTTTCTTTTATTGTTTATTAATTTATACTATTTATGTATCTACTTATTTATTTACTTATATAATATATATGTACGTGTGTATGTTTGTATTTGTATCTATTTTTGCACCCCCTACTGATGGTACCTCAAGAGCCTGTAACAGTGAATTTCTCCATTGTGAGATTAATAAAGCTGTATCTTATCTTATCTTATATATATATATATATATATATGTATGTATGTATGTGTGTGTGTGTGTGTGTGTGTGTGTGTGTGTGTAAACAGACAAAAACGACAAAAACCCTCCCTAACTTTATACTGTAGCCCTGAGTAGTAAATGGAAAGACTGGTCTATTTATTAATTCCTTCATTTACTGAACCACTTATTTTTAATTAGTGTTGCAGAGAGGCTGGTAGCCATCTCAGCTGACTCAGGGCGAGTGCAGAGTAGACCCTGGACAACTGGCCATACCATCAAAGGGAGAAACTGGCTGTGATTACTCGTGATGAAACTCAGCAATGGTTCTTTTACATGTCTCTCATCACAGAAAGTGAGATACATGGCTGGCTTTTGGGAAGCTGATCCTGACCTTTGGATCAGAAAGCCAGCACTTTACCTGAAAAAGCTGTAGCACAGCAATTATATTCATACGTAGTATGTAGAAAAACATTCATGAAATATATCAGCCAGAATTTATGCCTCATCACTGCATGGAGACATTTAAGGTGGTAAATGTTTCCTGCTGTCCTCTGGCCAAGGCTGTGTTTCCCTGCTTGTTAATTGACCGTTGTGCTATATTGACCATCCAGTAGGCCCTTGACTATTCGCAGTTTTGCACCCACGGTTTGAGTATTCGCTGACTGCCAAGCAACTGGCACGTGATTCAAATTCAGCCAATGGCTGTCCTCCTTTCTCCTGATTGGTAGAACTGATGTCCCGCCCCTTTTTCCTCATTCGCACACAAGTTGTCAATGAGCCTCTTATTTTGTGTGTGTTTTAATTATCAGTTAAGCTCCATGATACCACTCAAATGCAATGTGTCTCCTCTGACTAAGCAATAGAAAACGCTGGATGTCTCTTCTGAAGAAATAAGACTTTCTCCTGAGAAACGATGGTTTTCTCTGACCTGTTGTATTTAAATCTTTTTCAATTATTATTCCAGTACAGTACCTAAGCTCATGTTTATGCATGAGATTTTATATTCTGTAGCATGTTTAACAAACGATACCAAAAGGATAAACTTTATTACAGTACTCTTCATGTCCTTTTACATTGAAGTTGCAGTGACGTCTCCAAGATGGCGCTGCCCAGAGGGCGAGGGCGTGGAGTTCTCATCGTCAAATTGTTTCTTTGTTCATTTTAATTTGTTTTGTTTGTTCATGTTTTGCACTAGGCTTGTCTATGACTGCTCAACTCTACTACAGCTATAAGATCGGAGTATCTTCGGGCATGTATAACTAAGCAGAGCTAATATGCTATTAGCAGAGCTAACATGTTATTAGCAGAGCTAACATAGCATATTAGCTCATGATAGAAGTTGTTGCGTGCTTAGTTGTCCGATGCTGAAGCTGCTCATAGCTGTAGTCGGGTCGACCGATCATAGACGAGCATAGTGCAAAACATGAACAAACAAATAAAACAAATGAAAACGAACAAAGTAACAATTTGACTCTGAGAACTCCACGACGTTGCTCTCTAGGCACTGCCATCTTGGAGACGTCACTCCAAGTTCAATGTAAAAGGACATAAAGCGTAATAAAGTTTATCCTTTTGGTATCATTTGTTAAACATGCTACAGAACATAAAATCTCACGCACAAACATTTCTAAGAATTAACTTAGGTACTGTATTGGAATAATAATTGAAAAAGACTTTAAAACGAGTGCTTTACAACAGTATATGCTGTATAATGTTTATATTTTATCATCAATAAAAATAAGAGTAAAAATTGAAAAGTTTTTCTTAATCATTACTATATTTTACTACATTAATACTGTATTAATGAGTAAGACTGTCTATAGAATGTGTTTAAGAAGCATATTTTAACGCATGTAATAGATACAAAGTATTTTACTTCCGGCTGCTCATTCGCGCATGTGATGTGATACATGGGGTTTTACTTCCGGGTACAGAACTCGCGGGTTATCTCGATTCGCAGGAGGGCTCAGAACCGAACCCCCACGAATGTCAAGGGTCTACTGTACTATTTTACTTGATGGATTTGAAAATTCTGTTGAAGGTAGAGAAACGGAGGCCCGCTGCTTTTTCTCTGTATAGTAATAGCAGTAGTAGTAAAGGACCTTGGTTTGATTATTGACCCAAGACTTTCATTTGAAGTTTATGTCGATATTATCCAGGCTTCTTTCATTTCAGGAATAATGCATCTGTATACTGGTCATCTTGGTAAAACAAGAAATGTTATCTCACTGCATGATGCAGGATTAGACTGTTATGCTTTCGGTCTGAAGACTATTGTAGCGGCAGAGAATTTTCTTAGAAAGCCCCATCGTTATGAAACAGTCTTTCAATTAATGTTGAGGACTCAGATTGTCTCTTTTCTTTTAAATCTGGGCTGAACAATTATTTGTTAAGTAAAGCATTTTGGTCATAGCGTAGTAAAGGAGCAGATCTGGATGTTTTCAGGCATAAAGAGTTCTGGTAAACCGATATTTGGATGCTGTCACTGCCTTACTCTTACATACTCACTCAGGTCTGTTGAAAGTGAAGTGGCTGACTGCCTCATGTTACAGTGTGATCTCATGCATGTCTTCCTTCTGGTTCCCTCTTTTTAGTTTTGCTGTAGTAGTCAGTCATGCCAGAATCCCTGCTTGCACTCAGCTCTAATAAACTCTCTTCTTTAACCACGATATTGTAATAAGCATACCAAACAATCTCTCTCTCTCTTTGTGTTTTTGCTGAGCTACATATGCTACCTATGAATTACCCGTGAGCCTGATACTTTTGTGCTCTGATCCTATGATCCAACCTGGTATACAACTAATGGTTGGAGTTCTCATCTTAAAAGTCCCTCATTCCTAATGATGATCCATATGGACCAAAATATAGACTCAAACTGTGAAGATGACTTTTCATTGCCGATGATATAAACACTTACTAAAATTATTTACATTTCTGGCATTTGGTAGATGCCATTATCCAGGCCAATTTACATTTACTCTAATTTATACGACTGAGCAGTTGAGGGTTTGGGGTCTTACTCAAGGAGCCAACAGTGATGACTTGGTGGTATATATTTAAAAGCCAGAACTACCCACTGATTTATCACTACAATTAGCCATGCAGCCTTACATACACTATACACTGTTACACTAAAGTTCCTGATACATGGTTTGTTTTCTTGTTTGTTTTTTTCCCCATCTCTGATTTCACCCAAATGAGCATGGGTTTTTCCATTTGAGGGTAGTGGTGGCTTAGTAGTTAAGACTATGAGTTACTGATCCAAAGGTCAGCGGTTCAATCCCTACTATCACTGCTGTTGGGCCCTTGGATAAGGCCCCCTTAACCCTCAATTCCTCAGTTGTGTAAAAAGTGATAATTGTAAGTCACTCCGGATAAAAGCAACTGCCAATTGCTGTAAATGGTTCCTCAAGGTTTTGTTCTCATGTTGAGTGAAGGAGTTGTTCCTTGAAACTGTTGCTGGCTTGCTCAATGGGGATATATATCATATGAAATGTTAAATTCTTCCCAAAATTTGTTTTTACTGTGTAAAATGCTTTGGGAAATATCAAAAAGGGAAAAAGTTGGGGGAAACTATCAGAACATTTCAGAAAGAGCTACACAAATAAAACTAAATTGAATAGTATATGATAAAATATTTTACAATTTTCATGGCTTTAATTATCATAATATTGCTGTAATTTACTGCAAATGTGACCCCAGTTAACAGAGTGGACAAAATAACCTACATTTTCCATTTCCTTTCACTTTCCTCTCAAGATCTGCTGTAGGGGGGGGTCTTTTTTTTTTTTTTTTTTTTTTAATTAATTTTTTTTTAATTTTATTTTGCAAAGGCAGATACTTGTCTATGATTTTTATATCTATTTCTGGAAATCCCTGATGGATTCTGCCTAATGTCCACAAGGGGGCCCCAGGAAATAAGCAATAAGGAAGCATAATTGGAGGAGCCTGAAGCATATGGACTCATTGCGCTAATATGATGCAATCCAGTTTACTTTCAGAAGCTTGGATCACTGGTTGTGCTAAAATTAGAGGGATCTTTGAGAAGATACTGTTTCCTGTTATTCGCTTTGCTTTATGTGAGGGATATTTTATTTCTGTCTTTCAGTCTGCCTCTGTCCTCACTGCATATCCTCTTTTTCCATGTCTGGTTTTTCTACATGATTTGCAAATTCAATCTTTTTTTTTTTTTTTTTTTTAATAACTTCTGCAAATTCAGCACTGACCATTGCTCAAATTGTAGCACTGCGGTATTGTATAAAGGTTAACTCATTTTTCATTTTAAGCTCACTTTAAACCTTGTGTGAAGAACAAAGGATCTTCACACAGCACAAGTGAAAAATAGAAGACATTTCCCCAATGAGGTGAAATACCTGGGATGTGACATTCAGAGTGTCATCCGACTAGGTGCAAAAATGAAAGCTGATGTCTATTTTCTGTGGCTGGCATGAATCAGCAGGCCGGAAATATCCTGAAAACATGTGGCATTTTCAGCTCATTTGCTCAGCTTATTACTGTGAAGCCTGGATATGATTTAATATTTCATAACAATTCATTGACAGTCTCATGCTTTTCATATTGTTAAATGAAGACACTTACATATTTCGGTAGCAGTATTATAATGCCATGAAGAAATCTTTGATTTATTATTTTCCATTTAATTTGGCTGGCTCTGTGAGTGTCCATCCCCTGTCAATCACAGTGACAATAGCTAATCATAGCTGAGCCCATGTGCTGTGTGTGAGAGAGAGAGAGTAGGTAAGACTTCCTCCAAGCGTGTTATGCTGACCTGTGATATGCTTTGACAAGAAGTAGCTGTAAAGGAGACAACCACATTGGGGAGAAACTTATCCGACATAAAAACCTATGCCAAATCAAATATGTGAATCATTTGCTGTGGCGACCCCTGGAAAAAAAAAAAAAAAAAAAAAAGGAAAGAGCCGAAAGGAAATCTCTCTCTCTCATCTCCCCGTGTATATGTGTGTGTGTGTGTGTGTGTGTGTGTATTCATGATAAGAATAAGGTCAGTTCTTTAAATGGTACGGAAAGTGCTTCAGTGCTTCCTTTCATCTTTTAAAGCACAAGGTACACTGGACCTATGAGGGAACGTGCTGAAGTTGGTTTCCAGATGGATCTGAAGAGTTTAATGCTCAAGGCCCACAAATGCAAAAAAGTAATTCAGACAGGTCCAGCCTAAGGGTCGTGATTTCCTAAACAACGTTATTGTACTCATCACTCATTCCGTTGCTGAACTGTTTAATCCTATAGGAAGCAGGTTAAAATTAGACATCTCCACTGTACACTGTGCAAAATTAATATTGCTACACCTGCACCGCAATATCATAGTACTAGCTTACGCATTCCTGACTCCATTGTTCCTACTGACAGTACAGTGCAAATAGAAACAGAAAAAAAAGACTCTAGAACAAATAAAATTCTTTAGAAAACTTGTAAATGGGGACATCTCATTTGAATAATTTGGTCCTAATGCAGTGCTTCTTAAATAGTAAACCCCCCTCCCCCCCATGGGGGATGCGGCGTGACGCCAGGGGTGGCGCGTATATGACCCTGGGGAACATGCTTTTCTGGAATAGTGTACGAGATTTGAGTGTAATTGCACCTCCACTCCAGTAGTTGGCAGTGACGCTCTTAATGTTGCGCTATGGTGTAGTGTTTTTTTGCATGAGCAAACGATATAAACTGCAGTAAACAACCTCTCAAGAAACAACACGGAAAATTTTCCAA
>CM045741.1:32865015-32905015 GCA_024760905.1 Plotosus lineatus
CTGTCCCTCTGATATACTCATTTCTGATCCTATCCATCCTCAAGTACTCCCAGGGAGAACCTCCAACATTTTCATCTCCGCTACCTCCAGCTCTGCCTCCTGCCTTTTCCTCAGCGCCACTGTTTCTAAGCCATACAACATCGCTGGCCTCACCACCATCTTGTACACTTTTCCCTTCATTCTTGCTGACACTCTCCTATCGCACATCACACGGATACTTTTCTCCAACCATTCCAGCCTGCCTGCACATGCTTCTTCACCTCTTTTCAACACTCTCCATTGCTCTGGATTGTTGAGCCTAAGTACTTAAAATCCTCCACCTTCGTTATCTCTGCTCCCTGTAACATCACGTTCCTCCTGGGTCCTTCTCATTCACACACATGTATTCTGATTTTCTGAAGCTAACCTTCATTCCTCTCCTTTCCAGGGCATACCTCCACCTCTCTAGATTTTCCTGCACTTGTTCTCTGCTCTCACTACAGATCACGATGTCATCTGCAAACATCATAGTCCATGGAGATTCTTGTCTCACCTCGTCTGTCAGCCTGTCCATCACCATAGCAAACAAGAATGGGCTCAGAGCTGACCCTTGATGCAGTCCCACCTCCACCTTGAATTCGGTCACACCGACAGCACACCTCACCACTGTCTTACATCTCTCATACATGTCCTGCACCACTCTAACATACTTCTCTGCCACTCCAGACTTCCTCATGCAATACCACAGTTCTTCTCTTGGCACCCTGTCATATGCTTTTTCCAGATCCACAAAGGCACAATGTAGCTCCCTCTGACCTTCTCTGTACTTCTCTATTAACATCCTCCAAGGCAAACATTGCATCTGTGGTGCTCTTTCTTGGCATGAAACCAAACTGTTGTTCACAAATGCTGACCTCTGCCCTTAGTCTAGCTTCCACTATTCTTTCCCATAACTTCATCGTATGGCTCATCAACTTTATCCCTCTGTAGTTGCTGCAACTCTGCACGTCTCCCTTGTTCTTAAAAATGGGCACCAGCACACTTCTCCTCCACTCCTCCGGCATCTGCTCACTCTCTAGTACCTTGTTGAATGTTCTTGTCAGAAAATCTACTGCTACCTCTCCTAGACACTTCCATACCTCCACAGGTATATCATCAGGACCAACTGCCTTTCCATTCTTCATCCTCTTCAATGCCCTTCTCACTTCACCCTTACTGATCTTTGCTACATCCTGCTCCTCAATGTTTACCTCTTCTACTCTTTTTTCTCTCTCATTTTCCTCATTCATCAGCTCTTCAAAGTACTCTTTCCATCTTCCCAGCACACTTCTGTCATTAGTCAATACAGTTCCCTCTCTGTCCTTTATCAATCTAACTTGCTGCACGTCCTTCCCATCTCTCTATTTCTCTGCTGTGCCAACCTGTATAGATCATTTTCTCCTCTTTACTATCCAACCTATCATACAAGTCATCATCGCCTCTCTGTTTGGCCTTCGCCACTGCTACTTTAAGCGCTTTACGCTGTGTCTCCCTGTACTCCTGTTTACTCTCTTCGGTCCTCTCAATGTCCCACTTCTTCTTGGCTAACCTTTTCCTTTGTACACACTCCTGCACTTCCTCATTCCACCACCAAGTCTCCTTATCTACTTTCCTTCCAGAGGACACACCAAGTACTCTCCTACCTGTGTCCCTGATCACATTTGCTGTGGTTGTCCAGTCATTTGGAAGCACTTCCTGGCCACCCAAAGCCTGTTTCAACTCCTCCTTGAAGACAACCACGACACTCTTCCTTTTCAGCTTCCACCACTTTGTCTTCTGCTCTGCCTTTGCCTTTTTCACCTTTCTCACCATCAGAGTCATCCTGCACACCACCATCCTATGCTGTTTGGCAACACTCTCACCCACGATGACTTTGCAGTCACTGACTTCCTTCAAATTACATCGCCTACACAAGATGTAGTCTACCTGTGTGCGCCTACCTCCGCTTTCATAAGTCACCCTATGCTCCTGTTTCTTCTCAAAGAAAGTATTCACCACAGCCATTTCCATCCTTTTGCAAAATCTATCAACATCTGTCCTTCTGCGTTCCTGTCCTGGATACCAAACCTGCCCATCACTTCCTCGTCCCCTCTGTTGCCTGCCCCAACATGTCCATTGAAGTCTGCACCTATGACCACTCTTTCACCTCTGGGGTTACTCTGCATCACTTCATCTAAGTCACTCCAGAATCTCTCCTTCTCTTCTAGCTCACATCCTGCCTGTGGGGCATAAGCACTAACAACATTGGCATTACACCTTCAATTTCTAACTTGAGATTCATCACTCTGTCTGACACTCTTTCACTTTTAGAACATTCCTGACAAACTCCTCCTTCAAGATGACTCCGACTCCATTTCTCTTCCCATCCACACCGTGATAAAATAGCTTAAACCCTGCTCCTAAGCTTTTGGCTTTTGCTACCTTTCCACCTGGTCTCCTGACACACAGTATGTCCACCTTCCTCCTCTGCATCATGTCAACCAGCTCTCTACCTTTCTGTGCATAGTTCCAACATTCAAAGTCCCCACTCTCAGTCCTAGACTCATGCCTTTCCTCTTCTCTCTCTGCCTACGGACACGCCTCCCACCTCTCCTTCTTCGACGTCTTCGACCAACAGTAGTCCAATTTCCATCAGCACCCTGTTGATTGACAGCACTGATAGGCGGTCGTTGTTAACCCGAACTCGACCCGATCCGGTATGGAGGTAATACTTTTGATTTGCATCATCAATAATTGGCATTGGTTTTACGTCGGATGCCCTTCCTGACACAACCCTCTGCATTTCTCCGGGCTTGGGACCGGCATGAGGGGGAGAGACACTGGTTAGTGCCCCCCACCTCATGGCTGCATTGCAATACAGCTACAGCAGCAGCAAAAAAAAAAAAAAAAACTTTTCTGGCCATGTTTAACTTTTAAAATCTTGGAAATGAAACCTGAGAGTTATGTAAAATTACTTTGAAATTTGAGAAATACACTGGAAAAGGTTTTAAAATGGATATGTGCCAACAAAGTAATCTCAGCAGAGCACTAGACCTCTGGTAATTCTGCTGTGACTCATCAGAGCCAGCAAGAGCTAAATATTCCAATCTACAGGACACACTGGCTTTACCACGGAAAGAACGTCTTACCATCGCAAAGCTGCAAAACCATGTGATTAGCAGTTTCATGTTATTTCTGTTTACTTACAAACGTGTCAGTTTCTCTAAGAGTGCATTGCACTTAAATTTGCAAGCACTCATAGGAGATTTTTCAAGCGTTTGCCCAGGAATACTTTCTGATGCACATGTTAATGGATAAACATAAATCCTTTAAGATTCCCCTAGACGGATATGTGTGTGTGTGTGTGTGTGTGTGTGTGTATGTTCAAAGTATATACACTGATACCTCGGTACTCGAGCGTTTTAGAGGTCGAACAAATCAGAATTCAACCAAAAAAAATCCAGTTTTTTTTTCTCCTGCAAGTCGACCAAAATCTGGAAGTCGAACGCTAAAAAAACAGGAGAAAAAACGAGACCAAGAGGGAGGGGAAATGCGTGCTTTCTGGAAGTCCGGAAGTTGTTGATGGTATGTCTTCTTCTTCTTTTCCTTTCGGCTGTTCCCTTCAGGAGTCACCACAGCAAACCATCCGCCTCCATCTCACCCTATGCTCTGTATTTTCTACTCTTACTCCAACTACCTTCATGTCCTCCTTCACCACATCCATAAAGCTTCTCTTTGGTCTTCCTCTCGGCCTTCTGCCTGGTAGGTCAGCATCCTACTACCAATATACTCACTATCCCTCCTCTGTACATGTCCAAACCATCTCAATCTAGCCTCTCTAACTCTGACCTCTTACATGTGCTGTCCCTCTGATGTACTCATTCCTGATCCTATCCATCTTCATTACTTCCAAAGAGAACCTCAACATTTTCATCTCTGCTACCTCCAGCTCTGCCTCCTGTCTTTTCCCCAGGGCCACTGTTTCTAAACCATACAACATCGCTGGCCTCAACACCGTCTTGTATACTTTTCCTTTCATTCATGCTGATACCTTCCTATCACACATCACACAGGATACTTTTCTCCAACCATTCCAACCTGCCTGCACACGCTTCTTCACCTCTTTTCCACACTCTCCATTGCTCTGGATTGTTGAGCCTGAGTACTTAAAATCCTCCACCTTCTTTATCTCTGCTCCCTGTAACCTCACCGTTCCTCTTGTTCCTTGTCGTTCACGTACATGTATTCTGTCTTATTGAGGCTAACCTTCATTCCTCTCCTTTCCAGAGCATACCTCCACTGCTCTAGATTTTCTTGCACTTGTTCTCTGCTCTCACTACAGATCACAATGTCATCTGCAAACATCATAGTCCATGAGGAATCTTGTGTAACCTCGTCTGTCAGCCTGTCCATCACCATCGCAAACAAGAAGGGGCTCAGAGCTGATCCTTGATGCAGTCCCACCTCCACCTTGAACTCTTCTGTCACACCACCAGCACACCTCACCACTGTCTTACATCTCTCATACATGTCCTGCACCACTCCAACATACTTCTCTGCCACTCCAGACTTCCTCAAGCAATACCACAGTTCTTCTCTTGGCACCCTGTCATATGCTTTTTCCAGATCCACAAAGGCACAATGCAGCTCCTTCTGACCTTCTCTGTACGTCTCTATTAACATACTCAAAGCAAACATTGCATCTGTGGTGCTCTTTCTTGGCATGAAACCAAACCGTTGTTCACAATTGCTGACCTCTGCCCTTAGTCTAGTTTCCACTATTCTTTCCCATAACTTCATTGTATAGCTCATCAACTTTATCCCTCTGTAGTTGCCACAACTCTGCATGTCTCCCTTGTTCTTAAAAATGGGCACCAGCACACTTCTCCTGCATTTCTCCGGCATCTGCTCACTCTCTAAGACCATGTTGAATGTTTTTGTCAGAAAATCTACTGCTACCTCTCCGAGACACTTCCATACCTCCACCGGTATGTCATCAGGACCAACTGCCTTTCCACTCTTCATTCTCTTCAATGCCCTCCTCACTTCACCCTTACGAATCTTTGCTACTTCCTGGTCCTCAACAGTCACCTCTTCTACTCTTTTTTTTTTCTCTCTCATTTTTCTCATTCATCAGCTCTTCAAAGTACTCTTTCCATCTTCCCAGCACACTTCTGTCATCAGTCAATACATTTCCCACCCTGCCCTTAATCACTCTAACTTACTGCACGTCCTTCCCATCTCTATTTCTCTGCTCTGCCATTATGTATAAATAATTTTCTCCCTCCTTACTGTCCAGCCTAGCCTACAAGTCATCATATGCCCTCTGTTTGGCCTTTGACACCACTACCTTCACCTTACACTGTCTCCCTGTACTCATGTTTACTCTCTTTGGTCCTCTCTGTTCCATTTCTTCTTAGCTAACCTCTTCTTTTGTACACACTCCTGCACTTCCTCATTCCACCACCAAGTCTCCTTATCTACTGTCCTTCCAGAGGACACACTGAGTACTCTCCTACCTGTCTCCCTGATCACATTAGCTGTAGTTGTCCAATCATCTGGAAGCACTTCCTGACCACCCAAAACTTGTTACAACTCCTCCTTGAAGACAACACGACACTCTTCCTTTTTCAGCTTCCATCACTTTGTCTTCTGCTCTGCCTTTGCCTTCTTCACCTTTCTTACCATCAGCATCATCCTGCACACCACCATCCTATGCTGTTTGGAAACGCTCTCATCCACTACTACTTTGCAGTCACTGACTTCCTTCAAATTTCATCGCATACACAAGATGTAGTCTACCTGTGTGCTCCTACCTCTGCTTTTATAAGTCACCCTATGCTCCTGTTTCTTCTGGAAGAAAGTATTCACCACAGCCATCTCCATCCTTTTTGCAAAATCTGTGAACATCTGTCCTTCTGTGTTCCTGTCCTGGATACCAAACCTGCCCATCACTTCCTCGTCTCCTCTGTTGCCCGCACCAACATGTCCATTGAAGTCTGCACCAATGATCACTCTTTCACCTCTGGGGGTACTCTGCATCACTTCATCTAACTCACTCCAGAATATTTTCTTCTCTTCTCGCTCACATCCTGCCTGTGGGGCATAAGCACTAACAACATTGAACATCACCCCTTCAATTTCTAACTTGAGACTCATCACTCTGTCTGACACTCTTTTCACTTCTAGAATATTCCTGACAAACCCCTCCTTCAAGATGACCCCTACTCAATTTTTCTTTCCATCCACACCATGATAAAACAGCTTAAACCCTGCTCCTAAGCTTCTAGCTTTACTACCTATCCACCTGGTCTCCTGAACACACAGTATGTCCACCTTCCTCCTCTGCATCATGTCCACCAGCTCTCTACTTTTGCCTGTCATAGTTCCAACATTCAAAGTCCCTACTTTCAGTCCTAGACTCATGCCTTTCCTCTTCTCTCTCTGCCTATGGACATGCCTCCCACCTCGCCTTCTTCGATCTCTCCTTCTTCGACCAACAGTAGTCCAATTTCCACCAGCACCCTGTTGGTTAACAGCACTGATGGCGGTCGTTGTTAACCCGAGCCTTGACCGATGTGGTATGAAATTTGTTTTTACGGTTTGCATTTTGTATTCTGGAAAAAGTTTTACATCGGATGCCCTTCCTGTCGCAACCCTCTGCATTTATCCGGGCTTGGCACTAGTATGTAGCACCCTGATAAAGGTAGTGCTGTTCAGGGGAAGTCCGGAAGTTGTTGATACTATGAATTGCTGTGAACACCTTTTTAATGATGAGGTCATGAGCCACTACTGTAAGGTTTTGAAAAGAAGGCAGAAACAAGCCACGTTAGAAATGTTCTTCAAGGAAAAAAAAAAGAGAAAGAGAAAAGCAAGAGAAAAGAAAAAAAAAACACATTTTGGCTGATTCACCTGAAGCTATTATGGAAGGTAAAGCTTCTCCATTTCCATCACACTCTGTCTCTTCTGTCTCCTGCATTTTTGGGTCCGGCTGAATGTTCCTGAAATCATAGAATCTTCTAGCCCATCTGTGACACCAGGAATGTGACAGGGTATGATGAAAATGGATGAGTTTTATTGTTCACAGGGAAGGCACTAAAGCAAGGGAAATTGTAGTCACTGTTAGAGAAGCTTGGTGATTGTTAAGAGGAATCAGTTGTGTGTGCTTAGCACTCCACCCACGTGTGACAGCCATGCCCCTCTCCAGCGCGAGCATGCATAGAGAGAGAGATATTCACCAAAGCCAGAGTATCTCACAACACAGACCATAATATAGTGTACTTTATTCAATAATAATTTTTTCACTTAATTTGCGCATTTGTGGTATGAGTTACGATACTGTTAACTCCTCTTCAAAAGACGATGGAATGGGTTAAGACCATTTACATTACAGTCAGCCCGCTACTTACGAAATTAATCTATTTCAGAGCCTTTTTTGTAGCCTGGAGTTTTCGTAAGTAGAGGTGCATTTTACATGTAAAACGCATAATTCATTTCAAGGCTCCCAAGACTACCCCATAAACCCTTTAAAATGATAAAAGTACAGATATTTTGTATGAATATGTGTTGAAAGTAAAAGAAAATTATTTATTAAACCATTTAAACATTGTATTAACATATTAACCACTTTATTAACATTTATTAATTAAACCATTATTAACATTTTTATTAGCGCATACACACACACACACACACACACACACACACACACACACACACACACACACACACACACACACACACACACACACACTCTCTCTCTCTATCTCTCTCTATTTCTCTTTCTCTCTCTCTCTCACACACACACACACACACACACACAAACAACACACATTTGTGGCGCACTCCGCCGAATGCCAACGCCAGATCTTTTGAGATGGGGTATTCAAAGTGCACTTCCTGCTTGACAGATCGGAGGTCCGGACTCAACATTCACCTGTTTGCTTGAGAGATCGGGGGTCTGGATGAGCTGTGTTTTGCCCGCATTCAGTGGAGCGCGCCACATTTATTAAACATTTACTGAATTAAACAACTTAAAAAATGAAAAATAAGCTGCAATGAGCACTTTCAAAATTCCCGAACCAACAGTACAGCTCTCCTTTATGTGTATGACAAACAAGCTTTATGGGTGCAGTACTATGGAGATTCAGCTCCCTCCTGGCCAATGGGAGGCCAGCAGGGTGGGATGTTGGGAGACAGCCAATGAGAGAGCAATTCGCGCATTGCTGACCGACCGATAGTCGAACCTCGGATTCAGGAGGAACAATATGGTTTTCGTCCTGGCCGTAGCACTCTTGACCAACTCTATATGCTCCACAGGATTCTGGAGGGGGCATGGGAGTTTGCCCAATCTGTCCACATGTGCTTTGTGGATTTGGAGAAGGCTTTCCACCGTGTCCCTCGAACGATCTTGTGGGGCGTGCTCCGAGAGTATGGCGTTCCGGACCCGTTGCTACGAGCTATTCAGTCGCTGTATCACCGGAGCCAGAGTTTGGTCCGTATTGGTAACAGCAGGTCGGATTCGTTTCCAGTGGGAGTTGGAGTCCGCCAAGGCTGTTCTTTGTCACCGATTCTGTTCATAATTTTTATGGACAGAATTTCTCGGCGCAGTCGAGGCGATGAGGGATTCTGGTTTGGTGGCCATCGGATATCGTCTCTGCTTTTTGTGGATGATGTTGTCCTTTTGGCTTCATCAAGTCAGGCCCTCCAGCTCTCATTGGAGCGATTCGCAGCTGAGTGCGAACCAGCCGGGATGAAGATCAGTACCTCCAAGTCCGAGGCCATGGTTCTCAGTCAGACAATAGTGGAATGCACCCTCCGGGTCGGGAATGAGGTCCTACCCCAAGTGGAGGAGTTTAAGTATCTTGGGGTCTTGTTTACGAGTGAGGGAAGGATGGAGTGAGAGATCGACAGACGGATCGCTGCAGCCTCTGCTGTTAAGCGGTGCCTGTACCGGTCCGTCGTGGTGAAGAAGGAGCTGAGCCGCAAGGCGAAGCTCTCAATTTACCAGTCGATCTACGTTCCAACCCTCACCTATGGTCACGAGCTTTGGGAAATGACCAAAAGAACAAGATCACGGATACAAGCGGCTGAAATGAGCTTCCTTCGCCAGGTGGCGGGGTTCTCCCTTAGAGATAAGGTGAGAAGCTCCACCATCCGGGGAGAGCTCGGAGTAGATCCGCTGCTCCTCCGCATTGAGAGGGGCCAGTTGAGGTGGCTTGGGCATCTGGCTAGAATCCCCCCGGACTCCTCCCTGGTGTGGTGTTTCGGGCATGTCCAACCGGGAAGAGACCCCGGGGTCGACCTAGAACACGCTGGAGGGACTATGTCTCTCGGCTTGTCTGGGACCGCCTCGGTGTCCCCCCCGGGAGAGTTGGAGGAAGTGGCTCGGGAGAGGGACGTCTGGACCTCTTTGCTTAGGTTGCTGACCCTGGACTAAGCGGAAGATGATGATGATGATGATGATGATGATGATGATGATGATGATGATGATGATGATGAATTAAACAACTTAAAAAATGAAAAATAAGCTGCAATGAGCACTTTCAAAACTCACGAACCAACAGTACAGGTCTCCTTTACACGTGTGACAAATAAGCTTTATGGGTCAGCTCCCTCCTGGCCAATGGGAGGCCAGCAGGGCTGGATGTTGGGAGACAGCCAATGAGAGAGCAATTCGCGCATTGTTTGAATTTTTGAATGGCGTGTTTGGCACTTTTTGTAAGAAGAGGTTGTTTTGTATACAGAGGGTTAAAATTGAGGAAAATGTTTTCCATAACCTGGATTTTTCATATTCAGAGGTTTTGGTAAGTAGAGGGCCGACTGTATTTGTAATGGGAAAAGTGGATTCAGAATTTGACCAGCTGTCGGGAACGGATTATAGTCGAGTACCAAGGCACTGGATTTGGGATGAGTGAGTTGTGTAATTATGCAATGTTATTTCATGCTTTGTTAACTGACTCAGGGTTATTAGTGATAATCAGATACTAAATGGCCACGAAATTAACACCGCTAATGTTGTCGATAGAAAATAAAATCATTTTAAAATACATTCTGACTAAATAAACACACGTGAGCTCATATGTTTGCAGAGGGGGTTAAGAAGACACCCCACATGTTGGATGCCTCCTCATATCAGTAAACATCAGTCTAACTGCAACTAAGTGACAGAAAAAAAACTGATTTGAGGTTGATCTCTAAGTACAAATGATGTCAAGTACTTGCGCTCTTTCACTGGACAAAATATGGTGCTCTTGCCTTGAGATGGATGAAAAAATATACCTGTTCAGTTCATTCAGGGAACGCATCCTTCTTTACGATGCTGAGGCATGGACCCTACCACTCGAACATCAGCAAAGACTGACGGGGACTTGCGTTAACCGTTTGCATTGTGTACAGAATAGCCATTGGTTCACTCATGCCTCCCTGTAGGTGATTTATCAGACTTCAACAAAGGACATTGCTGTTTGCTGGGCACTGCTTCCACATCCAGGGGGGGAACACGGTGTCGCAGCTTCTCGTCTGAAGCCCGAGCCACTGCCCAGTGAAATCTCAAACTCACCTATCCCGCCATAATATCTATAGACACCAGGATTGGGGCACAAATTTCCATGTGACTGTGGCTGACGGTAAGATGTGGAATGATATTGCTACAGTAATCGTTGCAAAAATGAAAGAATGATAATGATGATGATGGTGATGATTGAGACCAGCAATGTACACATTTTGGAAAGGACACAATCTCATAACTCAGGCTGTACAATAATCATATCAGGATAGAAAAGCAATATTTCAGAAGCATATATCACCAACTTGCAGTGTTGACTTGCTTACCACGAGGGTTCCTACTCTGACTCACTCTCTGTATCTTGGTGTCATGTCAATCTCCTGATGTCGCAGGTATGAGTCACACACTGCAATTAAATGGTGGAGATTTTCCCATTATGAGGTACAGCTGTGAAACCCTTGCCCATGATGAAATGTCTTCATGGCTAAAATCCAGTCACCCAGACACTGTTAAGGGGATTAATTCACTAATGTGATTCATTAAATACTTATGTAATACTCAAAGCCTGCTTTTGGTTTCTAAAATTAGCAATACAGTTAAACACAAATACAAGGCCGGCCGCTATCTATGCCACTATGCGCTATTAATATATGCCGCTATCTTGTTCACCATTATGAATAGACTGCACTAACAAATAAGATGGATAATTTTTTCAAATAAGGGTAAAAATTAACTTAAATTAAGCCTTAAAACCATAATTTTTTTCCCATGGCGCTAAATAGAGTTGTCAAATGAACCCAATGTGTGATCCATTACAGTATTGTTGAGCCAGCACTGGGTTACTGATCTGACACGATCTTAGCCGACCAAGTGCAAGGACAGAATGCACCCTGGACACTGTGATTGGCCAAAATGTTAAAGTCAGAGGGAGGAGAAATTACATTCACATGTGCTTATAAAACTGTCTCGATGATTTTCTACATAGTTAAACATTTAAAGTGTACTACCACAAAATTTCAATCATTATACAAGCTCAAATTATGTACACATGCTTATAATTTCCAGGTGTTTCAAATTACCAAATGGTTTGGCAGTCAACATGTTTCAGGTACATTAGGAGAGTATTTAAATGTAATGAGGGAATGGATATAATTCATACATGAATGGATGCGTGAAACAACCCAGAGCTATGATTACATGGTGCACTGCAACATCTTCTGTCCATTAAATATCGTTGACAAAATAACTTTTGAATCAGAGGAACACAGCAGACTGGGAGATATTGCCTGCTGTGTGCATATACAATTTTAGAAAATGTTGATGAGCAATTTGATGGATTTTTTTTTTCCATGTCCTGATAATCTCGCTATTTAATTTAATAAGGCAATTAGTAAGAATGCTATAAACAACTAGGGCAGTGGTGGCCTAGTGGTCTTGATGCTGGATCACTGATTCTAAGGTTGGGGGTTCAAGCCCCACTCAACACAGGTTGTCAGTGTGTCTGTGTGCCCCCCCCCAGTGCAGCTAACTGGGTCATCAAAGGCCAGCCATGTCTCTCACTGTCTATGGTGAGAGGTTCATGTAAAAGAACCATTGCTGACTTTTGACAAGAGTAGCTGCATGGCAATGAGCATGTTTCGACCCTGCGATGGCCTGGTGAGCTATCCAGGGTGTACTCTGCCCTCGCCCGGAGTCGGCTGTGATGTTCACCAGGCTCCCTGAGACCCTAATTAGGATTAAGTGGTTACAGAAACTGAATGAACTATAAACAACTAATGCTTTGCTTACCTGGCTGAAGGTACGAATGCATATCTATAGTATCACATAAATAACATGTGATACATTTATACACTATATCCCAATTCAATATAGGTTTGCAGTAAGGCCTGTCTAAAGACTGAACCATGATTATTTAGAATATAATATTGTATATAGTTTTATCTTCACATGTCAACACCTTTCTTAAATACATTTATGTGATATGAGAAGTTTTTAATTAAAATCTTTCTAATATATGACGGGTAGATATGTATTAATTGTTAAAAGGCATACAAGTATGGACTACAGTGCAACAAGATGTTAAATAGACCACCATGTTGTTGAGTTTGTGGGGGGAAAAAAGCCCAAATTAACGGAACTGGATGCTGTGTTTAACATTTCAGAATCCCCAGTGCGGCTATCTGACCGGCCATGTCTCACTGTCTGTGGTGAGAGACATTTAAAAGAACCACTGACTTTCAAAAAGAATAGGCTGTATTGCTGTCAGCGTGTTTCTACCCTGCGATGGCCTGGCGAGCTACCCAGGGTGTGCTCTGCCCTCTTCTGGAATCGGCTGAGATAGGTGCCAGCATCCTGTTACCATAATTAGGATTAAGCGCCTCAGAAAGTGAATGAATAAATATTTCAGAATTTTCCTCAGCAGTCGTGATCCACTGAATGCTCTGCATATGCAGCTTTAACACCAGCAGGGGTCACTGTTTTGCCATCTCACAGAAACCCTTCTTATGAGTTGACCACTGCTCACAGTATTAAAGAGGTTTGATTATGTTTGTCTGGATTATAAGCCTACACTTTGGTGTAAACTTAGTGCTATCCACAAGAGTACACCTAATATTTGAGAGCTAATTATGATTCATTTGTGTTCTCCAAGTCATTTGAAGGCACTTTTCCTGGTGAAACATGTATGTGCAGTACTGTATATAAAAGGTGTAGAATTGTGGTTAGTATATCAACAACAAGGAAAGATGTAATAATATAAAAAGTTGGAAAGGTTTTGATAAAAAAATATCCATTCATCATTTATACCACAAGGGGCAGTGGTGGTCTAGTGGTATAGGGCGCTGGATCGCTGATCCAAAGGTTGGGGGTTTGAGTCCCACTCTGCACAAGGTTGTCACTGTCCCCCCCCCCCCCCCAGTGGAACTAAGTGGATTATCAAAAGGTGGGCCATGTCTGTCACTGTCTATGGTGTGAGGCATGTAAAAGAACCATTGCTGACTTTCGACAAGAGTAGGCTGCAAAGCCGTCAGCGTGTTTCCGCCCTGCGATGGCCTGGCGAGCTGTCCAGGGTGTACTCTTCCCTCGCCCGAAGTTGGCTGGGATGGGCACCAGCCTCTCCGTGACCCAAATTAGGATTAAGCGGGTACAGAAAATGAACTGAACTGAACATTTATACCACTTATTAATCAGGGTTGCTGAGAAGCTGAAGCCAATCCCAGCTGACTTCAGGTAAGATCCAAGGCAAGGTCACAACCCTTTTGCAAGGCCTCCTTTAGAGATATCAGAGCAGCCAGTCATGTAGTTTTTGATTAAGGGAGGAAACTGGAATGACGGGAGGAAGCATGGGAACACAAGGAATCTCAAAAACAGAAAGGTCCTGTTGATTGCCAACTTCAAATCAATTTTTTTTTTTTTTTTTTTTTGGCTTTCCCACAACAGCACAAACCATTACACCAAGAATCATAGAGCAGATTATAAACTTCAGTCTGCTGACATCTGGCCTTTTAAGAAACCCCTCTTGCCTTATTACTATTCTTCCTTATGTAGCGCTCCCCTCAGTAATCATACTTACAAGGGAAGGGATTTTGGGTTCTTTTAAAACTTCTACATCATATGTTAACCCTGATTAACTCAGTTTTAACTGTTATCCTGGATCTCCTTAATCCAAGCATCTACGTGAGGTGTTTCTGAATTTAGGTTGCACAGTGGTGTAGTGGTTAGCACATCCACCTCACATCAAGAAGATCCTGGGGGGCCCAGCTCGGGAGTTTCTTTGTGTAGTTTGCATGTTCTCCCCATGCTTGAGTGGGTTTCCTCCAGGTAATCAGGTTTCCTCCAACAGTACAAAAACATGCGCAGTAGGGTAACTGGCAGTTCCAAATCGCCCGAAGATGCAAGTGTGAGTGTGAATGGTTCTGTGAGCGTTGGCATTGCGATGGCATGGCGAGTCATCCAGGGTGTACTGTTGCTCAGAGTCTGCTGACATGGGTGCCAACCTCCCAGTGACCTAATTAGGATTAAGTGGTTCAGAAAATGAATGAATGTGTGAATGAATCGATGTTGCTGTACTTTAACTTAGGATGAAATTATTACTTCTTAACAAGAAAATATTAAAAAATGCAATCAACTTCAGATTGTTAGATAAACAGGAATTGGGTATTTACTTAAAAATAAATATATTTTGCTTTGAAATACAATAAAATATCAATACTGTATTCTGTGCATAAACGTCATGGCTCTGGTGTAAAAAGCCCAAAGGACACATAAACTTCAAACCTTGAAATGAATGTTCTCATTCTTATCACATTGTGTTCCAACCTAAGTGCATAAACAAAAACAAATTTTATCCCAAAATAGATATTAAACTGTAAACTACATTTAAACCAACATCAGTCACTAAACAACTTCAAGTAATTTTTTTGGTTGAATTCTGATTTGTTCAACCTTCTAAAACGTTTGAGTACCGAGGTACCAGTCGAAATACTTTGAAAACACACACACACACACACACACACACACACACACACACACACACACACACACACCATACTAGCTTCTAAAGTCTAAAACTAAAATTGCTGTAAACCAAAATATAAAGTTTCAGTTCTGGAGGTGTTCATGTTTGTTTTGGCCCAAACTCAATGGTCCTTTCATTCCTCACTGAGCAAAATAATAAAAAAAAAAACTGTTTTAACCGTGTTTGCTTTTCTGGTGTCCACAAACACAGATGCAGCTCCATCATCACACCTGCAACTCGCCATGCTTTCTCTTCTCACGTGTCCAGAACCACGCAGAGTAACGCACCCGTTTCTTTAAGCTCCGTCTGAGGCTTCCATCTCTTCAGCTGGAACCAGGAGCTTCTCTTCAGCGCTGAACATGTCCATCCTCTGAACTTCCCTTTTGAAACTCTTTCCATTTACCCTCCATGTGACTTTTTACTCTCTTCATTGCTGTTCTTTTCCCCAGTGCTGCAACACCTGCGACCACTCACACGCCTTAAAATTAACCCTATAACTACTGGTTCAAATAAATTCCAGCAAAAAAAACCAAACATTTGCATCTTTCATACATACACACACACACACACACACACACACACACACACACACACACACATATATATATATATATATATATATATATATATATATATATATATATATATATGTATGTATGTGTATATATATATATATATATATATATATATATATATATATATATAATGATTAAAAACTTAATAATACCAGTTGCGTGTATTCCCTTGTTTTTTTTTTTGTTTGTTTGTTTATTTTTAAACCAAACCATATTCAAATGATTTTAATACTATTTATTCAATAGCATTATTAACAGTTATGGTATTTACCTGGGTTAATCGTGCAGCAATGGGCTTCTTTATCCTGTATACGATGCCTATTTGAATATTCGAGAAGTCGTGCTGAACTTATTTTTTGAAATATTGTGAAAACTGCATTAGCTTGCTGGCAGGATAACTTCGCCCACACACATCATCTTCTAAGGCAAAGGTTTTAATATGCACAACTCTTTCGAAAATCAATATTGGGTTCAGAGAAGAGTCAAATGAATAAAAATATAATGTGATTCCTTAATTTATACTGAAGTCACTGGAAAACAGGTTCCTATTTGAATCATTTCAGACGAGCTGGTATCGCTAGTGTCTCTCTAACCACTCCCCCGCACACACACACACACACACACACACACACACACACAATTACAAAAGACCGAATGAGCTGAACGTGTCAGCCTGTAATCTGGATCTGTTTGATGGTCTCCTAAAGTAAATTGCACAAATTACTTCAGCAAATTTGCAGCCTCGCGCTTGATGATCAAACAGAGCCCGTGGGCGTCGAGAGCACCGCCGCGTCGTTGTTTTCGCCCCGCCCACCTCAGCAGCGCGAGGGCGCGCGCGCGCGCTTCACTGACTGGTGCATCGCTCACGAAGCCTGGCTCACTGACGCGCCTCAGGTACAGACCGCCGCCTTGTATCCACCGTAGATAAAGCTCTACATGAGTCATGACTCAGTGAACGTGCAGCGGAGGATATGGAAAGTGCTTGTGGTTCGAGAGCGTTTCAGCACCACTTCAGCTGGACAGCGCAACAGCTTCTTTCTTGCTTTTGCTTCTCTTTTTTCTAGACAGGATCGCGAGGTGGGGGACTTCTGCTTCTTCTTCTTCTTCTTCTTCTTCTTCTGCTTCTTCTGCTTCTTTTGGAAATTGCACGAGCAGACGTGATGGAGTTCGTCGAACAGGAAGAAACCGTAACATCACGCGATTAATTAAAATATTGATGCGGGAAGTCTTGTAAACGCTGCGCACGAACGCACCCAGCAGCACCGGACCCAACGGTGAGTGGGGAAATGGGTCAACTCAGAAATTCACACACCGATTCAGTGGAATAGAAATATTCTTACAGCTGTGAGTGACTTTGAAATGCCAGTGATCCGAGGTAGCCCGTAGCTCCTGGGTGTGTTAATATAGGTAACGTTTCTCACAGGTAAGCATGCAGACAGATGGGGATTACAACAGAAAGGCAGGATGGATTGATAGGTTCGGATCTGCACCGGACTAGGGTTCAATTTAAAAAAAAACAAAAACAAGATTTTCTGCTTTTTTTAAGATATCCATGTGAATATCTAATCTATCTATCTATCTATCTATCTATCTATCTATCTATCTATCTATCTATCTATCTATCTATCTATCTATCTATCTATCTATTTATCTATCTGTCTATCTGTCTATCTATCTATCTATCTATCTATCTATCTATCTATCTATCTATCTATCTATCTATCTATCTATCTATCTATCTATCTGCCTGCCTGCCTATCTGCCTGCCTATCTGCCTTTTTTTTTTCTTTTTTGCTTAAGTGATAAGTTTTATCCCAACAACAGGTCTGTGTGACAGTATAAATCACAGTCATGAAATTTGTAGACACCATTCAAACACTACACCAGTCTTGTGTAGAATTTGGCATTTGTTAGAAACATTTATTATTATTTTTTTAAATAGCAAACTGATAATGACAAATGTATTATTATTATTATTATTATTATTATTATTATTATTATTATTATTATTATTATTATTATTATTATTATGGGCTATGGTACATTTAATGTAATAATTCCTAGGGAATGTTAAAATCAATTGTATTCCATGAATAGAAAGTAAGTTGATTCCAAAACTTGACATTTTTTACTGTCAGGCCATAGGACCATTGTTCTGAATGTTTGTAGGCTCTGATTGGCTGCTTACTTGGGGTCTCCATCCTGAAAATGAATACCTCATTATAGTGATGAGAGAAAAACATTTATGTGAAATAAATAAAGAAAATTGATTGGACAAGAACAATATACAGGTAAGAATGAAATGTTAATTATTTTTTATATAAAAAAAATCTGTCTGTCTGTCTTTCTTTCGGCTTTTTCCCTTTTTACTTGGGAGTCACCACAGCGAAGCATTTGATTCGCACGTTTGATTTGGCAGAGGTTTTTATGTCGGATGCCCTTCCTGTCACAACCCTTTTAGCAAGGGACAGAAACACGCTGATGGCTTTGCAGCTACTCTTTACGAAAGTCAGCAATGGTTGTTTTACATGAACCTCTCACCATAGACAGTGAGAGACATGGCCTGCCTTTGATAACCCAGTTAGCTGCACTGGGGGGGGGGGGGGGGGGGGAGGGAGATGTGGGGGGGAAGTGTGGGGGGACAGTGACAACCTTGTGGAGAGTGGGACTTGAACCCCCAACCTTTGGCTCAGCGATCCAGCGCCCTATACCACTAGACCACCACTGCCCCTTTATATAAAAAAAAATATAAAATATAAAATTAACATTGACAGGCATCCATACAGGATATACATAACTTATGGCAATTCCAAATACTTTCAACAGGGTTAAGTTCAGGACAAGGTAAGGCCAGCCCATCTATGGTTCCTCAAGCTCCCTGAACCACTCGTTCACTATGGGAGCCTTGGATTTTATATTTGGCCTTCAGGGAGGATAATGTCCATTGATGAGATAACCTGGTCATTCAGTACATTCAGGTCGTCAACTGACTTAATTTTACTGCCACATAATGTTGCTGTGCTGAGACCTGACAAACTAAAGCAACAATGCCATCGTGATTATGCACTGAAATCAATTCTAAAGGTGATCTAACAAAATATTTGAATGTACACATTTATTTATTTTTGCTGTGCAGTGTACCTCTTGCTTTATTGCCAAACAATATTGTGGTATTACTTCACCTATATAAAAAAAAAAAAAAAAAACTATTGAGATTGCCATCACTGACTTTAAGCTCTGTGCTACCATTTTAATGTTTTGCTGCCAGGTCTGCAACAGAACATCGAGATTGTGGTTTGTCGTTTCCACTCTTAATTTGAGTTTTATTCTGCATATCAAACAATAGTTAATCTTTACAAATAGAAACAATGATACATTACACGAAGTGGAAATGGAAAAAGGTGACAAATGCTGTAATGATTAAAAACAGTGAGACGGTAAAAAAAACAAAAACAAGCAAGTGAACAGAGAAGTTAATTTTTTTTTTTTTTTTTTTTTTTTGCTTGACATTTGTTCTGAGGCTACAAAGATTTGTTTCAGTTTTGCAGATTTACTGAGAAATTAACTTGATTAGAAGTGTTTGCAAAGCAGAGCATGTTTTTTTTTTTGTGACTGTTCTATGGCACTGCTGACAGATGTCTGGCCTAAATAATATTTGGTGACAGGCAGTAGTGGCCTGGTGGTAAAGCTTCTGGACACTGATCCCAAGGTTTGGGGTTCTAACCCCACTTTCAACAAGTTTTCACTGCCCCCCCTCCCCCCTCCCCCCCCCCCAAGTGCAGCTAACTTGGTTATCAAAGGCCGGCCCATGTCTATCACTGTCTCTGGTGTGAGTCTGTAAAAGAACCATTGCTGACTTTTGTCAAGAGTACCTGCATAGCCGTCAGCATGTTTCCGCCCTGTGTGCTCTCCCAGGTGTACTCTGCCCTTGCCTAGACTTGGCTGAAATGGGTACCAGCCTCCCTGCGACCCTAATTAGGGTTAAGTGGTTCAGAAAATGAATGAATGAGTATTTGGTAACAGAATCAAATTCATTTATTCATATTTTTTTTGCACTGCCAAACAACCCTACTAAGTTTGTTGGGCATCTGGAGCCTATATCAGCTGATTTTGGGGTACACCCTGAATGGCTTAACAGTCCACACACTCCTATGCACACTCACACATAGGGGCAAGTTAAAAGAAGCATTTAGACTAACGTGCATATCTTTTGTACTGTGAGAGGATGCTGGGTATACAAGAAAGCCAAGAAACATAAGGAGAAGATGCAAACCCCACACAGATAAACAAAGCCCGGGCTTTGAACCCAGGACCTTGCTGTTGGGTGGATGTACTAATGAATAGGCCACCATGCTGTCCTAGCATGAAATTCAGTTCATTTTCTGTAACCAC
The DNA here is from genome assembly GCA_024760905.1 of Plotosus lineatus. Classification (NCBI taxonomy): domain Eukaryota; kingdom Metazoa; phylum Chordata; class Actinopteri; order Siluriformes; family Plotosidae; genus Plotosus; species Plotosus lineatus. The sequence continues at coordinate 32,885,003 of CM045741.1, forward strand.
TTAATCCTAATTAGGGTCAGGGGGAGGCTGTCGCCCATCCCAGCTGACTCTGGGCGAGGAAAGAGTACACCCTGGACAGCTCACCAGGCCATCGCAGGGTGGGAACATGCGGATGGTTTGCAAAAGTCAGCAATGTTTCTTTTACACCTCACACCATAGACAGTGAGAGACATGGCCGGCCTTTGATAACCCAGTTAGCTGCACTGGGGGGGACAGAGACAACTTTGTGGAGAGTGGGGCTTGAACCCCCAACCTATGGATCAGCGATCTGGCGCCCTATATCACTAGGCCACCACTGCCCTTGCATGAAATTGTGGAATTAAATTACAATTGTTTATTTATTTATTGTATTGTGCATTTAGGCTTTTGGGAGTATCAGTCTGAGCAATTTTTTTTTTTTTTTGGGTAAATGCTGCTATCAAAATCCCGCAGCTGTGTATTATCTCAGCAGCGTGTTGATGTGGCCAGGCTGTTTCACTTGGTTTTTACATTTATAGCAGCTGTTTTTATGAAAGGGGTTTATGATTGAGGTTAATCATAGTGTTGTGTTCAAACCTGGTCAGAAAAAAATGTCAACATTAGCTGTAATGGTTGTTCTCTCTGAGCACATGCTCTTTATAAAGAGTGTTTACTTTGCTGTGATTCGTCACTCGTACTCACAGATCGCATTGCCTACTGGCGTGGTGAGGAGAGAAAAAAAAAAGTGATGATAAAAGCAAATGAGATTAGCTATGTTTTACCTCCTGTGTGTGCGCAACATATAGAATAACATCTTTCTGTACGCTTACTTAAGCTTGAAGGATTTTCTGATATAGGAAATCACTATATGTATAATTTAGATGTTCTAAAAGCAACCTGGCTGCATGGATGGAATGTTGCCTTGCTCAGGATGCTTAATGCATACACATTCCACATGTTTGGCATTTATTATTGATTACCGACTACAGTTACTGTACTCCATCAGCTCAGCAGTGGCCAGATGGTAAAATGCTTTCTGTTTACTACGCTGCTACAAAATGATGGATTGTCCCAGAATGTCTACTATTGAAGTTTTCTATGATTATATGAGGATGTTGAGATATTCTTTTTGTTTTTCAGAAGATAGTGATGACTAGTCAGTATGGCTGCAGTACTTGGGTTAAGTATTATTGTGTATTATTTTGACTGTGCTTGGAATAAAATACATTCCATGACACTGAGAGAATCTTTTTACTGAAATAAATAATACATACATAGATCATGAATGGCTTTCAAACATCCATTCAATGCAGCATGATTGAGACTTTTTTTTTTTTTGGTTGGTTATCTATAGGCAGACTAGATAAAAATTCATACTGTTTTTCCCTTCCGGGTGCACTGGGGAGTTTGTTGTCAACAGAAAAAAAAAAAAAGAAGAAGCTTCTCTCTTCTCACAGCTTAATTGTGTGAACTGACTAGCTAAGCATAACCCCAATTTTAGATTTAATTTACCCCTATGTCTGAGGCTCACACATATCGATTTTATGTCCACATTATCAAAAGAGACCCTTTGGAGAGACCTATACATGGCGTATTAATATAGCTGTAATATCTTCTTTACATCAGACCAACAAAGATATATAGAACCACAATGGACATAGATTTATTGAGTCCATATCTTCTCTATTGTGTTCTATCTTTAACACAGTCGCCCCACACACATACACACCACACCCACTCCTACCCTGCAAGAGCACTCTTAAATCTTTGCTGATGCTGCATCTTCCTGTAGACTGCACAAGGCATTTTATTTTAAATTTTTCGACAGTAGAGTTATACCAGTGTGTGTGTGTGTGTGTGTGTGTGTGTGTGTGTGTGTGTGTGTGTGTGTGTGTGTGTGTGTGTGTGTGTGGGTAATGGGATATTTCTAGTGAAGAGACATGTCTCCACTCTAGCCCATCTCCTCATTTTCCCTCTAGCAAAGACCATCTGCTCAGTAGCGGGTCTAGCCAAACAGCTCAGGCACTGTGTCTGAGAGTGGACCTACCATTGTCCCTGCCTCTGCAAGCAATTCTGAAACAAGGCAGAACTTCTTCAACACTTCTAAGAGTTTGCTTACTTCAAATCATCACTGGACTCTGTGCTTTTTTTCTCACAGCTCCGAGTCAGAAGCCTTTTCCCACAAAGAAGGCTGAGCAGGTTGAAATAAATAAAGGACTCAGCAATCTGGCTTTCTCCACAAGCCTTGGCTCATTTTAGAGTCATAGCTAACAGAGGGCTAGTTGGGGGGTATTGTCCGTTTACCCAGCCTGAGCCAACTCATTAGGCCTGGATCTGCACAGGCACCAGAATGTAAAACAGTTCTCAAAAACACCTCTTTTAGTTTCTCATCAGTGAGTTTTTTTTTTTTTTTCTTGGAAAGATTGAAGTTGTGTTTGATTTAAAATGTGTTTGCAAAACAGGAGCATATTTGGAAATTTGGAGTGCGAGAATGGGAATATTTATAATTCACTTCACATTACAAGGTTGTGATTGTGTATTTATTATGTTTTCAGCAATACTCAGAAATAAAAAGCAGAATGTTAACAAACTGCTTTTTAAAGAAGCGTGATTTTAACACCAGTAAGGAGGACACACATGCCAATGCTTAAGGTTGCACAGAAATGTATTTTTCACCACAGCTGAAAAAAAAAAAAAAGAAGAAGAACTCCCAGTAAGTCAAATCATGATAAATTATGATGCATGATGATTCATTCAGAGCAAATAAGATAATCCGCACTGATAAGGGAATGGATAACGGAAAAGTTTTTGTGCAGTCTAGAATAATTATAAATTCTATCGAGGCCTTCTTGCCGGTGGGGATCTGGTCTATTCTTATTTCCTCTTGGGCTGATCCTAACACATGCTGAGAGATTCCCTTCGTCACTGTGATCAGTGTGCACCCCCAAGAGTGCCTCCTGTTAAACAGAGTGTGAAATGAGCACATTTAGAAATCCGACCAGCGTCATGACATGAGTTGTCGAGCACTTAAAGCCAAACTTGCAGAGATTTTACACCCCAGTCACCTCACAAAATGTGCATTCTCATTGTCTTACATTATATATTATATTTATACACATAAGTGAGCATCAAGGTGTTGGGCCACCAAAGGCCACCAGCTTCAGTTAACTTTGACATTGATTCTATAAGTGCTTGGAACTGTATAGCATTGGTGGCAGAATGTAACATATTTCCCCTGAAAGACATTTCCTCAGTATTGTGCACGACAGTATATAATTTACATATTTTTCATACTTATCAAGTCAGTCAGTACACTGGTGGAAAAGATGTGCCCCTGAAAGAGATGAAGCTTACTGGAATAGTAGATAACCTGAAAAATTTCTATACTGAATCTCCTCTTTCTTTAGGGGACGAGTAATCCTGAAGTACGCAGGGCTTGTGGTATAGTGGTTAGGGAGGAGGGGAGGGGAGGGGGGCGGGTCTCCCAACAAACTCTCTCTATGCTAAGGCCATGGGCAAGGTCTCAACCACAAGTTGTTCGTCTGTCCATCCAGTGATATGAATAGCTGCCAGCAAAATACCTGAAACGGACCACGATAACTCTCAGTGAATTCATGCTACAGAAACAAGGTTGAGACAGAAGGCTTGGGTGTAAAATCTCAGCAAATATTCAAGCTCTGCAAATTTTGATGATTTGCCAAACATCAGAATTGGCTAGCTGGATATTTCAAGTTCTCCTGGAGAACTTGCTACAGTTCTTCTATCTGTGCAGAATGAAATCTCAGACAGCCATTATTTCTAAATCTGAAATCTATGATCTAGTTCATCAACCGAGAATTAAAAAGAACTGTCTGTCATTTGAATTGAATGACAGATAGACCTTGTTTACTCTCAGTTGACTGTTTGTGACACCTACAGCATCTGGCAGACAACCTCATCCAGAAGGACTTATATTTCATCCTTTTTCTGCAACTAAGTAGTTGAGGGTTAAAGGCCTTGCTCAAGTGCCCAACATGCCAGATTGGTGATACTGATGCTTGAACTTCCAATCTTCAGATCAGTAACCCAGAGGCACAGCCACTGAACCATACAGTTGAAAAAAAAAAAAAAAAAAAAAAAAAAAACAATATCACAAACCAAAAAAATCCAGTATTATCAGCAGAAAACCAAAAAAAATATTAAAAGAAACCATGCTGGAACCACGATTGAAACTAGCCCGTTATAAATGTGGCTGTTAATGGAGGTATTCACCTGTTCACTCAGAGTTTACTTCCCCAACTTGAACATTGCTTTTCATTTTCTTTTCTATTGGTGGTTGATAAACAGCCATGGAATTGCTGCTCTATACCACTGTGTGTGACCCCTCAGGGGTTCTTGAAAATGTTGCAGCACTAGTTTCTATTACGTTAAAATGCTGGCATTGGGACACATGTCTGACTTTCTTTGACTGTAATGTTGTTTTCCTCATGCCCCTTTAGCTTTGCTGGGAGGCATCTGCCATTACAATTTCCCTATTTACTAAGAAAAATGCACGTTGAACCAATACCCCATTGTACATCCACATTCCTAGTGACACCTGCTTTTGATATGGTTGACAGGCTCTGAGCATTCAATTGACATCATAATGGCAGTCAGTACACCATACCAAGTTTTGGTACTTGAGTTGCAAGTAATAACGTCACTCCCAGACATAGAAACTTTGAGTATAAAAAAATGTGCAGATACCGGCAATTTAAATTACATTCATAACTGAAGAAGTCCTGTGATCTTCCTGGAATACAGGGATCCCTCACTTTACACGGTGAACTGGGACCGAGAATCCCCACCCCCTCACGACTACAGAATTCCACGAAGTAGGATCATCCCCTCCAATCCCCCGACTGACGTATATGTACATGTATATGTGTATATGTCTGTCTGTCTTCCTTTCTGCTTTTTCCCTTTTACTCCGGAGTTGCCACAGCGAATCATGCGATTCGCACGTTTTGATTTGGCAGAGGTTTTTACATCGGATGCCCTTCCTGTCACAACCCTTTTAGCAAGGGACAGAAACACGCTGACGGCTTTGCAGCTACTCTTTATGAAAGTCAGCAATGGTTCTTTTACATGCCTCTCACCATAGACAGTGAGAGACATGGCCCGCCTTTGATAACCCAGTTAGCCGCACTGGGGGGACAGTGACAACCTTGTGGAGAGTGGGACTCGAACCCCCAACCTTTGGATAAGCGATCCAGCGCCCTATACCACGACCACCACTGCCCCTATGTATATGTGTATATAATACCAATAAATACATATTCAATGATATAAGTACTTATAATAACAATTAAACATTAAAAATAATGCATAAGGTGTAAATGAAACATAAATACACACACGATTCGCCAACCATCTGCGGTGTTGCATATCTGCAAAGTCTGCAATGAATACAACCCAACCCGGTATCAGCTGCTGAAAACATCAGAAGGCAGCTGATCAAAAACTGAAGCACGGTCGTCCAAAAGTTATCTTGAAGTACTTGCCTGATCAGAACATCTGTCTGGGTCAACACCTGTTCTATTCACTCAGAAGACACCTGTCTAGAACAGGACATATTTTAAAATCTAATCCTTCTGAGAGCCATGTTTTATATATATATATATATGATTTTCTGAGTAGATCCTTCCGTAGGAGAGTGCTCAATACTTTTTGGTAGAGCAAATAAACAAAATCTTCTATAATCACCTGAAGAGAGAGGATGGTTTCACCACCCCTCGAAACAGATCTGTAGTGATAAATGGAGTTTCAATAGAAAGTCTTTGTCCTGTCCTTTTTTTTTGTTTATTTGCTCTACCAAAAAGTATTGAGCACTCTCCTATGGAAGGATCTACTCAGAAAATCATATATATATATATATATATATATATATATATATATATATATATATATATATACTGAATACAGCTAAATTGAAAAAGAAGACCAACAATTTGAGAGTATAATAAGACTCTGAATTTACTTTAAAAGATTTTATTAATAAGAAAAGTACTTCTTACTGTTAATTCGACTTCTGGTGCTGCATGGTGTTACTGATGGCTTTGCAGTCTGGTTGATATGTGGTGAGGTTCAGCTTCATGCAGGCGTTTAAGCTTCCATCTGTTAAACGTGATTGCAGATTGGTCTTGATGTTGTTTCAGGTGAGAAGGACTGCTCGCATGCCAAACATGGTGAATACGACAGGACTCACATGCTGCAGTGTTTATGTGACAGGAAGCACGACCCAAGTTTTGGCAATCAGCTGCTCTGCGGGTTGAAGTTTTTCCATGCCTGTCCTTTTGTGTTTTCTTGCCAGCTGTGCTTGGCTTTGTGCACATGAGCTGATAAAAAACGAGGGACATTTACCTCTTTACTCAAAAACAATACGTGCAGTCTGTGGCTGTGGTTACAATCCAACAAAATTGGAGTTTCAAGGTATCGGACCCACCCACATACTGGCATACCGAAAGGATTGGCTCTCCGCTGTGCACCACAGTGACTTGGCATTGAAAACAGATGTATAGATTGAAATGCGTGAGATTTATTTATGTTTTTGTTTTATTTGATGGCTTTTTGTATTTTTATTTAAATGACAGTGAAACTATGTATTTGCTTTTCTGTTAAGAAAGGCCACATGATTTATCTGAGAGACAGATACAGTCATCAAAAGAGCCACATCTGGCTCGCGAGCCATAGGTTCCCGACCCCTTGTCTAGAAAAATGTACCCGTGCATTAAGCTGGGGCTCTACTGCGATTCACTGGTATTGGTGACAAAGTTAACCCAGAAACAAGGCCTTCATTGCAATGCATTCAGCCTGGAGACATCCTCCTTGTATGTAAGCAGGCCTTTGTGTTTGATGGTTGTTGACAATAAACTAAGTACAATGCCAAGATGCCTAGGCGCTTGAAGCATTCCAAAGCCTGGTCATTAGTCATGTTTTGATCTAACACACACTGTCTTGCTCCTTCCTTCCATCCATCCTAATCCATCTAACTCCCAGGTTCTGAAACCCATTGCAACTACTGATATTTTTATGTATTTTGAGTAATTAACTAAAGTACATAAATTGACAATTATCATACATTATAGAGGCGATATTATGCTTTATCATTTGGTTTTACCCATAAATGTTGTTTTGGTATTGAATAGCCATGTTTAGGTTTTTCCTCTACCCTGTTTGAGATGGTAAACGCAAAGCTTTGCCTTTTTTTGCGTTAAGCCATACTTCTTTCTGGACAGGTTTCTCTTCAAAGTGAAATACGAAGCTAGATTTGTGGGTAGGCCCAGCACAGCCAGAACTATAGGAGGTTGTGCGGAACAGTCGGATATGAGAGCTGGAAGTAACACCAAAAAGAACATTTCTTTGTATTTATTGTGTTGCCATATTGTGTGAAAGAGGGCTGTTAATTCTGTTAATACAGTCTCAGTACGAATGGTGTACATAATACATGTAGCAAAGCTTCTGTGGTGCTAATGGTAACAGGCACACGAAAGTAAGCTACAGACATACAGCGTATAAACTTTTGAATACACATGTTGGTGACACATTTGTGATACATCCACATTATACATGCATTATTACACATACTGCATCCATACCTGTTCAAAATCCTTGCCTTGTTTTCTCAACCATGAAGGTATGTGACCATCCTTCAACATTTTACCTGGCTATGTGGTAATTGCAAGCTATTCACTAATTGGGAGCTTGCGTTATTAAACCTATTATCAAGTAAATTTATTAAACACGGTAATTGTTCATTAATTCATTTTCTGAACTGCTTAGTCATAATTAGGGTTGCAGGAGGCTGGCATCCATCTCAGCCGACTCTGGGTGAGAGTAGAGTACATCCTGGTCAGCTCACCAACCTATCAAAGGGCACATGGTAATTGTAACACAAATACTGTATATGCAAATCAGTCTTTCAGGGGGAAGTGGGAAAGCAGATTCCTGACGAGCTAATGGAGGTTGTTTTTTTTTTTTTTTTTTTTTTAAATTAGGAATCATACTTTGGTGCTCCACTGGTGTCTGTAATTAAGAATAAAGATCTGAAAATGGCTACAATATCTAACCTTTGAGATGTGCTTAGTGTAGTAGTAGTAGTAGTAGTAGTAGTATTGGCTGCATAATCAGGCTGTGCAAACTGTGCAGAAGGAAGTAATTATTTTATGTCTGGTTGCTTGAGACCCAACTTGTAATACTAGCAGATAGTACTGCATGCTTGTTGTAAGCCATTCAACCGGCCTTCTAATCTGTTTTCTTCATACCAGTAATATTATCTTTGCATGATTTAATATTGCCTGGATGATGTCTGCCAACCTGTGCATTACCTGTGCATTCAGACAGCTGTGTCAGATTGAACGACCGACTTTGGTTTTGCAAAGTAGTCATTATATCAGCCTACAGTGCATTCACCACTGCTGCAGAGTTGCACTCCAGTATTATACTCAGAAAACATACTTTTCTATGAGCACTCACCACCATTGCATTTGAAGCTTAGGGAGACAAAACCACAGAAGTACATCAAGGTCTTTCTCTGTATGTGAGGTGGCGGTAGTCTAATAAACATCCGATGCTCTACATATCATTGCACATTTGCATTGTGTCTAACAGCTCTTGTATTTGCTTCCTGTGAATCTCTGTGCTGTAATATTTGTTCCACAGTTGTATATTTACATGGTTCTCCTTGAACTCATCAATAAATTGCGTTTTGCCCTATTCTAGTCCTGATGTTGCTACATAACGACAGAAGCTCACCTTTCATACCTGCTGCTCGTTTCCTTCCTCTCGACAGCCATCTAATACCGTACCACCGCCAGCATTATTTCTACATCATATACATTCATAGCATGCAGCGAACAGCATTACAATAAAATGTTTAAGTTAGAACAAGGCTCCTTGAGTGCATGATAAAAATATTCAGGCCCCAAACCATGTAGACATTGATTGTGTTCATTGTCCAATTCCATCCGGGCCTTGTAGAACAAACAGCCTGCCATCACTCCCTGAAGTTTGGAAAATAAGTCAAAGTTTTTACAGCTGACACCACTTAGAACATCATTTACACAGCTGCAATGCCAAGCTGTTACATACATGCATATCTTTAAATAAAATTAATATACACTACACAGCAGTGGTACAATTCAATTTGTCTACTAAAGGATAAAGAAAAAAAAAAAAAAAAAAAAAAACGCCGCGGAGCAATTCAACAGACCTTCATAGTTTGTCATAGCCACTTGGAGCAGAAGGGGCCATTATTTTCCCATTAAAAAAAGAAATATAAATAACAATAATCTCATTTTAGTTTGATTTTCTTGTGTTAACTGCTAATATTTTAGAAATGACTGTTAAAATACACCCACATGGAGCACAGTTCATTTCATTTTCTGTGTAGTTTATACTAAAGTCTAAATGAAAAAGCTCTGGTCTGTCCTTAATAAAATAATCAGCAATAACAACAACAAAAAATATGTTTACATGTAGTATATACCAAAGCGATTATGTGAATAAAGTTCAGAGGATATTGCTGAATTGAGTATCTCCCCTGATGTTCTGTCTTGGATTTTATTCAGTGATACTTATTTTGCCCTTGTAAGTTATTGCTATTAACAAAACATTCATTCATTTTCTGAACTGCTTAATCCTAATTATGGTCATGGGGAGGCTGGCGCTCATCTCAGCTGACTCTGGGCATGGGCAGAGTACACCCTTAACAGCTTACCAGTCCATCGCAGGGCAGAAACACACTGACGGCTATGCAGCCTACTCTTTATAAAAGTCAGCAATGGTTCTTTTACATGCCTCTCACCATAGGCAGTGAGAGACATGGTTGGCCTTTGATAACCCAGCTAGCTGCTCTGGGGGACAGTGACAACCTTGTGGAGAGTGGGGCTTGAATCCCCAACCAGGATCTGTGGATCAGTGCCTGGGTCAGTGATCCAGCACCTTACCACCACTACCATTCATAAAACACATTGAAGCTACACTCAATATTTTAAACTTGTCAATGGAAAAGAGGAGAAATGTGATGTAGTGGAGATTGTTGATTGGCTAATCATGTGTGTTCATGAGTCTTACAATGTGTGATGATTTCGATGTAAATGTAATACCATTAAGCAGATGCTATTATCCAAAGTGACTTTCAGAAGTGCTTTATAGTCACAATCAGTGAATATATTATTATCCTGGTTTGTTAGAACACAGACTAAGTATACCGTCAGTCAAACTCAGTCAGGAGGTGTTGTGTGTGTGTGTGTGTGTGTGTGTGTGTGTGTGTGTGTGTGTGTGTGTGTGTGTGTGTGTGTGTGTGTGTGTGTGTGTGTGTGTGTGTCTGTGTGTGTGTGTGTGTTTCTTCTTCTTTTACTTTCGGCTGTTCCTTCAGGGGTCGCCACAGCAAATCATCCGCCTCCACCTCACCCTGTCCTCCGCATCTTCTTTTCTGACTCCAACGACCTTCATGTCTTCCTTCACCACATCCAAAAATCTCTTCTTTGGTCTTCCTCGAGGCCTTCTGCCTGGTAGTTCCAACCTCAGCATCCTAATGCCAATCTACTCACTATCCCTCCTCTGTACATGTCCAAACCATCTCAATCTAGCCTTTCTGACTTTGTCTCCAAAACATCTTACGTGGGCTGTCCCTCTGATATACTCATTTCTGATCCTATCCATCCTCGTTACTCCCAGAGAGAACCTCAACATTTTCATCTCCGCTACCTCCAGCTCTGCCTCCTGCCTTTTCCTCAGCGCCACTGTTTCTAATCCATACAACATCGCTGGCCTCACCACCGTCTTGTACACTTTTCCCTTCATTCTTGCTGACACTCTCCTATCGCACATCACACCGGACACTTTTCTCCAACCATTCCAGCCTGCCTGCACACGTTTCTTCACCTCTTTTCCACACTCTCCATTGCTCTGGATTGTTGATTGGATTGTGTTTGTTTGTATATATTCAGCATATTGCTAATCTAAGTAATGCTGAAAAAGGCAAGTTTCAGCTGTCGTTTGAAGATAGCCAGTGACTCAGCTGTCCGGACATCCAGAGGAAGTTCATTGCACCACCTTGTAGCCAGAACAAAGAAGAATTTAGAGGCATTTCCCCATGTCCCTTGGTAGAGGGAGGGATCTGAGAGAACACCGTGCGAGGTGCAATAAGTATTTTGAGGTAAGAAGGTGCAGGTCCATTTTTGACTTTGTCGGCAAGAATTAGTGTTTTAAATCTAATGCGAACAGCTACAGGAAGCCAGTGAAGAGATTGTAGCAGTGGTGTGGTGTGGAAAATTTGGGAAGATTGCGAACAAGCCATGCAGCTGCATTCTGGATCAGTTGCAGAGATCAAATAGGTAGAACTGACAGGAGTGAGTTACAGTAATCTTTTTTGAGATGATATGGGATTGAACAAGTACCTGAGTGGCCTTGTGGAAAGAAATGGATGAATCTTTCAGATGTTAAGGAGAAGAAATTGTCCTGATTGAGAAAGATTAGTGATATGAGAAGAGGACAGGCAATCCAAAGTCTAAGACTTCTGCAGTGCTGAAGGGAAGAGATCACAGCTTTGTCCATGGAGATTGAAATATCTTTATGTGGGGATGAGTCATTTGGGATTAACAGCAATACAGTCTTTCTGGTATTAAATATCAGATGGTAATCTGACATCCATTAGGAGATATTTGTTAGACATGCAGAGATCTGGGCAGAAACATTAGTGTCTGAGGGAGGAAAAGAGGGTGAAGAAGTCGTGTGTCATCTGCATAGCAGTGGTATGAGAACCCATGTGAAGATATGACATCAAGGTATAGAGTATAAAGAGAGAACAGAAGGGGACCAAGAACTGAGCCCTGGGGAACACGAGAGGAAAGTTGGCATGGAGAAGATGTGGATCCACTCCATGTAACTTCATATGAGCGACCTTCCAAATAGGAAGCAAACCACTAGCTTGCTGCACCACACATTCCTAGACTCCTGAGGAGAGTCTTGTGGCTGACCATGACAAATGCTGCTCATAGGACGAGGTGGATGAAAACTGATGTCATCTTGGCTCATACTGCAGCATGTAGCTTCTGTGTGACAAGAGAGCAGTCTCTCTGAAATGTGTTCGTTTGAAGCCATATTAATTAGGGGCAAAGAGTTCAATCTGCAAAAGATACAAAGACATTTGATTATAAATAGTGTGTTGAAGAATTTTAGAAAGGAAAGAAAGAAGTGATACTGGTTTGTAGTTGCTGATGTATGAAGTCAGAGATGATTTCTTTAAGATGAGTACTGTAAAACCCTGGCTCTTTTGAACACTGCTGGTACCTGACCATATGATATGCAGCATTAATGATAGTGGATGTTAAAGAAAAAAGGACTTGAGCGATAGTCTAGAGTACTGTGGAAATAATTGGATCCCGTGAGCAGGTGGTAGGATTGCATGATGAGATGACTTGCTGGATGTCTTCATTTGTGAAGGGATCTATGCTGTGTATTATAGGAGTTGGGGTGGGAGTAAATGTCCGACAGATTTGTTTAATCTCCCCATCAAAGAAGTTGGCAAAGTCTTCAGCGGTCAGGGAGGATAGGGCAGGTGTAGCAGATGGATTGAGTAAGGATGAAAAAAAAAATGTTGTGGCGTTCGCATGAGTCTTATGCAGCAGGATACAACTTTTTCTTGAAGAAAGCTGTTTTAGCATGGTAGGAAGATTCATGCTGAGATTACTCCCACTTTCTCCCAGCTGCTTTGAGTTGTCTACGATTGTTTCATAGTACCTCCAAGAGTCAAAGAACAGAGCAAGAAGTCTTCTTGGATTTTGTAGATAATGGGTAGAGAAGATCCATTGAAGCACAGGGTGAAGAGAAAAAAGTGTCTGTCAGTATCAGATTCAAGTGGTAGGAAAGATAAGGAGACTAGGTTAGGAAGAGAAGATAATGTACCAGAAGCAACAGATGAAGGGATACAGTGTGGAGGTTTTGACGAGTGGGGTAGAAAACTGAGAGCCGGTGTTATATAGAATGAGTAAGTTGATAGCAAAGCAAACTAATTCATGGTCAGAGATGTGCAGTGAAGTGGCTTTAATGCCTGTGACTGTAGAGAGATGACTGAAAACAAGATCTAAAAGATTCCCTCCTTTGTGTGTGGGAGACGGGACTGGAGCTTGTCAGAGGGGAGATTAAAGTCTCCCAGAAGAGGGAGCGGGGTGTTCTCAGTGGGGAAACTGCTGAGGAGTGTGTCCATTTCTTCTAGAAAGTGTACTAGGGGTCCAGGAGGACAGTAAATAACAATAATGAGGAGGTTGATTGGAGAGGAGACTTTGACTGCATGTAGCTCAAAGGAGGAGATGCCTAGATGAGACAGAAAAAGTGGTGTAAAGCATCAACTCCGAGACAGAAGTAGACCTGAACCATCACCTCTCTCAGTTACTCATTGAGTATGAGAGAAAGGAGAGGAAAGAGCTGCTGGTGTAGCTGAGTTGTGTGAGGAAATCCAGGTTTCAGTTAGTACAAGAAAGTCAAGAGAGTAGTGAGAAATAATGGCAGAGATGAAATCAGCCTTTGCACAGCAGATTGGCAGTTACAAAATCCTCCTGCTACCTTCATTTGAGACTTTGAGAGCAGTTGAGTGTTGTAAGGTTGCTGAGAGTGTGTCCTCTGGCTTGTTGGTATGATCTTCTGGGTCTAAGAGAAGTGAGAACAGTAATGGGTTTAAGACACATCACTGCAATCTGGGTTATATTCAAGACCTTAGACCTGATAGTTGAACTTCAAGGAAGGAAAGAAAACTATTAAATTTACACTATTCAAATTACTTGTTTTGACAATGGCCTGTGTCACTATTGAAGACCTTGACAATATACCTTCTGGGTTGTGCCCCCAACTCACACCTTAAAGACGCCCAAAACTACCGCTGATTAAGCCCCACAGTAAGACAACAGAACCAACTAAGAATCCTATACTTAAAAATATCAGTGACAGCTATCAAATCCAACTAAAACAAGTAGACAGTAATACAAATGTCACAATCCTACCTTATAATCACAGAAGAAATCCAGGATAGAACTTAAAGAACACTATTGGTTCTCAACAAGAAAGTTAACAAATAAAAATTAAAAGAAAAAAAAAAATCACACATTTTGTATAAAACTGTCTTGGCAGCTCTAATGGAAGGAAGCAGAAATGTTTTATTTCTCTGGGCTATAAAGATCTCAGATTTATATGTAACAGCACTGCCTTACAATGGGATTTCTAAGACTATTTTATGTGAAAGTACTTTACTTTGAAAGCTGAAATACTGATTCGTCCAAATCTAACAGGCTCGCCATGATTTATCCATGAAGTGAGAAATAATTAATACATGATGCAGTTTCTGTACCTTTCCTTTGTTTTAATGGAAGCTTTGTAGGCTGTATTGTGAGGCAGGGTGGTCTTTGAAACCCATCATATAGAACAGAACAAGCAGTGGAAAGCAATGGAGCTGATGTTTATTTTGCTTTTGTCTGCAGATTAAGCTAACTGGGCTTTGACTGGACACTAGTATGTCAAATTCCAGTAGTTCTAACCATGGGCATTTTAGAGGCTTGTTGTAAAGAAACAGAGGCCCACACTTGCAGTATTATATAATGAGATGTAATTATTTACCATTAGAGGCCCAATTAATAATGCATGGGCTTCAGCATGGAGAGAAGGTGCAAACTCAGTGGGCACTATGGTGAAGAATGTTAATTGTGATAGTTGTGATAGTTTTGAAAGACAAAAAAAGATTGCAGAGAGGTAATGAAGCCTTCCATCTTATCTGTACTGCAGTGTGTGTGTGTGTGTGTGTGTGTGTGTGTGTGTGTGTGTGTGTGTGTGTGTGTGTGTGTGCACGCCGGCACACACACACACACACACACACACACACACACACACACACACACACACACACTTAAGCAGGTCCCAATATGTCAACACGTGTGTGTGTGTGTATGTGTGTGTGTGTGTGTGTGTGTGTGTGTGTGTGTGTGTGTGTGCACGTGGGCACATACACACACACACACACACACACACACACACACACACACACTTAAGCAGGTCCCAATATGTCAACACGTGTGTGTGTGTGTGTGTGTGTGTGTGTGTGTGTGTTCACGTGGGCACACACACACGCACACACACATACAGGTGCTGACATATTGGAACCTGCTTAGGTGTGGTTTCCACCATTTTGGAGCGGCCACTCCATTGTCCTCTGTTGCTTTCAGGTACCACTTTCATGCATCCCCTTTATCCAAAAAATACTGGGATGAGTTTACAGAAGGTGGTTTTGAAATTGATTGTCTAGAAGGCCGGTCTATGAGGCTCAGTCACAGCCAGCACATTGCAAAAAAAAAAAAAAAAAAAAAAAAGAATGCAGAGAAGCCAAGTAAGCCAATTGAGTTCTTTCTCAGATAAATTGCATAATTCATCTCTTTTTAAAATACTCAATTTATGCAAAGTAACACTGGAAAGACAAGCCATTACAGTTTTGCTTTCATGTTCTGAAAAAAAATAAATGTAATAATAATTATATTTTTGTCAAGAGTAGGATGCATAGCCATCCATGTGTGATCATGGCAAGCTGTCCAGGGTGTATGATGCCATCGACCAGAGTCAGCTGAGATGGGCACCAGCCTTCCGTGACCCGAATTAGAATTAAGTTGTTCAGAAGAATGAATGAAAGATGATGATGATGATGATGATGATGATGATGATGATGATGATGATGATGATGATGATCATGATGATGATGATACATTGCAGATTTTAAACTGACCTGAAAAGATGACAAAGGTAATCTTAATTTTTCAGTTTTTAAGTAGTCAAAACAAATAGTTAAACTAACTAACAAAATGTAAACTAATTATACATAAAGCACATTGCAATAAAGAATGTGTTGACCATTTGTGCAGATTTCCTTTAAAATACTGTAATATCTCAGGGCTCTGGATGTTGTAGTCTTGGTTGACGTGCCTCTGGATTGACAAACTGGGGTGCTAGTCCCCTTTGTTTTTTGAAAAGGGGACCAGAGGGTGTGTTCCAATTATCATGGAATCACAATCCTAAACCTACCTGAGAAAATCTATGCACGGTGCAGATTGTTGAACCTCGATTTAGGAGCAACAATGTGGTTTTCATCCTGGCTGCAGCACTCTCCACCAACTATATGCACTATAGGAGCCTGGAGGGGGCAACAACGGGTTGAATTTGTTTCCGGTGAGGGTTGGAGTCTGCCAAGACTGTCTTACATCTCCGATTCTTTTCAAAATTTTTATGGACAGGATTTCTAGGTGCAGCTAGAAGTTGGGTTCTGGTTTGAAGGCCGCTTTTGTCAGATGACGTTGTCCTTTTGGCTTCATCAACCCAGAACTGCAGCTGTTATTGGAGCGATTTGCAGCTGATTGCAAAACTGTCGGGATGAGAATTCCCACCTCCACATCTGAGGGCATATTTCTCAGCCAGAAAAAAGGTAGACCATACCCTCCGAGTCTGGAATTAGGTCCTGCCCCAACAGAAGGAGCTCAAGTATCTCAGGGTCTTGTTCACGAGTGAGGGAAAGCAGGAGCAGGAGATCAACAGGCAGATCGATGCAGCCTCTGCTGTAAAGCGGAGCTTGTTCCAGTCCATTGTGGTGAAGAGAGAGCTGAGCCAAAGCTCTCAATTCACCAGCCTATCTAACTTCCAACCCTCACTTTATGGTCAAGAGTTTTGGGTAGTGACCGAAAGAACGAGATCATGGATACAAGCAGCTGAAATAAGCTTCCTTCACAGGGTGGTGGGGCGCTCCCTTAGAGATAGCGTGAGAAGCTCAGCCATCCAGAAGGAGCTCAGAGTAGAACCGTTGTGCATTGACGGAAGCCGGTTGAGATAGCTTGGGCATCAAGTTAGAATGCCTGCCTGCCAAATGCCTTCTTGGTGTGCTGTTTCGGGCATGCCCAACTGGGAAGACACCTCAGAGTCGACCTAGAACACACGAGGGATTATGTCTCTCGGCAGATTCAGGAACGCCTTAGTATCCCACTGGCTGCTGCCCCCGCGATCCAACCCCGGATTAAGCGAAAAATGACAAGGGTGACGATAAACTATTGGACTAACTTTTGGTACCTTTAATAATAATACATTATGTGTAGTAGTTTTACTTAAAGTATCCAGAATAGTGTTTAAAGGTGAAAGCATAAACATTGTTTAAAAAAATTTGGAATTGAGAGGTAAAAGTCCCACAAAAAATAACACTTTCAGAATCCTGGGTTGTATATTAACAGTGGCAATCTGTTTATACACTCTCCATTAAGAGGGTGAAAATCCACTAAAATTAAAATATATAAATAAAAGCTATACCCTTAAATGAAAGAGTCACACCAAATTTCCACACTGGCATTTTCAAACAGCAGGGAATTTTGGTGCATCTTGAAGGTATCATCTCATTGTTCCGCACCAGGCAGCTCTCTCTCATTCTTTATCTGGAGCTGTGCAGCAGCGTGGCTTGTGTACCTTTCTCTGATCTTTTCTCAAAGTATGTCAGTCACGCACCATGGGAGTTTCTGGTCTTGGAGGTGAACATGGGCTGAAAGCACAGCTGTAGTTTCACCTCAGCTGTAGCTGATCATGCTCCACAGGTGGTGTGGTACAGTAGAGCATGAAATGTTTTGAATGCACGAAAGAGTGGTGGTGGTGGTGGTGGTGGTGGGGTTACACATAATGTGCATTCTCATTTCCATATCAGTGCAGTTGTCTTTGATGTTACACTACTGGTACAATCTGCTATACCGCCCACACACATCCAGCACATTTAGGGGACACTATCTGCATAGAAAATGGAGCATTTTACATTGAACCAACCCATCTTTTAACAGGCTTAACCATTTCAATGATTAACATGCTTTCCTTCTGTTTCATGTTATGACCTATCTTTATTTATTTTGGTGCGCAGCCATGCATATTATGCAACATCTACTGATCATGGCAATTTCCAAAGGATATTTGTTACACACATACATACACTCTTGCCCATGCTAAACATACGGTGAGAAATGAGGGCTGTTTGAAAGCTCTCTCAGCTCTTGACTGTGCTATGTGGGTGTTCTCTCATTGTCTTTCCCGCAGGGGATGCTCTCGTTGTGTTGTGGGGGAAGGTTGAGCTCTGAGATTAATGAAAAGCACCATCTTAGTCCACATAAAATCCCACAATCTATTTAACACCATGAATTCCAGTAGCTTGATGGTGACTTGAGTTTGTATGCTCCCATGTGTGCCAAGCCAGTGTAATTTCCTCTTCATAGATCCCAAAATAACCACAGGCACTTTGTTTCCTAGTGTTTTTATACAAACTTGCCATATTTATTACTGGCTAGCGTAGCCAATAGTGATTCAGTGAGGGGCACATCTATATATATATATATATATATACACAGTGGTACCTCACTTTACGAAAATCTCACCAAGCGAAAAATGCAGGTTACGAAACGCATTTTCCTAAAATTTTTTGTCTCTGGATACGAAACAAGCTCACGTTAAAAAAGCGCCATCTTAAAAATTCAAGCGCGCCATTCAAACATTCAAACAATGCGCGAGTTGCTTTCCCATTGGTTGTCTCCCAACACCCCGCCCCACTGGTCTCATATTGGCTAGGAGGGAGCTCAATCGCCATAATACAGTACTGTACCCATAATGGTTTGTGTGTGGCTTCGACCCATTGTTCGACACACATGCATGAAGGACAGTTGTACTGTTGGTTCGTGAGTTTCGTGAGTTTTTTTTTTTTGAGTGTGAAATCGCAAAGGAGTATGGCAGAAACCCCTCTACAATCGGGACAATGTTGAAGCAGAAGGAGGCATTAAAAGTGGAGATACAGTGATGGAGGCGATTATTTCGGAAAAAGCAACGCCATATTTAAGGACCTCGTGAAGGAGGGTGGGGATGGGGTGACGGTTCTTCAGACCAGCAATCCCCGGACTTTAAAGCATCACATGGGTGGTTCGAGAGATTTAAAAAAAGGTAAATTTTTTTTTTAACTTTTAACACATATTTCAAGGGCGTAGGCTGGGGGGGGGGGGGGGGGGGGTGTGTACCCCCCACAGCAGGAGTTGAGTTCCGCTGGACAAGAAATGATGTGTATTTACAATCTTATGAATAAACTTAATGACTGTGAAAGACTTTGACTAGAGAAAGTCGGAAATAAGTTCCGCATGACTAGAGTCAGGAAGTAAACCGAAAGTTAACGTGTGACGGGCACTGCGCATGTGCAAGCCTGAGCTGACCAATCTACAATCAACGACAAGTACATACCTACTTTCACCTACCTCACATATTATCAGTAAGCAATAATACCTGAACACTGTCAATCAAACAAAGTACGAGAATAAAGCACAGTTTCTTAGTAACGCTTCCGGTTCCTGCACATGTGTTAGAACACAAACATTGAATGCTAAAATAATCATAAGCCATCCAGCCTGTATCTGCAGCCTCATGCTCAGTACTTTTATAAAATTAATAGTATGTATTTGTGCTGTAAATATGTATTAATATTTGTTTGTGCCTTTGGATAGATAAATAACTTTAGCTCAATTTGTAAGTGTATTTAGCACATGTACTTGCAGATGTAGTTTGAAATGTTTTTGGTTGAACTATAATATTTGATCCGTCTTCTGAGAGTAATGGATGAATCGTGTTCTGCTGAAAAACTGTGCGTGTTGTTGGCGTGAGATTCCATGTTGTTTATATCATATAATATGCTGTGATATGCATGCACTATATTTCATGTGGTATTTTGTACCAACCCAGTGACGTCACGGTAACTTTGTGTAGGCGAGCACTTGGCAACGGCGGCTTTCGGGTCGATAACTTACACGACAAGCACATAAAACAAAACCGCTGTGTGTGCAATGGTTTATTTATGATATAACATTTAAGCCACAATCACTTCAATAAACTATACTTAAGCTACCGCCAACTTATTTAGTCTGTGTTTCATTTCCCTTTCAAGGCGTAGGCCTATAGCCCCTGGGACTCGAGTTCCGGTCAACCGAGATGTGCCCCCCCCACGGTCAGACC
>CM045741.1:32910015-32972515 GCA_024760905.1 Plotosus lineatus
TACTGATGATTTTGGCATACAGCTCATGAAAACCCAAAATTCCTATCTCAAAAAATTAGCATATCATGAAAAGTTACTCTAAACAAGCTCTTAACCTAATCATCTGAATCAATGAATTAACTCTAAACACCTGCAAAAGATTCCTGAGGCTTTTAAAAACTCCCAGCCTGGTTCATTACTCAAAACGGCAATCATGGGTAAGACTGCCGACCTGACTGCTGTCCAGAAGGCCATCATTGACACCCTCAAGCAAGAGGGTAAGACACAGAAAGAAATCTCTGAGTGAATAGGCTGTTCCCAGAGTGCTGTATCAAGGTACCTCAGTGGGACGTCTGTGGGACGGAAAAAGTGTGGCAGAAAACGCTGCACAACCAGAAGAGGTGACTGGACCCTGAGGAAGCTTGTGGAGAAGGGCCCTTGGGGGACCTGTGGAAACAGTGGGCTGGGCAGCAGGTGCTGCATTCCCCAGGTCAAGCCACTTTTGAACTAGAAACAGTGGCAGAAGTGCCTGACCTGGGCTACAGTGAAGCAGCATTGGACTGTTGCTCAGTGGTCCAAAGTACTTTTTTTGGATGAAAGCAAATTTTGCATGTCATTCGGAAATCAAGGTGCCAGAGTCTGAAGGAAGACTGGGGAGAAGGAAATGGGGTGCCATGTCAGCTGCTGGTGTTGGTCCACTGTGTTTTATCAAGGGCAGGGTCAATGCAGCTAGCTATCAGGAGATTTTGGAGCACTTCATGCTTCCATCTGCTGAAAAGCTTTATGGAGATGAAGATTTTCATTTTTCAGCACGACCTGGCACCTGCTCACAGTGCCAAAACCACTGCTAAATGGTTTACTGACCATGGTATTACTGTGCTCAATTGGCCTTGAAGAGACAGTTGAGAGACACCAGACCCAACACTGTGGATGAGCTTAAGGCTGCTATCGAAGCATCCTGGGCCTCCATAACACCTCAGCAGTGCCACAGGCTGATTGCCTCCATGCCACGCCACATTGAAGCAGTCTCCAAAAGTATTCCCGACCAAGTATTGCGTGCATAACTGAACATAATTATTTGAAGTTTGATTCTTTTTGTTTTGTATTAAAACGCTTTTTTTATTGGTCGGATGAAATATGCTAATTTGTTTGAGATAGGGATTTTTGGTTTTTCTTAATTTTTTTGCCAAAATTATCAATATTAAAACAATAAAAGGCTTGAACTACTTCAGTTGTGTGTAATGAATCTAAAATATACGAAAGTCTAATGTTTATCAATACATTACAGAAAATAATGAACTCTATCACAATATGCTATTTTTTTTTAGAAGGACTAGACTATAAATATACAATTAATATCCATCAAATTAAAAAAAAAAGGAAATTAAGGAAGAATAGGGGAGAAAGTTAAGTAAAAAGCCACAAAAACAAGGCCAGTTATGAAAAAAATCCTAAACAAACACAAACAAAAAAAACAACCCAAAATCTCCCATCAAAACTTGTCACATTGTTTTGATTTGCACATCTGAGTGTGTGCATGCGCATCTGCATCTGTATGTGTGTATTTTTAAATTTTATTTAAATCTTATGCATTACTTTTTTAATGTTTAATTGTTTTTATAAGCATTTATAGCATCGAATACCTATTTATTGATATTATATACACATATACATGTACATATATGTCAGTCGAGGGGGGGGGGCGTTGTCCCTCTTTATCTTGATCACTCTGGCTCAGCTCTGTGCTCCACCAGTTCCCGCTTTAGTTTGATTTCCGTGTTTCTCCGCATCTCTATCACAGTGACTACGGTTTCCCAGTTTCATCTATGAAAATGGGTGCGCCTTATTGTTCCCAGGGAAGGCACTGGAGCATGGGCACTAGAGCACTAGAAACACGGAAATCAAACTAAAGCGGGAACTGATGGAGCACGGAGCTGAGCCAGTGAGATCAAGGGGAAGAGGGACAGTCTTCTAGCACCAGGAAGAGCACTGCTAGTCTTTATAGCCCACGATTAAATGGAATCAGGTGTGTTTGTTTAGCACTCCACCCCACTTGTGGCAGCCACACCCCTCTCCAACGCACATTTCAATGTGCAACTCTTTTGTGAGAGACCATAACACACTAAAAATGCACAGTACAGTTAGAGTCTCTCCAACACATACCATAACATAGTGTACTATATTCAATAATTTTTTTACTTAATTTGTGGAACTATGGTATGAGTTACAGTACTGTTAACTTCTGTTCAAAAGATGACGGAGCAGATTAAGACCATTTGCATTATTTGCAATGGGAAAAGCGGACTCGGAATCCGAACAAATCGGAATCTGAACAGCCGTCTGGAACAGATTAAGTACCGAGGCGCCACTGTATATGTGTGTGTGTGTGTGTGTGTGTGTGTGTGTGTGTGTTTACACTGTATATAATATATAATATACACACGTCCTGTGTTCTTCCTCTTTCCATTGTCTGAGCCAAACAATCACTCCAATTCTCTGGAGTCGACTTTTGATTCTTTGAACCATGAACTGATTCACAAAAAGTGACTCTTCCCCCACGTCCTTTGTAAAGAGATGCATTAGGTTGAAAATACATGTACATTAGTCTTCCTCCTTCTCCTCCTCCTACATATATTAATGTCTGAAAAAAAAAAAAAAAATCCAAACAAAATTTTGACATGAACTTGTAGAAAGGTCCAGTATACATATTAGTAGTAATGTACAGTCCCGACTTATGTCCAAATCGTCTTATGACCTGCTGGTTAGAATCAAATGTGGTCATAAGTTGGACACTACCTGTACTTTGACAATGCTTTCTCAGAGTGATATAGTGGCATTTCATTCAGTTTGATGATATCTTACTGTAGGCTTAACCGCAAATTCTGATGTATTTTTAGAGAGAGTTTGTACTTGCAGTGATGGAGCTACTGCACTTAAATCATTTCTTCCCATGCAGTAAGCATCAAAGATGCAGCAGATCCAACCTGAGAAGCCCAAACAAGCATCTTTATCTTGAAATATTCACTCAGCAAACTATCTGAGTTTCATAGAGCCATCATGAGTTTTCGATAGATGTGTTTATTATACGACATCCCATGATTCATCATTCATTCATTTTCTAAACTGGTTAATCTTAATTAGGGTTGTGGGGAAGCTGGCACCCATTTAAGCAGCGGCTGGGTGAGGACAGAGCACAGCCTTGTTAGGCTATCACAGGGTATATACACACCCTTGACAAAGGTCAGTAATTGTTCTTTTATGTGCCTCTCACCAAAAACCATGAGAGAACTGGCCAGATTTTAATAACCCATTTAGCTGCTCTGGGGGGACAGCAGTGACAACCTGGGTGCTCTGGGGGGACAACAGTGATAGTGGGGCTTGAATCCCTGACCTTTGGATCAGTATCCTAGCACCCTACCATCAGGCCATCACTGCTCCACCATTATTTAAAATATAAAAAAAATGCCCTTTTTGTTCACATAAAGAATGAAATTATTATAATTGTGAAAAAAGAGGAAAATACAGTATGCAAGAACCACCACATTAGTGTACTAATAATATTAATGGATCTCGTATAGTTATTTATTTCATTTAGATAATTATTCATATTATTTATATTAAAACAATTTACAGCACTAGAAGTGTGTGTGTGTGTTTTGATGTGCAGTGCCACTGTGATGTCTGAATCAAGTTCAGCAGTTTTATGTTTCAGGCAGACAGATTGATTTAGTCCATTATCCACTGATATGCTTAATTAAGGCAGTTCAGCATAGTCTGCCACTTCGCAGTTCCAGAGTTTCTGGTATAATCATGAGCTTGTTTTACTGTATGTGTGGGTTCACATGTTCCCGGTGACTTGGTGGGCTTTCTCTCGGTTCCGCCGTTTCCTTCCACCACTTAAAGACTGATTACACTTAACTGCCCTAGTTGAGAGTGTATGTGAGTATGTGTGCATTGTGCCCGATACAGGTTTCCCTCTCTACAATCCAAACTTGCATGACATGTCTGGTGAAGATGAATGAATGATTATTTTTTTATCATCATGACTTTCTATGATATCCTAAAATTTCTTGATATTCTTTGATTTTCAATTCCTGAATCCCCATGATGATATATAGCTCTATTAAACAGGCTGATGTTACTCTTATTCAGAGTAATTTTTGACAGTTCACCAAGGAGAAAAAAGTGGGATGTAGTAGTTCAGTGCAGAGATAATTAAATAGTGAATTGTTGCCAAAAATGTTGAATGGGTGCTCCGTGCCATAAGGCATATGCATGTAGTTTTCTGAACAGTTGTTATTTGAGATTTATACATTTGCTAAAATATATATACAGTGATACCTCAGCTCACGAACATAATTGGTTCCCAGAAAGTGTGTGTAAGGCGAAAAGTTCGTCTTCCGAACATTTATTTCCCATAAGAAACCATTAAAATGAGAATAATCCGTTCCCAGGTCCCCATAAAACATAATTTTCTACTAAATAAGCCTTAAAACTACACAAAAATATACCTTATTTTATGTATAATAAATGTCTATTGTATTGTAATTAAAGAAATAAACTGTACTGTATAATAAAGTCATTTTATTTACCTTTGTGATGGTAGTTGATGGCTTGATGGAATGGAGTGGGAGGAGGAGGGAGGGAGGGACTTACTGTTTGGAAGGAGAGTTTGGAAACGCCTACTGTTTGGAAACACCCTTAGCCACACACGCACCCTTAATAGCTTTCTTGTTCTTAAGGATGGGAGCAATGGTAGACTTAAGCGTACTGGTACTGGGACGCTAAGTCACACAAACGCACACCTCGTTCGTGTTTTTCAATGATCTCCGCCTGTGGTGGGGTCTTTTTCGGTCCCATAATAGCAAAAGTACACTCAATATGGTCCAAAATGTCTATCAAACACAAACCACGTCCGCACTCAAAGAAAGGGGGTGACGAACTGGGACGCCGTGAGCGTGCGTCAGCTTCTCGTGGCCGCCACCGTGGGCTGTTCGACCGCGTGGTTTTGTTCGTCGGCCGAAAACTAATTCGTCAGCAGAGACTATATGCTCGCGAATTTAATGTTCTTGAAGCGAAAAGTTCGTTAGCTTAAGCGTTCGTCAGCGGAGGTTTTACTGTATATATATATATATATATATATATATATATATATATATATATATATATATATATATATATATAAAGCACATGTAAGATGTTTTGGAGACAAAGTCAGAGAGGCTAGATTGAGATGGTTTGGACATGTACAGAGGAGGGATAGTGAGTATATTGGTAGTAGGATGCTGAGGTTGGAACTACCAGGCAGAAGGCCCAGAGGAAGACCAAAGAGAAGATTTATGAATGTGGTGAAGGAGGACATGAAGGAAGTTGGAGTTAGAGTAGAAAATCCAGTGGATAGGGTGAGATGGAGGCAGATCAAAAGAAGAAAGAAGAAAAAAAAAAAAAATATATATATATATATATATATATATATATATATATATATATATATATATATATATATATATATATATATATATGATTTTCCGAGTAGAACCTTCCGTAGGAGAGTGCTCAATACTTTTTGGTAGAGCAAATAAACAAAAATAAAAGGACAGGACAAAGACTTTCTATTGAAACTCCATTTATCACTACAGATCTGTTTCGAGGGGTGGTGAAACCATCCTCTCTCTTCAGGTGATTATAGAAGAATAAAATCCCTCGAAACAGATCTGTAGTGATAAATGGAGTTTCAATAGAAAGTCTTTGTCCTGTCCTTTTATTTTTGTGTATATATATATATATATATATATATATATATATATATATATATATATATATATATATATATATATATATATATATAAATCAAGCACAGTTAATCATGTTGTTTTCTGTGAAATATGTTCTATACTAGTAGATTACTTTTTTTGCTGTCGAAGATGTCCTATTAAACATGAAGAAATTGTGCTTAAGACTTGTCTGAAGTTCAGTGCTCAGAATAACCGAACCATCGGTAATTATTTTTGACCGATTTCAATGCAGAATATAAATTTGTTTATAATTTGGTTGGTATTTGTGATCTTCATAGGAAGGAAGTTCGGATGACGAATGGATAGTATCTAATTCATTCTGCACTCAAATTATTTATTGAAGTTAATTATTCTTATGATTAGAGTGGATAGAATTTTTCTGTTCATCATTCATGAATTTTCTCAACCGCTTAATCCAAATCAGGGTCGCAGGAAGGATGGTTCCCAACTCAGCTGAATTTAGGCAAGGGTGGAGTACCAGGCCATAGCATACGCCAGATAACCTACTCTTGATGGAAGTCAGCAATGGTTCTTTTACATGAACCTGTCATCATAGACAGTGAGAAACTTGGCCAGCCTTTGATAACCCAGTTATCTGCACTGTGGGAGAGTAGTGACAGCCCATTGATGGTGGGGCTTGAACCCTCAACCTTGGGATGAGTCATCTAGCATTCGACCATCGTGCCACCACTGCCTGGGTAGTTTGTCTCTTTGAATAAAATCAGAAATCTAAGAGTATATTGATTTAAAACCAAGTAGAGAAGGTTGAAACATGCATGTTGGCTTGCCTGTTTTTCAACAAGTTGTGTTGTTGGTGTTTTAAATTTTTTAGTTGATGTAAAGTCTGTCTGTCTTCCTTTTGGCTTTTTCCCTTTAACTCGGGAGTCGCCACAGCGAACCATTTGATTCGCATAGTTGATGTAAAGTATATCAGGTTATGTATTCTGGTGCCTCGAACCTTGCTTAAAATGTTTATGTCTGTTTTGCTGAGATGTAATAAATGATGGGTCTTTGAGTGAGGTAGGGAGAAAAGCCACAGGGCTTTGATTCTGTGTCCAGTCAAGTCAGGTCTAGTGCAAGTGATCCTTCAGATAATTAATGTAGATTAATTGACCTTGGCCAACCATGTTTCCATAGAGATCACTTTGTGCACAGGGACATTGTCATGCTAAAACAAGTTTGGACCTTTTACTTATAGGAAACCTTAATGGTACAAAATAGCAGACATTGTAAAACAGTTGGGAAGACCCATATAGGGGTGTGATAATCAGATGTCTTCCTAATTCTGGTCAAACACTAGGCTGTGTATTTGCTGAGTTATTTTAAAGAAGGTTGACGTTAGCTTTCGGTACAACCTATACCATTCCAGATTTGTTGATTTTTATATTTGAGTAGATAAATCTATCCATCACAAGTGAACTATAAAATATTTCTGTTTTAAGTGAGAGAAACTAGTGTATGATCGTTGACAGAAATAAAGTTGAAGAAGTCAGCTGTTGAGTAGAATGCAATTTGATGTAATTTATTTGAGATAACAACTCTCACCATAGCCGAGACGAGACATAAATTGCATTCATGAATATTCAGCTGTGAAGCAAGAGAGCAAAGAATCATACCTCTAGATGTAGCTTGCATGCGTGCAGTGATGGTCTAGTGGTATAGGGCGCTGGATCGCTGATCCAACGGTTGGGGGTTCGAGTCCCACTCTCCACAAGGTTGTCACTGTCCCCCCCCCACAGTGCGGCTAACTGGGTTATCAAAGACGAGCCATGTCTCTCACTGTGTATGGTGAGAGGCATGTAAAAGAACCATTGCTGACTTTCGTAAAGAGTAGCTGCAAAGTCATCAGCGTGTTTCTGTCCCTTGCTAAAAGGGTTGTGACAGGAAGGGTATCTGACGTAAAAAAAAAAACTCTGCCAAATCAAAAAACGTGCGAATCAGATGATTCGCTGTGGCGACTCCCGAGTAAAAGGGAAAAAGCCGAAAGGAAGACAGACAGATGTAGCTTGCATGCACGACATATTATGTATTATTAGTCAAACTCCTATTTTCATCATTTTCTATTTTTCGGATCATGCTTTGGGTGATATTCAATATGTAATGTTCAGTTCATCATCATTTTCTGGGAGGCTGGACGCCCATCCCAGCCGACTCCGGGTGAGGGCAGAGTACACCCTGGACAGATCACCAGGCCAGCTCAGGAAACACACTGACGAAAGTCAGCAATGGTTCTTTCACATGAACCTCTCACCACAGAAAGTGAGAGACATGGCCGACCTTTGATAACCCAGTTAGCTGCACTGCTGGGAGGGGGGCAGTGACAACCTTGTGGAGAGTGGGACTTGAACCCCCAACCTTAGGATCAGCGATCCAGGACCCTATACTACTAGGCCACCACTGCCCAATGTATATTCTGTATTATTTTAGTGGTGAAATAGAAATACTTATTATGATTTCATTTTTTTTGGTATATTGTACTAATACCATGAGGAAAATTATTTCCTCGGAGTTTCACAGATCCAAAATGAACATGCATATGTAAATATGAGCAGCCATATACATATTGGGGGTTTGGTGCCATGCTCAAGGCAAGGGAAGGTTCTGCTCACTCCCCCACTGCAACACATTTTTTTTCTGCTGGCTTAGGTATCAAACCAGCGACCTTTCAGTCCCAAAGCCG
Organism: Plotosus lineatus; assembly: GCA_024760905.1. Lineage (NCBI taxonomy): Eukaryota > Metazoa > Chordata > Actinopteri > Siluriformes > Plotosidae > Plotosus > Plotosus lineatus. The sequence continues at coordinate 32,918,470 of CM045741.1, forward strand.
CTTCTCTAACCATTAAGCTTCGGCTGCCCCCATGGCATATACAGGGTATATATTATTCACAAGGTCGTGTGTGTGTGTGTGTGTGTGTGTGTGTGTGTGTGTGTGTGTGTGTGTGTGTGTGTGTGTGTGTGTGTGTGTGTGTGTGTGTGTGTGTGTGTGTGTGTGTGTGTGTGTGCGCTAAATACAGCTATGTCCACATCGTTCAGCCTTTAAAAGCTTTCCTACTTTGGATTGTAACTCAAATTATTTCTGCTTTTTAGATTTAACTACATTATCAAAGAGAAGATTTCTGAACAATTTTAGGTGAATTCATGTTAACATTAATATATTTATATTGTACAACATAATTGTTACCTGAACAAAGCACAATTGATATGGCTAAAGTGGACACCTTCACCGATATAAGAATATGTAATGCAGCCAAAAAAAATTACAGTTGGCACCATGTTTCCTGTTGTCCATCAAAGTCAGATTATCCATCAGACTGCCTGACAGTAAAACGAGATTCATCACTCAAGACAACATGTTTCCCTCCTGCTCCACAGTTTTTAGTGGTGGTGTGCTTTACACCTCTCCAACTGATGCTCAACATTGCATGTAGTAATCTTAGGCTTGTGTGCAGCTGCTTACCACTGACGCGCATTTCATGAAGCACCTGATACACAGATCATGTGCTGATGTTGCTTCCAGAGGCAGATGAAATGTTGTAGAAAGTGATGCAACAAAGGATAAGCAAATTTAATGCACCATGTATTCAGGTTTCAGGTGTGCGGTTCTTTGCATTTGCACAGAGTACCATTTCATGCCTGGGCTGTTGTTGTACTTAGAAGCTAGAATTTTACAGTCATAGCACTTACAGTTGACCGCAATAAATCTTACAGGGCAGAAATTTCATGAACCAACTTGAGGCAAAGCTGACTTTCTGTGACCGTGCCAGGTTGAAGTTTTTTACTCTGACTCATTCTACAGCTAATCTTTACCTGTGGAGATTACATGGCTATGTGGATGGTTTTAGTCACCTGTTAGTAGAGAGATTGTTGAAAACATCCAGATCTTTACAAAAATATGTCCACATATTTTTGGCCATTAAGTCTTTGCCAATTTGCCAAACCTCTTAATCATACAAGGTTCACGGAAAGACTGGAGCCTATCTCGGCTGACTTTGGGTGAAGGTGAGGCAGACCCTGGATAACTCACTAATCCGTTGTAGGGACAGCACACACATACACACACACACACACACACACACACACACACCACACACGCACACACACACACACACACACACACACACACATTTTCACCCCTAGGGGCTATTTGGAACAGCCACTTAGCCTACTGTGCCACTCTTTGGGGACAGCGGTTCCCAGTGGCAGGGTGCCAGCTTACTGATTTGTAAGTCGGTTGTTCAAGACACGCTATCATTCAGTTGTCACTGCTGTCCCTCTAGTGTAGCCAATTCGATTATCAAATCCCAGCCGTGTCTCTCACTGTCTGTGGTGAGAGGCACGTATAAGAACTATAGCTGTCATTCATCAAGAGTAGGCCAATGGGTTGTTGTCAGCATGTTTCTGCCTTTTGATTGCCTGGAAAGGCTTCCAGGGTTGACTCTGCCCTCGCCCAGAGTCGGTTGAGCCTCCCCACAACCCAAGTTAGGATTAAGCGGTTTAGAAAAGGAATGAATAAATGAATGCATATCTTTAAACTGTGGGATGAAATCAGAGAACTCAGAGGAAACCCACACAAGCATGGGGGAGAATACAAAATAAAAAGCAGAATAACTTTGTAACCGTAATTTTCATTATTAATAAAACTGATTCTCGACCTCTGGGAATTCTCAAACTTTAACAGAAATGATTTTTTGTTTGTTTGTTTGTCTGTTTTTACGAAACTGTTTTTAGAAATGACATTAGTTCGAGTAAAGCTGAGAACTCACAGTCGACATTTGAAAACATGAAAAGCAATTAAACAGAAAAATAATATTTAAATTAGTGAAAGCAGTAATTAGCTTTTGTAATCAAAGGATTGAGTATGTGCAGTTAACAATAATTACAGTATCAAGGTATTTCTACTTCAGTACTTTACACCACCAATAAATATATGCTCAGACTTTAATAAGATTAACACCAGAACGATGAGCATCTACAATAATCGATGAACTGTTACAGGAGCCATTTTTGGCCACTCTCGGGAAACGCAGGCTAAAAGTGGGCCTTTGTAGGAGTTCATTTAATGGTGGTATTTTTACTGTGTAGTTGAGACTGTCTATATCTACAGGGAAGTAAGAAACCCCGCCATTCATGTTATCCATTGAGAATAAAAGCCAGTTTTACTTGGATCGAGTCCTGACCATGCATGATGTATCACAGCACTGAAGCAAAAAATAAGGTTAGGATTAGAATGAAAGGCTGCATTGTAGAAGAAGTATTGTTTCTGGATGAACTGTAGTATTTGTGAAATGGGTCGATGGTCCATCATGGAACTCATTACTGAATCTCATCAGCGTTGATTTTTAATAACATTTCCAGCACAGCAATGCAGAAAAGTCACTCTCGGGTTTGTGAGTCATGCAGAGTGGCTTGGGAGAATCATAATTTCCACAATCTGATTATGCTCTTTTCCTCGCAATCCCTTTTTTGGTTATTTATCCTGCCTTTTTTCTGATTTTTGTGAGATCGTGATGTTGGGCATATAAGTCCTCTTTCAACTCCCTTTTGTAACACTTTCAGGAATCACCCTTGTGTCATGATGTCAGGTAGCATTATGGAAACCCTCTCGCTCAAGTGCCTGAGCTCAGCACGACCTAGGAAGTGGAGCGGAACAGAAGCTGTCACAGTGGCTGAGGAGGGAGCAGTCATTTTTAGTGTCCTGACCTTCTATGGCTTTAAATGGTTCAAAGCACAGGGCCTATGTGGATAATCATGATTTTGGACAGGAAACTCTCTGTCACAAATGATCTTTTGAACATTTCACTGATTTGAGGTGAAGGCTGCAGTCACATACCGTGTGTGAGGAAGGAAGAGGATTTCAAGTGGTGGACAGGTGGATGCAGAAGGGAAGAGGATGCTTCCGATTCTTAGTTAAACAGGGAAGGACAGTTTTACTGATTGACCATTATACTGCTGCACTTGAGATTAATAGCTTCAGCTGATCTTTTTCAACTCATTTATCATATCACTTTGAAAAAGTGAAAATGCATTTAGACTTGACAGTGTGAGTCAGTCTATTGTGTCTGAAGGAATGCTGTAGAGGTCCCTTTGACTGTTTTTTTTTTTTTTTTTTTTTTTTTTTTCTCAGATTCATTATCACTATTTAAATGTAAATTTCACGCTGTGATCTAAATGTGGCTATATATGCCTGGGATACTGATCAATCTAAACATTTATAAAGGGCTAAACTGTTGAGGGAAAGAAAAGGACTTGTACTGGTGCAATTTCCTTCGACAACGCAATGGGACCCAAGACTACACCTTTGACTGTGATGCACAGTTCATAGCTTGCTTTTCAGCCATGCTATGCACTAACTGCCAAGGAGACTGGGAGATTAAAACAGGGACTGAAAAGCCTGGGAGGCTTGGGCAGCAGACTAGAGGAGGGAGACTTTGACACACAAATGTTTCCCAAGGGAGCTTTATCTTTTAGCCCGTAGCTTTATTTAAATCTCAAACAGCTATCTCAGTTCATAGTGCACTCACAGGTTGGAATCTACTGTGATTGATATTAAATTGACTCACCCCTTTTGACCATGCCTAGCTGCCACACGGATAATTACAGAGGTTTTAAACATTTGATTACCGGAGATTATAATAATAAAATGCTGATTGTTCGATACTCATATAAAACATTATCAAGTAAATGAACGTGAGGAAATTAATGATAATGAACATTCTGTCCATAAGGTCATATTACTTCGTAAAAGCCTGAGAGCTTTTACTTAAAAGTAAGCAGGTCAGTCAATCCAACAGTCATGATACCAGTATAGCTGTATTTTTTATACCAAGCAGCAAAGGTGAAAAATCAGTGGTTGTTTTGCTTGTCTCCACAAATAATCATCTCTGGACAAATGCTGTGTGAATGCTTATGACAGTGCCAGTGTGTTTGCTTACTGTAAATGTAGATTTACAGGCAGATTTTCACTATACACATAAATTCCACTTTGAACTAGTGGTACACATGCAAACAAAACCGGTGATACAGTTAGACGTGATTTATTTATTTATTTATTTAACTATTATTCTAAAAGTTTTGAGCATAAACCTCCTTTTATCTATTGTTGGGTATTAATCAGAAAATGACTGCAAATAAAAATGACAGACTATATAACAGGGGTCGGGAACCTATGGCTCGCAAGCCAGATATGGCTCTTTTTATGACTGCATCTGGCTCTCAGCTCAATCAGGTGGCCTTTGTTAACAGAATCACTAATGCATAATTTCGCTGTACTTTAAATAAAAATACAGAAAAAAGCCATCAAATAAAACAGAAGCAAAAATAAACATCATGCATTTCAATCTATACATTTATTTTCAATGCCACTTTTCGCAGTGGTGCGCAGCGGAGGGCCAATCCTTTCTGTACAACAGTGTGTGGGAGGGGCCAATACCTTGAAACTGTAATTTTATTGGATTATATGCAACAGCTGCACGAGTGGTATTTGGGTAAAGAGGTAAATTTCCCTCGTTTTGAACAGCTCATGTGCAAGAAGCCAAACACAAATGGACAGAATTGAAAAAACTTCAACCCGCAGACCAGCCGATTGCCAAAACTTGGGACACGCTTCCTGTCACATTAACACTGCTGTTACGGATATGAAAATTCAGAGGATTGAAATTGCCCGGTGAAACCAGCAAAGCAAGACAGACCACAACGTAAACTATATACAGTTTAATAATATGAACAAAATAAGACAAAGTTCATAACTTACATCTTAAAGCTAAACCACATACACATTAACCAAGGGCCCCATAGTCACCGAGCACCCGCAGCAGGGTAAATTTAGAGATGACGCATGTGCTGGCAGGGAAAGGCTTGCCATCCCGTCTGTGTTGGACAAAACAAATGATGACCATCCTCACGTGGGCTGTGTGTGGATGTGGATGATGGACTTCGAAGATGAAGTTCCTAACAACAAAACTTGTGTGATGGCAAATTCCATGGTTCATCTGAGATGAGTTGCTGTGTCCTAAGGGACTGGAAGAGACTCATCTGAGATGACTTGCTGTGTCCGGAAGGGGCTGGAAGAGACTGGAGAAGACTGGAAGAGACTGTAGCCAGTCTGCAACAGGTCCTTAATATAGATTTCCTGCTGTTTGGGAATTTTCCATGGAATTTTCCATGGAATTGTGGAAAATTCCACAATCACCTGACCCACCACCAGGGTGCATGCACAACTAGGTCCCCTATGGAAAATTACAGACTCAAACAGCTGAGTCACACCATGTGACTCTCTTCCATTATTTTTATATTTACAGTCACACAAATATTGTAACAACTGCAGCATGAGTCCTGTCAAATTGACCATGTACAAGCAGTCCTTGTCACACCTGAAAAGCATCAAGACCAACCTGCGGTCACATTTAATTGATGGCAGCCAAAACGCCTGCATGAAGCTGAACCTCAGCACGTGTCAACCAGAATACAAAGCCATCAGCAAAACCATGCAGCATCAGAAGTCACATTAATAGTAAGAAATACTTTTCTTATTAATAAATAACTTAATTATAACAATGTTGTTTCAAATAAATTCAGTTTTATTATACTTGTATTATTGTTGGTCTCAGTATTTAAAAAATATATTTGGCTCTCAGAGAATTAGATTTTAAATTGTTGTTTTTTTTGTTGTTGTTGTTGTTGTTGTTGTTTTTTGGCTCTCTTCGTCAAAAAAGTTCCCGACTCTTGCTATATAATAATTATTCACTGAAGGCAAGGTAGATGTCACTGAATAGAGATTGTTTCATTCACTAACATACAAAGATTCTGAAGGAATATAAGAAAAAAATGAGACATGCTTGAGTTCTGAGTCAACGTGCAAGTAGGTGGAATTCTGTACATACTATATACATCTATCAATACAGGTACGAAAAGAAACAGTTTTCTGAATAAAAGGACCAGGTCCAACCAACTTTGATGAATTTATACACACACACACACACACACACACACACACACACACACACACACACACACACACACACACACTTCTTCTTTTTTTTATTTAAGGCTTTTCCCTTTGTATTTTTAGGGGTCGCCACAGCGTATTATCTGATTCGCATGTTTGAGGTTTTTACATCGGATGCGTTTCCTAACACAACCCTTTAGCAAGAGACAGAAACACGCTGACAGCTATGCAGCTACTGTTTACTAAGGTCAGCAATGGTTCTTTTACATGAACCTCTCACTATAGACAGTGAGAGACATGGCTGGCCTTTGATAACCCAGTTAGCTGCACTGGGGGGGGGACAGTGACAACCTTGTGCAGAGTGGGACTCAAACCCTCAACCTTAGGATTAGCGATCCAGCACCCTTTACCACCAAGCCACGACTGCCACTTACTGTCATTTACTGTACTATATATGCTGTATTAAATATATTCTCTATCATACTGTATCCAAACTTATCCAGAGTATATCCAATCTTCTAATGCAGCCTGCCATTTTAAGAACAAAAAGCCTGGGAAATGTGAAACCACATCAAACAGATGGACATGTGATTGAGTTGGACATTAATCGAGAGGTACTACTTATGATTGAGGTATGGGAATTGGGAGAGTGTGTACAGTCTACCATAAACTACCACTGTAATGTTGGCTAGAGCGGAAACAGAATGAAATTTCTTGCTCGGAAGCTGTTCATGTCCAATATAGAGAAATTTATTATATTGTCGGGCCATTAGATTTATACTCTCCAGATCTCATGAGAGGACAGAACTGAGAAATGCCAGAGATGCCCTCAGTCCTGAAGCTCTCTCTGAAATGTCACTGTTGCCCAAAAAGCCCACACAGGAGCCGATCTGAGCATCTGGTGGTACCTGGTTGCAGTGTTGGGTATGGACACACAGTGACGGCTCAAGATTCATGTTTCACAGCTCCATAGAAAAAAGTCCTTATAAAGGAAAATGGCTCTGAAGTGGCTCAGTCCCTAAATAAGTCCACGTGGGCTTCAAGTATGAGCTCTTTCATTCGTGCACCAGCTGAAATTTACTCTAGTCGCAGGAAACATTTGATGCCATTTTACAAATGTATTGGTTTACAAACGCCCTGTAAATATTGGTATTAATTATTTAATAAGCCATGGTTCTCAGTGAGCATCATTGATATAACAGGAAGTGATATTTATTTGCATGATGCTTTGAAACATAATGACACGAAATATTGCATTTAAATTTTAATATGGTAAAAAAAAAAAAAAATCTTTCTGCCATTGATCTGAAAGATTTAAGAAAATTAAAAATAAAATGAAATGGTAGTGATTCTGCATCATCCCCTCTGCAGTGATATGTGCATGAGAGTGCTTGGTTGTGTAAAAAAATAAAATTAAAAAAAAAAAAATCCCCCCAAAAAAAAAAAAATATATATATATATATATTTTTTTTTTTTTACCATATTAAAATTTAAATGCAATATTTCCTATGGCCTAGTGGCGCTGGGTCGCTGAAAGAAAAGTTGGGGGTTCAAGTCCCACTCTCCACAAGGTTGTCACTGCTGTCCCCCCAGCGCAGCTAACTAGGTTATCAAAGGCCGGCCATGTCTCTCACTCTCTATGGTGTGAGGTTCATGTAAAAGAACCATTGCTGACTTTTGACAAGAGTAGCTGCAAAGCTGTCAGCGTGTTTCCACCCCGCGATGGCCTGGCGAGCTGTCCAGGATGTACTCTGCCTTTGCCCGGTTTTGGCTGGGATGGCACCAGCCTCCCTGCGACTCTAATTAGGATTAAGTGGTTACAGGAATGCTGACATAAAAGTATGCAGGTGAAAGTTAATAACAAATTTGTTCATAAAAATGGCTCATAAATGACCCCAATGCTCATTGGAATCCAGTCTGGATCATATGATATATGAATGCTGTCTGATAGCTCCCCAAATAATGCCTAACACATTATGAGTTCATATGCAATTGGAGGGAGTGGATTAACTGTCAAATTGTCCTTGAGACAGAACATCGGTGGATGTATTCAATTCAGCAACATCCACCAATCATTACGATCAATAAAGCTGTTTGAGTACATACAACACTAGAACATATTCAAAAATGTGTATTTGTTGTTGATGAATCAGCAGAGTGTGTTTGTCATTCATGGGAAATGTTTACGGCTTGCAGAAACATAAGAAGAGCAGACTAAAGGAGATTTTTACATTTTATTTTTCCAATTTAAAGCATGACAACGATGCCGCTTGCGCCAGTGCTGCCTGCTCAAGTGACTATTACAAACTGTGAGTCAGTCATTTTGATTCAAACATTCTATTTTCTTCGAGAAATGTCTTTGAGCCAGCGAGCCATTTTTGTGTACTAAATTCTAATAGATGTTATCCTTCCATCAAACTCAAGACAGTGCTACACTGAACTAAAAAATACACAATTAAACCATAAACATCTGATAATTTTCTATTCATATTTTCCTGTAGTATAGAATCAAGTAGTGATTTTCCTCAGGCTAAAAGCATATTGCTGAACACTCTTCTTGACATTTAGTCTTGAGGATTGTTTAGAGCTAGCCACCAAGTCTTTGGTGATCAAATACAGTGATCCCTCGCTACTTCATGCTTCAGTTTCTGCGGCTTCAGTGCATCGCGGATTTTTAAAATAGGTGGAGGTATGCCCTGGAAAGGAGGGGAATGAAGGTTAGTCTCAGTAAGACAGAATACATGTGTGTGAACGACAAGGACCAAGAGGAACGGTGAGGTTACAGGGGGCAGAGATAAAAACGGTGGAGGATTTTAGGTACTTATGCTCAACAATCCAGAGCAATGGAGAGTGTGGAAAAGAGGTGAAGAAGCGTGTGCAGGCAGGTTGGAATGGATGGAGAAAAGTGTTCGGTGTGATGTGTGATAGGAGAGTATCAGCAAGAATGAAGGGAAAAGTGTACAAGACGGTGATGAGGCCAGCGATGTTGTATGGTTTAGAAACAGTGGCGCTGAGGAAAAGACAGGAGGCAGAGCTGGAGGTAGCAGAGAGAAAAATGTTGAGGTTCTCTTTGGGAGTAACGAGGATGGATAGGATCAGAAACGAGTACATCAGAGGGACAGCACATGTTAGATGTTTTGGAGACAAAGTCAGAGAGGCTAGATTGAGATGGTTTGGACATGTACAGAGGAGGGATAGTGAGTATATTGGTAGTAGGATGCTGAGGTTTGAACTACCAGGCAAAAGGCCCAGAGGAAGACCAAAGAGAAGATTTATGGATGTGGTGAAGACGGACATGAAGGTCGTTGGAGTAAGAGTAGAAGAAGCAGAGGATAGGGTGAGATGTAGGCAGATCATTTGCTGTGGCGACCCCTGAAGGGAACAGCCGAAAGGAAGAAGAAGATTCATCGAAAAATTTAAAAAAAGGAAATTAAGGAAAAATAGGGGATAAGTTAAGGAAAATGCCACAAAAACAAGGCCAATTATACAAAAAAACAAAAAACAAAACCCAAACAAACAAATAAAAAGACAACCCAACAAAACTAGTTGCATTTTTTTCCGATGTGCACATCTGTGTGTGTGTGTGTGTGTGTGTGTGTGTGTGTGTGTGTGTGTGTGTGTGTGCGCGCGTGTGTGTGTATTTATATTTTATTTACAGATTATGCATTATTTTTTATGTTTAATTATTATAAGGATTCATAGCGTTGAATATGTATTTATTAATATTATATGGCAGTGGTGGTCTAGTGGTATAGGATGCTGGATCACTGATCCTAAGGTTGGGGTTTCGAGTCCCACTCTCCACAAGGTTGTCACTGTCCCCCCCAGTGCAGCTAACTGGGTTATCAAAGGCTGTCCATGTCTCTCACTGTCTATGGTGAGAGGTTCATGTAAAAGAACTATTGCTGAGTTTCAACAAGAGTAGCTGCATAGCTGTCAGCATGTTTCTGTCCCTTGCTAAAGGGTTGTGTCAGGAAGGGCATCCGACGTGAAAACCTATGCCAAATCAAACATGCGAATCAGATGATACGCTGTGGTGACCCCTGAGAAAGGGAACAAGCCGAAAGGAAAAGAAGATATACATGTACGTATATGTCAGGCAGGGAGGTCGATCCTACTTCGTGGAAATCGGTGTTCGCGGGAAGTTTTGATCCCCATTAACCACGGAAAGTGAGAGATCCCTGTATTATATATATAAAAGCCTCCCTATGTCATCATGATGAATTTACGTCTACTTTAGCAACCACAGTGTGATGGAGAGCTCAGGGGCATGGCTTATAAGGAAAGTCTCCAATACGCAGTGAATTCAAAGAAACAGCCAAAAATATCATTACAGGTAAAGTTTGGGCGGCAATAAGATGCCATATTAAGTAATAATAATACAGTATCTGAGCTAAGCAGTAGCAACAAAAGCAGGAGGACTGCATGAATAACACTCCAATCAGAAAATAATTAGCAGCGAATGAAAGGGATTCGTTACAACATGAATACTACAGGCTCTCTTAGATGTGATAATGAATTATGAACACTGGCCGTGCATAATCATATGCATTTGCACATTCTCGCTAATAGCCAACCAAATTAACTGACAATACAGGTCAAAACTCTATAACTATATTTGTCGTTTCAGATTTTTAAAAATGGTTTGTGTTCAGTATAAAATAGTAAATGTGGCTGAGTAAATACCAAGGTTTCTCCCGAACTCCATTCTGGAGTCCAGTAGATTCAAATATGAGGATTAAATTTATTTGACATACACTACCAACCAAAATCAAAACCCCCATGATTAATTACGTTTTAATGACCCTATTATAGACCAAACAAGAAAAAAAATAGCAATTAAATAAGGAAATGCAAAGCCATGTAGAAATTCTACACAACTCACGCTCAGATCCTAATGGGACTCTAAATGAGTGCTTTATTAAAGATGGGCTCATTTGGAGGGTAAAACAATTTATAGCTCCACAGATAGAACACAGCGAGCATTTAAATTAAATGTGAAATAAATACATTACCATTTAAATTAAATGTAAAATACTAAACACTGTGTCACTCCCACTGTGCAGCAGAAGTAAAGGGCTGATTCAAGGATGCAAAATATAATATTAAAAGATATTTACGCGAGTGAAGACATTCCAACATATCCAAAACAGATTAATATCACATGCAGGTCATGAACAGCGGGTTCAGGGAACGGGCAAACGAAACAATGCATGCAAATTGAAGCACAATAACCAGAGGCAGATGAGGGTCATACACGAAACAACAGTATCACAGGTGTGAAGGCAACTGACCATTCAACTGCATGTAATCAGTGTTTTCTCACTTATAATGTACAGTACACTCAAATACACAATTAACTGTACATCAAGCGTAACTTCAGATATGTCTAAATGTGACCAAACCACCCAACAGCACAAAGATTGTAAAAGTAGCAAAAAGACACAAAAAAACAATGATGGCAGGAAAGTACAACAAATGACAAGAGCGCTACGAAATAGCCTTCTTATTTTTTCCTTTCGGCTGTTCCCGTCAGGGGTCGCCACAGCGAATCATCTGCCTCCATCTCACCCTATCCTCTCCATCTTCTACTCTTACTAAAACTACCTTCATGTCCTCCTTCACCGCATCCATAAATCTCCTCTTTGGTCTTCCTCTAGGCCTTCTGCCTGGCAGTTCCAACCTCAGCATCCTACTACCAATGTATTCATTATCCCTCCTCTGCACATGTCCAAGCCATCTTGATCTAACTCTAGGATATAGCCATAGCACCCTGAATATGTCAAGTATGAGGTAACTGATCACATGAATGTAGGCGGAGTCAGGTAATTATATAAAGAGGGTACAGTGTGTAAGGTGGGGCCGGTGGCGTAATGTTTAAGGGTGCTGTGCTCATGTTTGGGACGTTGTGTGCTCAATTTTTCTTGGACTGGATAAGTATCCCTGATTCAGAACCTTCTTCTCTTCATTGTGAATTATGCTATGTCTGACCCGACACAGACGATGTACAAGAACAGGAATGGGTAGACAAAACTTGTCATAGACAACAATACAGAGCAGAATGTAACTACAACTTGGAAATTACAGATTTTGCAACATGTACTGGTTGGGGCATTTATTTATAATCATCTCCACACCGTGTCAAAAGTTTGCATGTGAACCCCAATTATGCTGCCAGCTGAGCCTCCTGGGTGTGCTGTAGTAGAGACCCCAAGGCTCTTATATAACAGTTCATCAGAAACAACTGGAAAAAAAAGAAATGATCCTCATTTATTAACATAATTATTCGTTCAAAAGTATTTAAAATATCTTCAGGATGAAACTGCTTTATGGTCCATTTTACACTCAAATGGCCAAAATTGTTAAGCCTGGAGTGTCTGCGTCGGACCCAGAGATGCAGGAGACCATAAGAAGGTTCAACGGTTTTATTTTGCACTTGGAACTGTAAATCACGGGAATAATAAATCAATGGAACTGGTCGAGCATGAAGCAAGATACCAGGGGTCAAAGAGAAAGCAGAGGAACAGAATCACGGGGAAGACAATCTTCTGACAATTCGATGGGCTCCGGGGTGGCAGGCTAATTTTGACGAGTGAGCCCACTGGAGTGCTGGGGTTCTGGCTGGCGGGGGAACATATAGTCGACCTTAGGGGCACCCGACGGGCTCCGGTTCCCCCTGATGGACATCCTGAACTAGCGGTTCTACCTCCCATTGGGCTGCTCCAAGTATACAGGAGGCAGGCAGGATGGTCTCCATGGTAATGTCTTCCCCCAAGGAGAACTGCCTGGAGAGAGCGTCTGGCTTCATATTCCGGGAACCGGGTTGGTATGTTAGTAGGAAGTTGAACCTTCCCAAGTAGGGTGACCATCGTGTCTGACGGGAGTTCAATCTCTTGGCTGTACGGAGGTAGGATAGATTTTTATGGTGGGTCCAGACCACGAAGGGATGGACTACCCCTTCCAGCCTGTGCCTCCACTCCTGGAACGCCAAGCCCACCGCCAGCAGCTCACGATTCCCAACATCATAATTCTCTTTCGCCGGGGACAAGCGACGGGACAAGAAGGCACATGGTTGGAGCTTCTGGTCTGTGGGAGACCGTTGGGAGAGGACTGCCCCACCCCCGGGTCTGAGGTGTCGACTTCCACCACAAACTGCAGCGAGGGGTCCGGGTGGATCAGTATGGGCTCATTGACGAATTTAGCCTTCAGCCTGTCAAACGCCGCCTGGGCACTTGGGGAACATTGGAACTGTGTCTTGGGTGATGTCAACTGTGTGAGGGGGCTGCTAGGTGGCTGTAGTCCCGCACAAACCGGCGATAGAAGTTTGCGAACCCCCAGGAACCTCTGCAGCTGTTTCCGCGTCCCCGGAGTCGGCCACTCGACCACTGCCTTCACCTTCGCCGGATCGGGTCTTATCTTAAGGAGACTGAGGGGACATGAAACTCACATTTTTCTGCTGTAACGAACAATCTGTTCTCCAGGAGCCTCTTTAGTACCATTCTCACATGGCAGAGATACTCGTCTTGGTCTCAAGAGAAGATCAGGATGTTGTGTCGTCTCAGCAGGGCGACCTGGTCGGCTAGTGTCCGCTGAAGCTGCGCGGTCTCCGCTGGATCCATGTTTCAGGTCGGAAGATTCTGTTAAGCCTGGAGTGTATGCGTCGGACCCAGAGATGCAGGAGACCATAAGAAGGTTCAACGATTTTATTTTGCACTAGGAACTGTAAATCACGGGAATACTAAATCAATGGAACTGGTCGAGCACGAAGCAAGATACCAGGGGTCAAAGAGAAAGCAGAGGAACGGAATCACGGGGAAGACAATCTTCTGACATCGGAGGGAAGCACGCAGCTCCCATTTATAGCTGGCCGCTTGCTGATTGCAGAGTGGGACCAGGTGTGCTCTTCTGGACCTCGCCTACCAGCAACAGCCACACCCCTCTCCAGCGCCTGCAATGACTAAGGAAAGAATTAATGCCGCCAGCCAGCACAGACCATAGCAAAAATACCAAAATTACTTTTTCATACATCAGTGAAATAAATAAAAACTGTTAAAATGCTAATTACTCAACATTTTCTTATTCAGTCATTTATACCATTGGTCTCTAATTTTTTGGAGTTTTTACGTGTGTTATATTAAATAATTTCACTACTTAAAAATAAGGGGACATTTTCCCACTTGTCAAACTGGCTGTTGGCAAATCCGTTGACTTTTGAAAGTAAATCAGAAATAATTTCCTGAATATTGGTGTCATTGCCATCAGGTCTGAACTGTTATATAGTTTCAAATATTTCGTTTTAATCAATTAATTTAATCAATTAACAATAAATTCATTTAATGACGTCTACTAATCAAAAAGAAAGGTTTTGGTAAAGAAATTGGACAAACGAAGCTTGTTGCAGTTTTTAATGCTGCTGTTTATATAAATTATACAAGTTTTAAATGTAACTGCATTTTATCAGCATTTTATCAGCATCCGGTCCATTTTTAATCAATGAAACATGTCATTTTCCTTCAGTCACAGCCTGAACAATCAGCACCATCAAAACTGAAGAGCCTCCGGTAATAATCCCATAATATCCTATAATAATCCCATAATATCCCATAATAATATCCATATTCGTGCAACACTAAGCTATAAGACTCATGCAGGGGAAATAGGTAAGTTCTTTATTAACATATACATCCAGAATTCTTTGCATATTTGATCATGAACTTCTTTCTATGTTTGTGGTGCGGGGCCACACTGTTACTTTTTACAACCCTAAGGTAAAAGGAGATTTACATTTGATATCATCTTTAACTTCAGAATGCAGTATGTGTATATTCTGGATATTGGGCAGTGGTAGCCTCGTGGTGTAGCGCGCTGAATCCCTGATCCTAAAGTTGGGGGTTTGAATCCCACTCTTCACAAGGTTGTCACTGTCCCCCCAGTGCAGCTAACTGGGTTATCAAAGGCCGGCCATGTCTCTCACTGTCTATGGTGAGAGGTTCATGTAAAAGAACCATTGCTGACTTTCGTAAAGAGTAGCTGCATAGCCGTCAGCGTGTTTCTGCCCCTTGCTAAAGGGTTGTGTCAGGAAGGGAACCTGACGTAAAAACCTATGCCAAATCAAATGTGTGAATCAGATGATTCGCAGTGGTGAACCCTGAAAAATGGAAAAAGCCGAAAGGAAAAGAAAAAAGAAAGAAAGAAAGAACGAAAGAAAACGTATGTGTATATTCTGGAAAAGACAACTTGTCACACGTGTGTCATGTAGATTTATCTAAATCACAGTCAGAAAACAACAACCATAACTGACATAATGCACCGTCATGCACCAAAATTCCCCAGATGAAAACTGACATGCAATATACATATATAAATGCTTTAGGGCAGTGGTTCCTAACCACCGGTCTGTGGACCGGTACCGGTCCGTGGCTCAGTTAGTACCGGTCCGCAGAAGAAATAATTCATTATTTCCGTTTCATTTATTATCTGAGTCTGAACGATCTTTAATTTTGAAAAAGTATTTTATTTTGAAAAATGACTGGATTCTCTCGGTTATATGTCGGTTATTTGAGCGCTAAAATGTAACCCACAAGGGTACGGCACATGAACAGAGGCGTGCTGGACATGTTTCAAATAATAGCGGGGATTTTGGGTGAGACTGAGCCTGAGCCTTCATTCTCCCAGCTGGTGCACCATCACCTGTTTTTTTTTTTTTTTTTTAAAGAAAAGTTCAAGCTATACTTCCCAACCAACTTTATTCCAGCTGTTGAAAAATAACATTCATGGAGTGCTTATTATTATTATTATTATTATTATTATTATTATTATTATTATTATTATTTATATAAATGTTGTATTTACAACACAAACAATCTATGGACCCCCACCCCGGTCCACGGTAAATTTGCCAAGTGTTGACTGGTCTGTGGTGATAAAAAGGTTGGGGACCACTGCTGTAGGGTGTTTATTTAGCATTCCGCTTGGTCATACAGCACTGGGGATTTTAGCTTCAAGACTTGTGCAGTACCATTTAAAGAGTGGAAAAGATGTACCCCTCATTTAGGCCTATCTGTTTCTGTGCATTCCTATTGTTGCTTCACATCTGAGGGTTTTTTTTTTATCCATCTTAAAATAGTTTAATCCATTAAATCGATAGCGCCTTGTACTGTGGGGCACAAATATCACCGAGCTTATCACAAGCCTCAGACCTGAAGAACATGGAATGAAAGCTAATTAAGTTCTACAAGGGCCATATAAGGACATTATCATTTTCCATCAGCAGATTATCATTTATATTACCAAATGTCCAACAATATAAAAGTTTAGTACATCAAGGTTTACTACTACTTTGTACATAAAATGTTTCTCTGCTTGGACCCTTTTCAAGGAATTTTCATGCTTTACTCTTCTTTGTCATCTTCCATGGAGACAATTAGTTTAACATCATGCCATGATACACCTTTCTTAGATGAAATCCATAAAAGATTTTAACTAGAGAAATGCAAAACTGTGTATTATTTTTGATAAGAAACTGATATCCTCTGTTGCCACCATGGCAGACACTAAATTATACAAGTCTGATCCAATTGAATGTGCTCATTAGAACATTATTAGAATTAATATGTATTATAAATCCATGTGGGTCTCTGTAGAAATGTATCAGTTGAAGATCACCACAGTTGCCATTCAATTAAGAAGCGATTAACTGAAAAGCTGTGGCACAGGAAAACAGAAGGAAATAATGAAAACGCATAGGGCAAAGGTTAATGAGACACAGTTAGGTAGGCAGAAAGAGACAAGTTTCAGAAATGCAGTTTGTAGAGAAGTGGAAACGTTCTGTTTCTGCATGCACCATTTTTTTTTATATCAGAAATGCAAAAAACATAACAAAAACAAACATGATTGAAAGAAGGTCAGGGCAGTGGTAGCCTAGTGGTATAGGTGCTGGATCACTGATCCTAGGGTTGGGGGGTTCAAGTCCCACTCACCACAGGTTGTCACTGTCCCCCCCAATGCAGCTAACTGGGTTGTCAAAGGTCGGCCATGTCTCTCACTGTCGATGGTGAGAGGTTCATGTAAAAAAAAAAAAAAAAAAAAAAAACTTTGCTGTCTTTCAACAAGAGTAGCTGCAAAGCCATCAGCGTGTTTCCGCCCTGCGATGGCCTGTCGATCTGTCAACGGTGTACTCTGCCCTCGCCCAGAGTCAGCTGAGATGGGCGCCAGCCTCCCCGAGACCCTAATAAGGATTAAGTGGTTACAGAAAATGAATGAAGGTCAGTTTCTGTAAGTTTACAATTCCCTCTAAAAGGACAAGATAAGATAAGATAAGATAAGATACAGCTTTATTAATCTCACAATGGAGAAATTCACTGTTACAGGCTCTTGAGGTACTATCAGTAGGGGGTGCAAAAATAGATACAAGTACGAACATACACACATACATATATATTATATAAGTAAATAAATAAATAGATACATAAATAGTATAAATTACTAAACAATAAAAGAAAAGAATGGAGCAACTTTATAGATTGGCCTATATTAAAGTGTAATGTATCTGAGGGCAGAGTAGATGGGTTGATATGGTTCACAGTCAGTGGGGTAGATGTGGTTGATTAAAGTGCACGGGTTTTTATTGCACATAACCGGTATTTTCACAGACAGTTACAAAGTGGCGTTGTACAGTCTGATAGCGGTGGGAATGAACGACCTCTTGGTAGCGCTCCTTCCTGCACTGAGGATGCCTCAGTCGTCCACTGAAGGAGCTGCTTAGCTCCTCGACAGTCTGGTGCAGTGGGTGAGAGCTGTTGGACAGGATGGATGTGAGCTTTGCTACCATCCTCCTCTCACTCACCTCCTCCACAGAGTCCAGTGGGCAGCCGAGGACAGAGCTGGCCCTCCTGACCAGCTTGTTCAGTCTCTTTCTGTCCCGCTCTGTGCTGCCCGGGGCCCAGCAGATGGCAGCGTAGAGGATTGCAGAGGCTACCACAGAGTCATAAAATGTCCTGAGCAGAGGTCTGCATATGCCGAAGGACCTGAGTCTCCTCAGAAGGTGGAGGCGACTCTGGCCCTTCTTGTACAGGGCGTTGGTGTTGTGGGACCAGTCCAGTTTATTGTTAAGGTGAACACCCAGGTACTTGAAACTGTCCACTGTCTCAATGTCCTGTCCCTGGATGTTCACTAGTAAATGTGTGTGTGTGTGTGTTTGAGTGCTTCTCCTGAAGTCGACCACCATCTCCTTCGTCTTCCTGGTGTTCAAGCACAGGTGGTTGCGCTCACACCAGTCCACGAAGTCGGCGATGACCGACCGGTACTCCAGCTCGTTCCCCTCTGACACACGGCCCACGATGGCGGAGTCGTCCGAGAACTTCTGGAGGTGGCAGCTGTTTGTGTTATATATGAAGTCCGAGGTATAGATGTTAAAAAGGAAGGGTGAGAGGACGGTGCCCTGCGGTGCCCCCGTGCTACAGACTACCACCTTTGACTTACAGCCGCGCAGCCGCACGTACTGTGGACGGTTAGTAAGGTAGTCAATAATCCAGGCAGCAAGATGCCCGTCCACTCCCACGTCCTCCAGCTTCTCCCGCAGGCGCGCTGGCCTGATGGTGTTGAAGGCGCTGGAGAAGTCAAAGAACATGACCCTCACAGCGCTGCCGGCGATCTCCAGGTGGGTGAGTGCCCGCTGCAGAAGGTAGATGACGGCGTCTTCTACTCCGATGTTGGGCCTGTAGGCAAACTGCAGCGGGTCTAGGGTGGGGCTCACCATAGAGCGGAGGTGTTCAAGGAGGAGCCTTTCCATGATCTTAATGAGGTGGGAGGTCAGGGCGACAGGTCTGTAGTGGGCTGGTTCCTTCGCTTGTGCTGTTTTGGGAACCGGAACCACACAGGAGGTCTTCCAGAGGACTGGAACCTTCTCCAGGCTGAGGCTCAGGTTGTACAGGTAGCATAGTACCACACAGAGCTGGTCTGCGCAGGTCCTCAGCAGCCTGGGACTGATGCCATCAGGTCCTTCAGATTTCCTCTGATTTAGTCGCCTCAGCTGTCTCCTCACCTGGTCTGATGTGAGGGAGAGGGGGCTGGGGTGGGCTGCAGAGGGAGGGGGATGTGTCTGTCTGGCTGTAGCAGTCAAGCGAAGTTGGCCTGGGGAGGGGGGCGGTGTCAGCTGGTCTGGAGACGTGTGAAGAGGGGAGGGGAACGGGGAGGGTGCAGAGGGGGAGGGGGGAGAATCAAACCTGTTCAAGTAGCAGTTTAGTTCATCCGCCCAGCGCTGGTCACCATCAGCTGTCCCTCTGACACTCTGCCCAAATCCAGACATGGTCTTTAGTCCTCTCCAGACGTCCCGCACGTTGTTCTGAGCCAGCTTCTCCTCCATCTTCTTCCCATAGTCCTTCTTTGCCCTCCTGATCCTCCACTGGAGCTCACGCTGGACTTTCTTCTGCTCCTCTCTGTCCCCCGAGATGAAAGCCCTCTTTTTCTGGTTCAGGAGGACTTTGAGCTCAGGGGTGACCCATGGGTGGTTGTTGGAGAAGCACCGTACTCTCCGTGTTGGCACGGTGCTGTCCACGCAGAAGTTCATGTAGTCGGTGATACAGTGTGTGAGGCCGTCGATGTCATCACCAAAGGAGTTACAGAGCATGCTCCAGTCTGTGGTCTGGAAACAGTCCCTAAGCCTCTCGTTGGTCTCCTCGGTCCACACTTTCACAGACCTCTTCTGTGCAGGTTCCTTTCGCACCCTGGGTGTGTATTGGGGGAGCAGGTAGACCAGGTTGTGGTCTGATCGTCCCAGTGGGGGGAGGGGGGAGGAGCTGTAAGCGTCCTTCACATTTGCATACAATAAGTCCAGTGTTTTATTGTCTCTTGTGGCGCACTTCACGTATTGCGTGAACGTCGGAAGAGAGGCGGAGAGAGGGGCGTGGTTAAAGTCCCCGCTGATCAGAATCATGGCGCGGGGGTGACGAGTCTGTGTCTGATTAACGGCGCTGGGTAGACGCTCACACGCGTCGCCGCATCAGCCGAGGGCGGAATGTCCAGGCAAGACACAATCACGTGTGAAAACTCCCTCGGTAGATAATATGGCCGCGCGCTTAACGCGAGCAGCTCTAGGTCCCGCGTGCACAGCTGCTCCTTCACGTGCACGTTTGCCGGGTGGCACCATCGCTCATTCACATAGACCGCCACGCCCCCTCCTTTCTTCTTACCGCTCTCCGTTACACTCCGATCTGCACGCGCGAGTGTAAATCCGTTAAGAGAAACCACAGAGTCCGGTGTGAGTTCATTCAGCCACGTCTCCGAGAAACACATGAGGCTGCAGTCCCGGTACTGCCTCTGCTGCCGGGTCAGCGCCGCCAGCTCCTCCGTCTTGTTGGCGATCGCGCGGACATTTCCCATGATGACAGAGGGAACACATGTCCTCCGTGTCCTCAAAAACAATGACTCGGAGGAAGTATTTTAAAGGTTATGTTAAATGTATATAAGCAGAGGTTTAGTGTAGGATTACACGGAGACTGGCTCAAAGAAAAAGACAGTTGACCAATGTCACAAATCGTACAAGTAACCTGGAACTGAAACATGTCTGCATTTTACCGCCTTGTTAACCAAACAGTCAAACCTTGTAAAATAGCATAAAAATCAATCACCAGGTGCTGGAGAAGGTAATGAACCAATACTGATGGACCTGAAGCTCGCATTTTCATACTAATTCAGTTCCAGTTGCTCCTCAAGTAGATAATCAGGTACCATGGAATGCTGAGGATTGACCTGAGTACGTAACTCAATTACGTTAGAAAAGAAATTCTGGTGAGACCAAAAGGTCCCTCAGAGTAGCATTATATACACTGCCCTCAATAATTATTGGCACCCATGGTTAAGATATGTTCTTTCGCCTCTAATAACCCCCCCCCCCCCCCGTAACATCGGACCACAATGGGGGGGGGATCCAACCTTTATTGCAATGCATTCATGCAGTGGGGAAAAAATCTCTCATGAAGAAATGATTCTTTTACATCAAATCATGTGTGCCACAATTATTCTCACCACTAATCTGAATGTTTCGTACAACCCCTTTTTGCCAACAAGACAGCACCTAATCTTCTACTAGAATGTTTCACAAGATGGGAGAATACAGAAAGAGGGATCTTGGACCATTCCTTTTGCACAGTCTCTCTAAATCATCCAGCGACCTGGTCCTCTCCTCTGGACTCTCCTCTTCAGCTCACTCCACAGGTTTTCAAGGGGGTTGAGGTCTAGGGAACCATATGGTAGATCATTGTGATCAAAGCCATGGCAATCCCTATATGAGCATCATTCAAGCTTCAGGGATTGATATACATTCCTTGTGATTGGATGTAGACTCAGAGAGAGAGAAAGGAGGGGGGGTCGTCTAGGGACTGAGATGGCCATGGATGAAATTGATTCTGTGTCAGGTGAACCATTTCTGAGTACTGTAGATTTGGCCACATGTTTTCGGTCATTATCTTGCTGAAAGACCCAGTGATTACCCATCCTCAGTTTTCAGACAGAGGCCATCAGATTTTGATTCAAAATATCCTGGTATTTTAAATGTGTGTGAAGCCATGCACCCAAACAAGGTTCCCAGCCAGGGCATCTGGAAGAAATACCGACCCACAGCATCACTGATCCTCCCCCATACCCCATTGGAGTGCATTCAGTGGAGGTGCTTTTCTGCATACTCATCTTTTGTGTTCCACCATATCCACTTCTTGTGTTTGTTGCCTAACGCTCTATATTGGTTTCATCTGACCAAAGCACAGCTGATGTCCCAGTTGTGTTTATGACTGTGATTGAGAAATTTTTTTTTTCCTCTCTCTCTGTTCATGCCTCCCAAACAGCTTGTTCACATGTATATTGTGCCTGATGTTTTTTTTTCGTTTTTTTTTTTTTTTTTTTTTTTTTTGAGACTTTTTCCCAGTAGGATGCTGCCATTTGTTGCAATTCTTTAACACTGGGCTTTAGAAAACTTTATATTTTTCTTACCATCACTGTTTGTGGTGGCAACATAACCTTGTGTCCTCATCCAGGTACGACTCGGTGCAGGTGAGGGGCAATTTTCTCATAGCCATTGCCTGACTTGTGATGGTCGACACACATCTGCTTTACCTGAATGGTGTGTTCCTTTGGCTTTCCCATGGTGAACAGAAATGGCTTCTCTGTCACATGATATTTATATGCCAGTGAAACAGGAAGTGATGAATTACTAAGTAAATGTTTCTAGGTACTTTGATCAACTTTGTAAACTACTGTATAAATGACAAAAATACTTCTATTGCATTTATTTACTATTAATTGTTAGGGGTGCCAATAACTTTGGAACAGGTGATTTTATCAAATATAATGAAATATATTCTAGTCAGGGATTCCTCCTCCCCCTTAAAATTCACTTGAGTTGAAGGTTACATTTTCCTACAATTTTCAATGCGAGAGAAGCTTCTGCAGTAAAAATGTAAATTATTTTAAGGCTTTTAATGCATTTTACCCAGGGGTGCCAATAATTATGGAGCCTAATGTGCTTGAAGGTCAGAAATGCAAAGGAAAAACTGATTTTATGTTTAAAAGAAAGAGTGACGATGAGCACGTTGAGGAACAGAGAGCAGAAAGTGCAGAGGACATATGGAGCAGGTAGGCTACGTGTGAGACAGACATTACTAGTTCATCTTCATCCTCCTTTAAAACAATGAATCTGAATTAATTTATTTTCAGCTTTATTACAGTTATTGTGGTATTTTCCCTGAGAACATAGTGCAGTATATAATTTCATTTTTTGATTGTGAATAGATATTCATGTTGGTAGTTCAGAGTGTGTAAAAACAAGAATGCAGACAATAATACAGATTGTTGCCAGTAATGATTAATTGTTCTCTGATCTGTTGATAATGCCTCTGGGATCCAGGAAGGGGGCCACGTGCCTGTTCCTCACTTATGCAGACGAGTGAAGCCAAGAGACCTTTGTGGTGTTTTCTTAATACTTCCCCAATTACTATTCCCCATGTTTAAGGTAATTTTCATATGCAAAGCACGGTAAACTTGTTTACATACGTCAATAATTTTTTGTTGTTTAAAAGTGGTCCCATGTGAATAAAGAGGGAACACTTTAGTCAGTGTAAAAGCATGTTATTGTTAAAGAAGTCATGGCTGACTCAGATGGTGGATTCGTGAGCAGCTGGAGACTGTTGGAGTCCTGCAACATTCAGAGCTGCACTGTAGTGTGTGTGTGTGTGTGTGTGTGTGTGTGTGTGTGTTAGTCATTGTATGAATTTAACTAATGGGTCTGCAGCACAAATTAAGAGGATAAAACATATTTCTAGTTTATTTTTAGTTTATATTTTCTAGTAATTTAAGTGTTAAACACTTAAATTGTGTCATTAAGTTAAAATGGTTAAAATGCATTGCATAATTAAAGTTTAATGTAATAATTTTATTTACAGTAAATAATTTGAATGATTAAGAACTTGTTAGAAGGGTATACATTAGTCCGGTTATTGTGGTCCTGAAGCTTCGTTCAATGCTGTAGTCATGTATGTTTTATTTTTTTGAAATGTGACTCAATACAGAGGAGTGAAGGTTGGAGGCGTGTGTGGTGTTTTTTCATCCTTCCCTCGTTACTCTTCCCCCTTGTTTAAGGGCAAAACATATGCAGAAGACCAGAGATGGGCCATGAATTGCTGACAATGTTACTAGACCAGAACACAACAGCAGGCTGTATGAGTTTATTTATTTATTTATTTATTTATTTATTTTGTGCGTGTAGCCTATATTTACAGTTAGCCCAAGCTTCTGAAAACAGTTTAATTATATTAAAGTTCCGTGTTATTATTGTTCTGATGTTATCTCCCCCTCAAGAAGTACTTTATCCGAAAATAAATGTTTTACCATATACAGACGCTCCTCGACTTAGGTTTCAGTTATGAACGTCTGTCTGTCTTCCTTTCGGCTTTTTTCCCTTTTACTCGGGAGTCACCACAGCGAATCATCTGACTCGCACATTTGATTTGGCATAGGTTTTTACGTCGGATGCCCTTCCTGTCACAACCCTTTTTTTTAGCAAGGGACAGAAACACGCTGACGACTTTGCAGCTACTCTTTACGAAAGTCAGCAATGGTTCTTTTACATGCTTCTCACCATAGACAGTGAGAGACATGGCCCGCCTTTGATAACCCAGTTAGTGGCACTGGGGGGGCAGTGATAACCTTGTGGAGAGTGGGACTTGAACCCCCAACCTTTGGATCAGTGATCCAGTGCCCTATACCATTAGACCACCACTGCCCCTATTCAGTTATGAACGTAAGGTGAAAAAAAAAACGTAAATTGTTACTGTACATTCCAGTGATGTACGACCGTTCATACCGTACTATACTTTCATAAATACTATTACCGTATCTCATAAAACACCCCTAAATCAATTACTATAAACATATCATTGTAAAAGAATATCAGCATTAATTTCAAATAAATTAAATTCAAGCAAAATAATTTCAAATAAATGAATTTTAATCAAATTCACTTATTCCCACCGATTCTGATTACCACTATCACTAGTAGGCTTACGCTTCTGACCAACCATATTTGCTTAGAGTTACAAATATGCAAAACAGTGTAAACACAAAGATCACAGAGACAGAGACGACGTCTTAAGACAAGGGTAACACGCAGTGAACTGGGAAGAAGCAGGGAACGTTCGGTCTGTCGTTTGTAAACAATGAACAATGCAGTGCCATATAAACAATGGATGCAGCATCTTGCGTACGTACTACGGAAGAATGTCTCGTACTACGGAGAGCGCGCTAAACTCAAAATGACTGACAATTTTTTTTTTTTTTTTTACAAAAAATGTAAAATGGGAAAAAAAAACGTAAGGCGAATAAACGTAAAGCGAGGAGTGTCTGTATTATATTATGTGTCTGATAGCTGACATTATGACTTCAGTGATGTGCACAGGACTTTAGAATCAAAGTCAGAAAAAAAGCAGGTTTTATTAACATCTTTAGTAGGAGGTTACATTTTTTTTTTTTTTTTTTTGAGTTGCAGCATTCCCACAAAAACCTTATCTTGCATTCACTCTTGCTCAGCAGCGAACTTAAGGGTTATGCTCAAGTGCCCAAGAGTGGCAGTGGGTCCGGAACCATAACTTTCTGATCAATAAACCAGATCTATACTCACTCGGTTACCACTGCCTCTCCTCTGCTATCAATACAAAAGGATATACGATTAAACAAACAAACAAAGAGTGGACGGGTTTTTGGGGGCCGTGGGGGGCTTGTATAGAGCAGACCTCCTATGAACAGTGTGTGTGGGTGCATGTGTGTGTGTGTGTGTGTGTGTTTGGCCTTGTGATGGATTGACAAGCTTTTCAAGCTTAGGTAGGCTCCAGGCTTCCCATGACCCTAGTAGGACTAAACAGTTTTGCAAGTATATGAACAATGCAGGGGAGCCCAAATCAGTAGCCCGTGTACTTAGGAGTGGATTTAGTCTTTTGGTTATTCGTGTCTCGCAAACTAGTATGTTTGACAAAGAAAAAAATGGCATATTCAAGACAAAGTTTGCATTTGTATATAGATTTAAACATAAAACACCACTGTGGTGCAGTGACCTCAGTGGTGTATATGTCTTCTGTGAATTAATTCTGTCTTTTTAATGCTAATTAGGGTCGCAGAGAGGCTGATGCCTATCTCAGCCAACCGTGGGCAAGGGCGGCAGATGACATTAAAATGTAAAAACATTGATGTTCAACAGATTTCTGGTATTATAAATCAACTTTGATATCAAGTTGCCTTCACAGAGACGGGGAATTACATATTCTTTGTGACTGTGTTTGTCATTACACTGCCTGGGGTGAAATTGCACATTATGACAACTGATTGTAAATCATATTGATGGCACAGTGATGTAATGTTGAAGACTGTGACTTAGCTAACTAAGTAAGTTTTAACACATGTGAGGACTTCAAAATGATGCCGTATTTAACAAATATTCAGTAAAAGGTGAGTTAAATGTCCCTGCCTATTCAATTCTGCCAGCTCATCATCCGTTCATTTTCTGTAACCGCTTAATCCAGGGGTGTCAAACTCGTGCCACAAAGGGCCATGTGGCTGCAGGTTTTTGTATCAACCGAGCAGCAGCACACCTGACATGGCTTATTTAATCACCTGATCTGGGTCTTCAGGCAGATGATTGGTCAATCTGTGTGCTCTGTACACAGACTTGACCAATCAACTGCCTGAACACTCAGATTATTTGATTAAATGAGCAAAGTCAGTTGTGCTGCCGCTCGGTTGATACAAACACCTGCAGCCACATGGCCCTTTGTGGCATGAGTTTCACACCCCTGGCTTAATCCTAATTAGGATCGTGGGGAGGCTAGCGCCTGTCTCAGCGGACTCCAGGTGAGGACAGAGTACATCCTGGACAACTCGCCAGATCATTGCAGGGCGGAAACATGCTGACGGCTATGCAGCTACTCTTGTCGAAAGTCAGCAATGGTTCTTTTACATGAACCTCACACCATAGACGGTGAGAGACATGGCCGGCCTTTGACAACCCAGTTAGCTGCACTGGGGGGACAGTGACAACCCTTGTGGAGAGTGGGGCTTGGAACCCCCCCCCCCCCCAACCTTAAAATCGGTGATCCAGCACTTTGTTGCACTTTGAAAAAGTCGTAGTTTGACCTTCTGCTGTTTTTTTTTTTTTTAATGATGCAATCCATATTCAAGGTGAAAAATATGGGCGTTTGTTGAAGTTTAGATGGTTCACCCCTTTTTTATTTTTTTTTTATTTTTTTTTTATACAAGTTTTCCATGTCTTTATGGGTTACAGGATTTTCAGGAACTGTTTGCCGAATTTCCTCATCCTTACTTCATGGTGCTGGTTCCATGAGGCAGCAAGAGCACAGTCAGTTCTTAAAGTTGATGTGTTAGAAGCAGGGCGTATGGGAAAGCTTATGGATATAAGGGACTTCAAAATTAGTTAAATTATCATGGACTGGGGCAGAGAATCACAAAACCCACAGTCTTTTTGTGAGTGGTCCCTTTATAAAGTGGTAGTAGCTATTAAAAATGGTACAATTAAGGACAAGCAGTGAGGGCAGTGGTGGCCTGGTAGTAAAAGGTGCTGGATCACTGATCCAAAGGTTGGGGGTTCAAGCCACACTCTCCACAAAGTTTTCACTGTCCTCCCAGTGCAGCTAACTGGGTTATTAAAGGCCGGCCATGTCTCTCACTGTCTCTGGTGAGAGATTCATGTAAAAGAACCATCGCTGACTTTCATAAAGAGTAGCTGCAAAGCCGTCAACGTGTTTCTGCCCCTTGCTAAAGGGTTGTGTCAGGAAGGGCATTTAACGTAAAAGCCTATGCCAAATCAAACATGCGAATCAGACGATTTGCTCTGGCAACCCCTGAGCAAAAAAAAAAAAAATGGAACAGCCAAAAGGAAAAGATTTAAGGACAAACAGTAAAGCAAGAACAGATTCTGAGTCAGCTAGAACTCATTGACATCCATGTATGGTGAAAGCTAGCCTGTGTGGTTTGATCTCACAGAACTGGCTATAATAAGAAGGCATCAGAACACAGCGTGCACTGCAGCTGACTGCATTTGAGTCTGTATCGCCCAGTCTATGTGCATATACTCAAGATCTGTACACCACTGAAAGTGCCTAATATAAGCATATGAGCATTAACATTAATATTAAACCATGGAAGAATCTTATTTACTTTTAACATCATATGGATTGTGCCACTGTAAGCAATGTTCTGGGAAATATTTTGTTTGGAAACTTTGAGCTTTAGATTTCATGTGAATGCTACTTTGACATGTGATATCTCTATGCAAATACTGTTGCAGACCAAAACACCCATTTATGGCCTTGGTGTTTCTTTTTAATGTAGCCTCTTTCAGCAGGAAACACTGGCCTCCAAATTTCCTATCTGTTTTCCAAACTTGCGACCGCAATTAAATGAAACACTGCGACTAATTGATGCCAGATACCACAGCACACTCATAGATCTTGTGGGGTCAATGCCTTAATGTGTTAGAGCAAAACGAGACATACCTGCTGAATAATAAGCAGGTGGTTTAAATGTTATGGCTGATTAATGTTAGTATCCAATGCTACTCAATTTAAATTTATCCTATGGATTCTATTTGGCATTAACTCTTGTGTAATTGGTATGATCTGATGTGAATGGCGTGCATGGTAGTGATGTAGTTACCACAGTCACCTCACAGTTAATGCACGGAGTTCAAACATTGTGATTGATTTTGCCCTTTTGGTGCTGAGGCTGCATATTCTATCTGCGTTAATGTGAGTAAGTTAAAAAAAAGCCAATGCAGATTCGGTCAGCCGGCTTCTCTTAATTTCCAATATGTGTGACCTGATTACTTGCTTCAATTTTAGTCCTGCAGCAGCCTAGCAACCAGCTAAGGGTGTACCCTGCCTCTCGCCTGAGGCTACCTGGGAGATTGGCTCCAGCTTCCTTTGTTACAATTGATGAGATGGCTAATGGATTGATGG
The DNA here is from genome assembly GCA_024760905.1 of Plotosus lineatus. Classification (NCBI taxonomy): domain Eukaryota; kingdom Metazoa; phylum Chordata; class Actinopteri; order Siluriformes; family Plotosidae; genus Plotosus; species Plotosus lineatus. The sequence continues at coordinate 32,947,098 of CM045741.1, forward strand.
ACATGGTTGGTCGTATGTCCAGAGTAGGACACCTTTATATATACAGGGATCCTTCGCTACTTCCCGCTTCAATTCATGTGGCTTAAGTGCATTGCTTTTTTTTTTTTAAATATTCATTGAATTAAGAAATAACAAAATTAAGGAAGAATAGGGGAAAAAGTTAAGGAAATGCTGGAAAAACAAGGGGAATTATGCAAAAAAAAAAAAAAAAAAAAAAAAACTAAAAAAACCCAACAACCCACAATCTCCCATCAAAACTAGTTACATTTCTGTGAGGTGTGCCCCGAGTGCGTGTGTGCACATCTGTGTGCGCACGCAAGTCTGTATGTGTTTGTATTTATATTTTATCGACATCTTATGCATTATTTTTGATTGTTTAATTGTATTATAAACATTTATAGCATAGAATATGTACTTATTGATATTATATATACATATATTATGTATACATGTACGTATACTTCATCAGGTAGTCTATCCTATTTCGTGGAAATCGTCGGTCGCGCGGGTCTCCGTCTCAATTAACCGCGGAAAGTGAGGGATCCCTATATATATACACACACACACCTTTATAGTGAATATAAGCATTAACTGGCTACATGAATCTGAATACTTTATTGTACGCAACAGTATGTCTGAAGGTGAAAATGAGAGAAGCAATTATGCAGTTGTTTATACTATTCTCATTAATGAGATCTGAATCATTACTATGTGACTTGGCTGATCTCCAAGATGTTATGCATGTCTAATTCTTTCACAGAGTTCTGGTTCATTAAATAACTTGGCTCCCCATGAACATACTATTAACAGGAGTCAACAAGACTGCCATTATTTCAATTCTCAAACTCTGCATAGTGTCATTTGTCAAAAGTACTTAAAAGAAAAACAATGAAAACCTAAACAGCTCAATGAGTGTGTGGTGGCAAAGCAAGTGACAAGGAAAATTTTATCATGCAGAAAATATTTTTTATTCTGTATTGTCCATGCACTTATGATGCGAAAAAGATAATTTGAGTGATGCATCGATAAAGACTTTGTAGTATGATTCTCACATGCGGAGGAGTGCCGCATTATTCTTTTTTGTACTCAATGTATTATTATTAGCATTGCACTGTTATACATGCAACTACATACACTCACACACTTACTGATTTGCCAAGCTCCTTTTCCTATTGGGGTCACAGGAAGATTGGGCCAACATGCACATAACCGTTCTCTCTCACACTTCGGACCAAACTGGGGAGGCGCGGTCAGCAGACACAAGATCTTTACAATGGCGATACATACTCAACTGCTCACCCACACACTTAGGAGCAATATGGAATTGTCAATGTAACCTGTGGAACCTGATCTGCTCCAAAATGCCTCTTGTTTCCTGCCAAGCCGATGCCGCCACCAAGTGTAGTGAATTGGTTCAATAGTTTTTGCATAATTCTGCTAAAAGACACACAAACAAATAAATAAATGAGCAGACCCTGCTAAATGTGAGGCCCTCCAACGAATGTAGGCACTTGTCGCAAGTGACGTATGGTGCTTGTGAGACAAAGCGCGGTTTATCCGAACTTCCGATCTTTCAAGTGAGCAAGTGTAGGTTGAATGCTTGTTTAGTATTGTGGTAAGGTGTGCTGTTGGTGTGACAGAAGAGTTCAAGGTGGAGGCGGGACTGCATCAAGGGTCAGCTCTGAGCCCCTTCTTGTTTGCTATGGTGATGGACAGGCTGACAGAGGAGGTTAGACAAGGATCTCCATGGACTATGATGTTTGCAGATGACATTGTAATCTGTAGTAAGAGCAGAGAGCAAGTGCAGGAAAATCTAGAGGGGTGGAGGTATGCCCTGGAAAAGAGAGGGATGAAGCTTAGCCACAGTAAAACAGAATACATGCGTATGAACGACAAGGATACAAGAGGAACAATGAGGTTACAGGGGGCAGAGATAACGAAGGTGAAGGATTTTAAGTACTTAGGCTTAACAGTTCAGAGCAATGGAGGGTGTGGAAAAGAGGTGAAGAAGCGTGGAATGGTTGGAGAAAAGTATCCGGTTTGATAGGAAGGTATCGGCAAGAATGAAAGGAAAAGTGTACAAGACGGTGATGAGGCCAGTTATGTTGTATGGTTTAGAAACAGTGGCACTGAGAAAAAGACAGGAGGCAGAGCTGGAGGTAGCAGAGGGAAAAACGTTGAGGTTCTCTTTGGGAGTAATGAGGATGGATAGGATCAGTACATCAGAGGGACAGCACATGGAAGAGGTTTTGGAGACAAAGTCAGAGAGGCTAGATTGAGATGGTTTGGACATGTACAGAGGAGGGATAGTGAGTATATTGGTAGTAGGATGCTGAGTTTGGAACTACCAGGCAGAAGGCCTAGAGGAAGACCAATGAAGAGATTTATGGATGTGGTGAAGGAGGATATGAAGGTTGTTGGAGTAAGAGTAGAAGATGCGGAGGATAGGGTGAGATGGAGGCAGATGATTCGCTGTGGCGACCCCTGAAGGGAAAAGCCGAAACGAAAAGAAAAAGAAGAAGAAGATGCATCTTTTCTTAGTTTTCTGTGTAGTATATACTAAACCAAATATTCGTCTAAGACTCTGTGTATGTTGCTGAACCGATTACTCATTGATATCCACCTTGCCTTTGGCAAATAATTATTCATGCTTGAGCTACAGTGAGTATTCTTCTGTTTGGTCTGACGTTTCATGTCTAGCACAATGACTCTGATTCACAGAGGCTGACTGCACTCGGAAGCTTGGCTTTCATTTGTGGCTCATTTTCAGAAGTAAATCCATAAGGTTAATATTAGCTATAAGAATAGATAGTGTGGTGCCCATGACATAGTGGTTAGGGTGCTGAGCTCATGCTCAGGAGGTTGTGGGTCTGAGTCCCATTAAAATCCCATAAAATCCACTGGCAAGTGTGCCTCTGTCCACCCAGGACTAAAAATGGACACCAGTGAAAAAATACTGGGAAGGTAACGTGCGATACACTATCATCCCATCCAGGAGGCGTTAAACTTCCAGTTGTTTCACACTACAGAAACCAGGAATAAACACCAGCCTAATGAGCCACTACGCCTGGGTGTAAAAGCCCAACGGAATTACCTCATAATAATAGACAGTACTTTTTTCTGCTTCGTACAACCAAGCAACATTGGCCTAATACAGTAATGTAAACTTTACCCAGTAATTTCTTCAAGTACTCAGTGAGAATTGATGTTTTAAAAAACGTATGCAAACTGAGGGATGATGATTTTCTGTTTAAAAAGATGCCTCTGTTTTGTGATTTTTGCCTATTCCAATTTTTTCCATTTTCAGTACGCAATTAGAGATAATTCCTTTGTATAGTTAATGCAGTTTTAAAGTACTGAAATCCATAGAAACAAAACTTGAGCCATTTCTTATTCAATTACCACATAATAACAGGTTAATACATAACTACCATGTTCAGATTAGGAGAATGAGAGATAATTTGAAAATAATCTTTTACATGACCTCTCCTGAGACGCCTGAAAATCAAATAAAAGACATTAAGTGCATGAAGAAATGCCCACATTACTTCACAAAGAATTCAAATCACAAAGAACAATGAACCTGAATGATTCAATAAAGGATAAATTATAAGAAAGTTGAACAAAAATGTTGTCCTAAATTCACCCAAACTGAACTGCAAAAATTGTACATTAGCAGCATGAGCTGCTTTGTATTTTTTTATATTGTCAACTGCAATTAGTGCTTCCAAAAAAAAAAAAAAAAAAGTCACTGCTTTTTACATCAAAGACTTATTGTTTGTCTGATGCTGACATTTGATGCGCAACATTTGGTCTGACGGATATTTAACAGCAATGTGTTTATCAACAGAGGATGTTAAGCTGCTGTTAAGCGGTGCCTGTACCGGTCCGTCGTGGTGAAGAAGGAGCTGAGCCGCAAAGCAAAGCTCTCAATTTACCAGTCGATCTACGTTCCAGCCCTAACCTATGTGCACGAGCTTTGGGTAATGACCGAAAGAACAAGATCACGGATACAAGCGGCTGAAATGAGCTTCCTTCGTCGGGTGGCGGGGTTCTCTCTTAGAGATAAGGTGAGAAGCTCCACCATCCGGGGAGAGCTCGGAGTAGATCCACCGCTCCTCCGCATTGAGAGGGGCCAGTTGAGGTGGCTCGGGCATCTGGTCAGAATGCCCCCCGGACGCCTCCCTGGTGTGGTGTTTCGGGCATGTCCAACCGGGAAAAGACCCCGGGGTCGACCTAGAACACACTGGAGGGACTATGTCTCTCGGCTTGTCTGGGACCGCCTCGGTGCCCCCCCCCGGGAGAGTTGGAGGAAGTGGCTCGGGAGAGGGACGTCTGGACCTCTTTGCTTAGGTTGCTGCCCCCATGACCCGACCCCAGACTTAGCGGAAGATGATGATGATGATGTGTTTATCAACATGTCCCTTGAGTGTGAACTATAGACAAGACTTATAGAATACAATCCCACCTTCTTCTTCTTCTTCTTCTTCTTCTTCTTCTTCTTTTTCTTTCAGCTGTTCCCTTCAGGGGTCGCCACAGCAAATGATCTGCCTCCATCTCTCCCTATGCTCTGCATCTTCTACTCTTACTCCAACGACCTTGATGTCCGCCTTCACCACATCCATAAATCTTCTCTTTGGTCTTGCTCTGGGCCTTTCACTCTCCACAAGGTTGTCACTGTCCTCCCCAGTACAGCTAACTGGGTTATCAAAGGCCGGCCATGTCTCTCACTGTCTATGGTGTGAGGCATGTAAAAGAACCATTGCCTACTTTCAACAAGAGTAGGCTGCAAAGCCGTCGGCGTGTTTCCGCTCTGCGATGGCCTGGCGAGCTGTCCAGGGTGTACTCTGCCCTTGCCCGAAGTTGGCTGGGATCGGCACTAGCCTCCCCGCGACCTTAATTGGGATTAAGCTTCTTCTTTCTCTTTCGGCTGTTCCCTTCAGGGGTCGCCACAGCAAATGATCTGTCTCCATCTCTCCCTATCTTCTGCATCTTCTACTCTTACTACAACGACCTTCATATCCGCCTTCACCACATCCATAAATCTTCTCTTTGGTCTTCCTCTGGGCCTTCTGCCTGGTAGTTCCAACCTCAGCATCCTACTACCAATATACTCACTATCCCTCCTCTGTACATGTCCAAACCATCTCAATCTAGCCTCTCTGACTTTGTCTCCAAAACATCCAACATGTGCTGTCCCTCTGATGTACTCGTTTCTGAGCCTATCCATCCTCGTTACTCCCAAAGAGAACCTCAACATTTTCATCTCTGCTACCTCCAACTCTGACTCCTGTCTTTTCCCCAGGGCCACTGTTTATCAACCATACAACATCGCTGGCCTCATCACCGTCTTGTACACTTTTCCCTTCATCTTGCCGATACTCTCCTATCACACATCACACCGGACACTTTTCTCCATCCATTCCAACCTGCCTGCATGCGCTTCTTCACCTCATTTCCACACTCTCCATTGCTCTGGATTGTTGAGCCTAAGCACTTAAAATCCTCCACCTTCTTTATCTCTGCCCCCTGTAACCTCACCATTCCTCTTGGGTCCTTGTCGTTCACACACATGTATTCTGTCTTACTGAGACTAACCTTCATTCCCCTCCTTTCCAGGGCATACCTCAACCTCTCTAGATTTTCCTCCACTTGTTCTCTGTTCTCACTACAGATCACGATGTCATCTGCAAACATCATAGTCCATGGAGATTCTTGTCTAACCTCATCTGTCAGCCTGTCCATCACCATAGCAAACAAGAAGGGGCTGAGAGCTGACCCTTGATGCAGTCCCACCTCCACCTTGAACTCTTCTCTCACACCGACAGCACACCTCACCACTGTCTTACACCTCTCATACATGTCCTGCACCACTCTAACATACTTCTCTGCCACTCCAGACTTCCTCATACAATACCACAGTTCTTCTCTCGGCACCCTGTCATATGCTTTCTCCAGATCCACAAAGGCACAATGCAGCTCCTTCTGACCTTCTCTGTACTTCTCTATTAACATCCTCAAAGCAAACACTGCATCTGTGGTGCTCTTTCTTGGCATGAAACCAAACTGTTGTTCACAAATGCTGACCTCTGCCCTTAGTCTAGCTTCCACTGTTCTTTCCCATAACTTCATTGTATGGCTCATCAACTTTATCCCTCTGTAGTTGCCACAACTCTGTACCTCTCCCTTGTTCTTAAAAATGGGCACAAGCACACTTCTCCTCCATTCCTCCGGCATGTGCTCACTTTCGAAGACCTTGTTGAATATTCTTGTCAGAAAATCTACTGCTACCTCCCCGAGACACTTCCATACCTCAACTGGTATGTCATCAGGGCCAACTGCCTTTCCACTCTTCATCCTCTTCAATGCCCTCCTCACGTCTCCCTTACTAATCTTTGCTACTTCCTGGTCCTCAACGGTCACCCCTTCTACTCTTTTTTCTCTCTCATTTTCCTCATTCATCAGCTCTTCAAAGTACTCTTTCCATCTTCCCAGCACACTTCTGTCATCAGTCAGTACATTTCCCTCTCTGTCCTTTATCACTCTAACACTCTAACTTGCTGCACGTCTTTCCCATCTCTATTTCTCTGCTGTGCTAACCTGTATAAATCATTTTCTCCCTCCTTACTGTCCAACCTATCATACAAGTCATCATACGCCCTCTGTTTGGCCTTTGACACTGCTACCTTCGCCTTACGCTGTCTCCCTGGATTCCTGTTTACTCTCTTCGGTCCTCTCAATGTCCCACTTCTTCTTAGCTAACCTCTTCTTTTGTACACACTCCTGCACTTCCTCATTCCACCACCAAGTTTCCTTATCTACTTTCCTTCCAGAGGACACACCAAGTACTCTCCTACCGGTCTCCCTGATCACATTGGCTGTGGTTGTCCAGTCATCTGGAAGCACTTCCTGACTACCCAAAGCCTGTTTCAACTCCTCCTTGAAGACAACACGACACTCTTCCTTTTTCAGCTTCCACCACTTTGTCTTCTGCTCTGCCTTTGCCTTCTTCACCTTTCTCACCATCAGCGTCATCCCGCACACCACCATCCTATGCTGTTTTGCAACACTCTCACCCACTACTACTTTGCAGTCACTGACTTCCTTCAAATTAAATCACCTACACAAGATGTAGTCTACCTGTGTGCTCTTACCTCCGCTTTCATAAGTCACCCTATGCTCCTGTTTCTTCTTGAAAAAAGTATTCACCACAGCCATTTCCATCCTTTTTGCAAAATCAATCAACATCTGTCCTTCTGTGTTCCTGTCCTGGATACCAAACCTGCCCATCACTTCCTCGTCCCCTCTGTTGCCTGCACCATGTCCATTGAAGTCTGCCCCAATGACCACTCTTTCACCTCTGGGGGTACTCTGCATCACTTCATCTAACTCACTCCAGAATCTCTCCTTCTCTTCTAGCTCACATCCTGCCTGTGGGGCATAAGCACTAACAACATTGACCATCACGCCTTCAATTTCTAACTTGAGACTCATCACTCTGTCTGACACTGTTTTCACTTCTAGAACATTCCTGACAAACCCCTCCTTCAAGATGACTCCTACTCTATTTCTCTTCCTATCCACACCATGATAAAACAACTTAAACCCTGCTCCTAAGCTTTTAGGGCCTTTCCACCTGGTCAACTGAACGCACAGTATGTCCACCTTCCTCCTCTGCATCATGTCAGCCAGCTCTCTGCCTTTTCCTTGCATAGTTTCAACATTCAAAGTCCTTACTCTCAGTCCTAGGCTCACGCTTTTCCTCTTCTCTCTCTCCCCCTATGGACATGCCTCCCGCCTCTCCTTCTTTGACCAACAGTAGTCCAATTTCCATCAGCACCCTGTTGGTTGACAGCACTGATGGCGGTCGTTGTTCACCCTGGCCTCGACCGATCCGGTATGAATTTTGTTTTGACCATTTGCATTTTTAATGTGGCAGAAGTTTTACGCCGGATGCCCTTCCTGTCGCAACCCTCTGCATTTATCCGGGCTTGGGACCGACATAAGGGAGAGAGACACTGGTTAGTGCCCCCCCACCTCATGGGTGCAGTACATAATATAATCCCACCATCTTCATAAAAATCATCAGGGTGTTATTTAGCTTGGTTACTCGCTGACAGTGTTAGGACAGTGGTGGCCTGGTGGTAAAGGGCATTGGATCTCTGATCCTAAGGTTTGGGGTTCGAGTCCCACGCTCCACAAGGTTGTCTTTGTCCCCCCCAGTGCAGCTAACTGGGTTATCAAAGGCCGGCCATATCTCTCACTGTCTATGGTCAGAAGTTTATGTAAAAGAACCATTGCTGACTTTCGTAAAGAGTATCTGCATAGCCGTCAGCCTCTTTCCGCCCCTTGCTAAAGGGTTGTGTCAGGAAGGGCATCCGACTTAAAAACCTATGCCAAATCAAACATGCGAATCAGATGATTCGCTATGGCGACCCCCGAGAAAAAGGGAAAAGTTGAAAGGAAAAGAACACTCACTGACAGTGTTGTTATGCTTGGAGCATGATATTGTTGATTATCAAACGACTGCATGCTGCAGTTTACTCTTGTTTCATTTGGGTTATTTTGTATAGTCCCCAGATTTGTTCGTTCACTCATTCATTCATTTTCGGAACAGTTTATCTAATTTCGGTCGGGTGCCTGACACCCATCTCGACCATCTCTGTACACCATGGACAGCTTGCCAGGCCATCGCAAGTCCTTGGATTTATTTTTTATCCAATTAGTGCACACTGGTCATAAGCTCACATGTTATTCACAATATGGTTGACAACCAGAATGGCTGACTGATGCAAAGACCCTCACTATACGGTTGCGTGGATTGAATTTCTGGTGTTTTGAAAGTGGATGATGACAAAAAAAAAGAAAAACCTTTTTCACTTTCATAATGGCAATTAGGTTTCGGACGAGTAGTTCCACGATTTGTGTTTTCTTTCTGTGATTGTGGAAACTCATCATCCCTACTAACCTTCATGAAAATTCCACTTAATTAGTTGTAGAGGATAATAAGTATTGGTTAACTTATGCTATATTTCAGAGGCAGGCATGGGTTTACAGGTTTGTGCATGATGTATATTTAGGCTGTTTGGTATAAACCAGTCCCACTCTCCACAAGGTTGTCACTGTCCCCCCCAGTGCAGCTAACTGGGTTATCAAAGGCCGGCCATGTCTCTCACTGTCGATGGTGTGAGGCATGTAAAAGAACCATTGCTGACTTTCAACAAGAGTAGGCTGCAAAGCCGTCAGCGTATTTCCGCCCTGCGATGGCCTGGCGAGCTGTCCAGGGTGTACTCTGCCCTCGCCCTGAGTTGGCTGGGATGGGCACCAGCCGCCCCGTGACCCTAATTAGGATGAAGCAGGTACAGAAAATGAACATGATGATGATGAAATGATGGTCTAAACCAGGGATATCCTGGTCAAAAGAAAGAGATTCTGAACCCCAGTCACCAATGGCTTGATCACTGTTCGCAGTTCTTTTTTCTTTTTCTTTTTCTTTCTTATTTTTTTTTTAGCTCAAGGCAATGTCTAAGGCCATGCATGTCTTATTTCCACATATAAGGCTATGAAAGGCCTTAAATATAAGTAAGGTTAAACCACAAGTCATGCCACGAGACCTAGCACCCATCTGGGATTGCACTGGCCGATCACCTGACCATTACAGTTTGAGCTAAAGATGTTCATAAAATGCCGAGCTCCTGTTTGTAAATGCAATTCTCTTTTTGCGTTCTTGGTTTTGGGGGCCCCTTACTGCAATCGTATGGGATACTGTTTGCGAATAATGTCTTGTGTGCTCATTTGGTAAGTTATGTTTCGATGGGATCTGAGAAATGGCCCTCATCTGAGTAGATGAAATGTCCAAAATGTATGTTATTTAATTTGACACTTTGCCTAAGGTGGCTCTGTTGAACGCAGTGCCTTTAGCTGGCTAGGTCACTTCGTGGAGCCAGGTGTGATAATGAAAAGTAAAAATGAGAAATACAAGGAGAGCTTTCATTGTCAGGGAAAATGTCTGAGGGCAGTGAAAATCAGAACTCTCCCAAGAGAATTGGGTGTATGGTTCCATTATTCTCTGGCATCAAATAACTCATTTATAGTAGAAACCCCTGCCAGCTCGCCATCGCTGTATCAGTAGACTCCTGTAGACTGAAAGACCTTTTGCTAATGAGTGTAGCTTTTTTTACACGAGACAAACATGGCAAGGAAGTAACCAAGCATGCACAAATTACACTGAATCATTAATTTTCAATAATTGTTTTATCCTTATCTATTATCATTATCTCTATAATGCTGGCACAAGAAACATGAAAGCAGTTCACTGCAGACCATGACGCACAGTGACATATTCATTTGCATGTAGCAGCAATTGGGCAAAGCCAGTTTAGTTGCCTGTATGTATTTGGTCACCCATTTGTAGGGGCACATGTGGAACTCCAAACTCGGGACAGAAGCAGGGTGAGGCCGTATCAATGCCTGCGCCCCTGCACAAATCTAAGTTAGAAATAGAAATATAGGGATCCTTCGCTACTTTGCGCTTCAATTCATGCATTGCGGTTTTTTTTTTTTGTTTTTTTTGTTTTTTTTAATATTCATCAAATTAAAAAAATAAGGAAATTAAGGAAGAATAGGTGAAAAGTTAAGTAAAATGCCACAAAAACAAGTTCAGTTCTGAAAAAAAAAAAAAAAAAGAAAAATACACCCCAAAGACACAAAAACAAAAAATAACCCAAAACCTCCCATCAAAACTACTTACATTTTTGTGAGGTGCGCATCTGGGCACGTGCATGCGCACGCACATCTGTGTGTGTATTTATATTTCATTTACATCATATATATGCATTGTTTTTGAATGGTTATTGTAATTATAAGCATTTATAGCATTGAATACGTGTGTATTGATATTATATAAACATATATACATACGTACATGTATGTATATGCTAGTTGGGGGTGGTGGGGGATTAATCCTACTCCTCGGAATTCGGTGGTCTCAGGAGGATCTCGGTCCCAGTTAACAGTGGAAAGTGAGGGATCCCTATATGTACAAAATGTTTGCTCTTTATATGATAAGGTTCCCTTTGTATTTGCTCCATCAGCATGTTTACATTTTTGTTGAAGGGGCTTTTCCACAAGCTATTTGACGTTGATTCTCTAATTCTTAATGCTATTATTTTTTAATCCTACTCATCCTCATAAAAGTATGACAAGTAACTATATAATAAAGATGATTAAAGAGGCATAGACTTTGGAAGGGATTGGCTTATAGTGTTTTTTGCCGCTTACACATAAATCGATTCTTTTGTTGCCTGGATGTATTGGGCTCTGGACGCCTGGGTAACCCACTTGCATACTTTCCACTGCCCAAGTATTTCTTAATGAAACTAGAAAATACTAGCTATCAAGTCCCCTATGAGACCATAAATATGGTTCATTAAAAAAAAAAAAAAAAAAAATTAAAATCTTATACCAGACTGACTTGTTAAATAAAGAAATAGAGTTGTCTTAAACTGTCTATGAATACATTAATTAAACTTGAGACACTTTTTCTGTTCATGCTGTGAAATTTTGTAAGATTTTTATTTTAAAAAATGGTGACTTTAAAGCTGAGAGTGCCCTCTTTTTATGTATGTGCACAACTCAAGTCAGTTTCTTGCAGTGGCTCACTAGAAAATGAGTGTCAATGCAAGAAACTGACTTGAGTTGTGCACATACATAAAAAGAGGGCACTCTCAGCTTTAAAGTCACCATTTTTTAAAATAAAAATCTTACAAAATTCTGCACTCTGCACTGGAGTGAACACACATACGCAACCATTCACACTAACACTAATATCTCGGGGAAATTGATGCATGTCCATGGGGCAGTGGTGGTCTAGTGGTATAGGGCGCTGGATCGCTGATCCAAAGGTTGGGGATTTGATTCCTACTCTCCACAAGGTTGTCACTGTCCTCCCCAGTGCAGCTAACTGGGTCGGCCATGTCTCTCACTGTCTATGGTGTGAGGCATGTAAAAGAACCATTGCTGACTTTCGTAAAGAGTAGGCTGCAAAGCCATCGGTGTGTTTCCGCCCTGCGATGGCCTGGCGAGCTGTCCAGGGTGTACTCTGCCCTCGCCCGAAGTTGGCTGGGATGGGTGCCAGCCTCCCCGCGACCCTAATTGGGATTAAGCTTCTTCTTTCTCTTTCGGCTGTTCGCTTCAGGGGTCGCCACAGCAAATGATCTTTCTCCATCTCTCCCTATCCTCTGCATCTTCTACTCTTACTCCAACGACCTTCATGTCCACCTTCACCACATCCATAAATCTTCTCTTTGGTCTTCCTCTGGGCCTTCTGCCTGGTAGTTCCAACCTCAGCATCCTACGACCAATATACTCACTATACCTCCTCTGTACATGTCCAAACCATCTCAATCTGGCCTCTCTGACTTTGTCTCCAAAACATCTAACATGTGCTGTCCCTCTGATGTACTCGTTTCTGAGCCTATCCATCCTCGTTACTCCCACAGAGAACCTCAACATTTTCATCTCTGCTACCTCCAATTCTGATTTCTGTCTTTTCCCCAGGGCCACTGTCCTAAGCGGTTACAGAAAATGAACTGATGAACTGAAATTGATGCATGTTTATCACTTGTGGGAGAAAACCAGAGTACCCGAAGGAGACCCACACAAGCATGGGGAGAGCATGCAAACACCTCACAGAAACAACCTCTGTGAACCCAGGACACAAACCCAGGACCTTCTTGCTGTGAGGTGAACAAGCTAACCACTATGCCACCCTGCCACTACTAATTGATATATTAAATAATAAAGCACAGTCTATATCACTGATGACCTATCACAAATCAAATACAATTTTATTTAGAAAAATGACTGACTAAATGTTATAGCAAAGCAAAAAATCAGAGGTCCTTCAGCTCAATATAAACACATTCTGACAAGATATCAATAAGAGTTTCCTGGTTTTTGTAAACTGCAATAATGAGCTACTCTTTCATTTTGATGGGGGTAACAGTTGTGGATTTTTTTTGCTTTGGGGGGGGGGAGGGGTTTGTGCAGGGGGGTGTTCGGGGGAACTCCGCATTGGCATTATCTGTCAGACAATTATATATTTAGGCTTTCATTGGTAGTTGTCTCAATAATATCACCTGAAAGTGGAGTAGTTTAAATCCATTCCCACTCATTTTACATCACTAGTGTTTACTTTGCCTGCCTTTGCTTCATATTGCTTACTTTCACTGACTTTACAGTGTTTGCATGGTATTTTAGATGTTTGATCTCCGTGTTAACCTTTGGAGTTTTATGGGCTTTAGGAACACACTTGGCACTTAGAAGTGGTTGGGATGATGAAAACATGCACGGATATGAAGAAGATTAGGTTATTTATTTAATTTGACCTATTCAAATAATTACACATTTATCTGAAAGATTAATAAACAGGCCCATTGTTGTTGTTTGCGGTTCTTGATATGACTATGTGTTATTATCTATAAAAATAAATAGTAAATATACTTTTTTTTTATTCTAAGGAGGATACAAATAAAATTTGTTTAAGAAACTCTGTGGGAATTAGCCTTTTGGTTCGTGTATGGACTAATTTTAAAAGGGCAAATCTGGGCTTCTGAGTTGCGCATCGACAAGGTACATGATTATCAACATGGACATCGTGAGTTTGAATCCAGGTTGATGCCATCGCCATCTGTGAAGGCGAGATCATGGGAGCTAATTGGACAGGCATTCACAGTAGGGATGGTAAACTCTCACTTTCCTGTGATTCACAGCCACTCATGGGTATCTGCTAGCTCATTCATACAAAGGTGCTAATTGCACTTACACACATGCACAGCAGTATGTAAAGAAGCTGGTGGTAGCACTGCATGTCATGGAGGGTTCATTGGAATGCTTACACCCCTACCTGATTGGTAGTTGTCATTCAATAGGGAAGGCACCACGTGATGGGCGGGAATGGGATGTCACTAAAATTGGGGGGTCTGAAATTTGGCAGTAGTGAACTGCTAGATAGACAGATAGATAGACAGACAGACTGATTGATTGATTGATTTGATTCATACTTACTTACTTACCTATCTACCTACCTACTTACTTACTTTATTAATCCCAGAGGGAAATCTCACAAATTTGCTGCTGACAAAGGAGTGCCCTGCCGAAAGGAAAGGTCACCAGAAATGATGAAAACGTACATTAGCATTTTGAAGGCAATAATTTCACGGTTTGACACAGGCTCTAGTGAATTCTAATAACAATAATTACGCATGATCATCCATGGCATGTATTGTGCTCAGCCAGACAACCTTGTGCGTAGGCACATTGAATATGCCTGTGTCAAGCGAGTGACCTAAAGAGAGCAATTCATGGTCATAATAAAAAGCTGGGGATGCTAGTATTTTTTTTAATTATTATTATTATTAAGATCTGCACTTATTGAGCAAAATAAGGAAACACACAGGAGAGTGCCCACCTTGTTTTTTTCCCTTCTAAACCGGTAACTTCTCTCACATTCACACACTATTATCTCTCCTCAGGCATCTAGTTAGATTCCCCTCTTTCCTCCAGAGTGCATGAAAATAGGTCAGGCTCTGTTCCTGTTTGCTTATGCATTCTTTGCTGTATATGTACAGCTTCTTTTTACTGCTTCCTTCAGTAGTAGGATTAAGTGCGAAAGAATGAGGTGGAATTCTGGACAGCAAGTACTTTTGGAGTGGAGCTGATTATTGTCGGAACCATTAGTTTAAACATCTGTCACTACTATTCTTGTAGAATTCCTGGAACACGTTGTTACTAAGTCACTGGCCTTTTTCCATCCAGTATGTACTGTGTTAGTTTGATTTGTGTTCCATTCATTGCACTGATATCTTCAGCCAGCTCAGATGCTGATGTTAGGAGGGAGAGAGATGGATGTGTTAAGCAGAAGTAGTTCTCTGGAGGTTGCATTTTGAGCCAGAAAATCCTTTGTTTCAGTGCTTGGGGAAGTCAATCAAGAGCTCAGAGACAGATGATGCATTATATCATGGTAATATTGAGTTTCTAATTTGCACGCCCATAATATTCCCCAAGAATAGGGGAGATTTAATCTTTATCCACACTGCTAAGTGAGGAACACTAGACTCATGGCAACTGGTAAATTAAGCATATGGTGCATTTTCACAAAATGCCAAACATATGAATCATCCTACGGTCTGGAATGAAATGTAAAAACTCTTCATAGACCCTCGAATCAGTATTTGCATAAACAGTGACTATTTAATTGACATGGTACTGTACAGTGAATCGTAAAGGTGAGCACCCTCTTTGGCATTTCTCTATTTTGTTGACTTACAACCGATCCCTAGCTACTTTGCGCTTCAATTCATGCGGCTTCAGTGCATTGCATTTTTTTTTTCTTAATATTCATCGAAAGGAAATTCAGGAAGAATAGGGGGAAAAGTTAAGGAAAATGCCACAAAAACAAATCCAATTATTAAAAAAAACAAAAAAAAAAAACAAAAAAAAAACAACAAAAAACAAAACAAACAAACAAAAAACCCCCTTAACAAACACAAAACAAAAAAAACAACCCAAAACCTCCCATCAAAACTAATTACATTTTTGTGTGGTGCGCATCTGAGTGCGTGCACGCATGTCTGTATGTGTGTGTATTTATCTTTTATTTACATTTTATGAATTATTTTTGAATGTTTAATTGTCAATTTTCATTTCGGCTGTTCCCTTCAGGGGTCGCCAACACGAATAATCTGTCTCCATTTTACCTTATCCTGTGCATCTTCTCTTACATCAACTACCTTCATGTCTTCCTTCACCACGTCCATAAATCTTCTCTTTGGTCTTCCTCTAGGACTTCTGCCTGGCAGTTCCAACCTCAGCATCCTAGTACCGATATATTCACCATCCCTCCTCTGTACATGTCCAAACCATCTCAATCTATCTCCACTGTACATGTCCAAACCATCTCAATCAAATTGCATTGAATATGTATTTATTGATGTTATATACACATATACATGTACGTATACGTCAGTCAGGGGGGTTGGGGTGGTTTATGCTACTTTGTGGAATTCGGTGGACGCGGGGGAGGGATCTCGATCCCAATTAACTGCGGAAAGTGAGGGATCCCTGTATACCCAAAATAAGCTGCATACATATGCTGTGACAACCATATATAAGATCTAGTGATACCAATTAGCCTGAAAAGTTACATAAAGGTGCATAAAGTTAGATTAAAAAGTAAATAAGGTCCACCCATGTTAATGTCACATGAGCTCAGTAGTCATACACCTGATTTCAAAGAATCCACCTCCATCACCACTGGTTACATATTCACATGGATTTTCCACCAGCACTAATCAAGCTGCTCCACCACGCAAGCAACTCTATGAATGTCAAAGAGCCCTCCGAACAGGTCAGGGACAAAGCTCTGGAGAAATACAATTCATCATTCGGTTATATAAAAATCTCAAAGCTTAAAAATCCCACAGAACACCATTAAATCTATCATCTCAAAATGGAAAGAATATGACACCACAAAGAACCTGCCTAGAGAGGGCTGTCCACCAAAACTCATAGATCGAAGGAGGAGGGTATTCATCAGAGAGGCAACAAAGAGCGCAACGGAACGTTCTTCACATAAAGCAGATACAGGGAAACGGTATGAGAGAGGAGATAAAGAGAAGTAAGGTCTGGCTGTAATTTGTGATAAGATACCCAGCTGTGCTAGTTCTGTTATAGTTAGACATGATGTACTTTTGTTATAGAAATACAAAGATTATTTAATCAATATTAGAGCAAACTCTTTGCTCATCCTCGCAATAAATAAGTCACGATTATTTTTGGAGTATCAACAACGATGGTGATGACAAGAATGCGAGGTACGCCATCTGGCACCAGAGGATTTACGGAATATAAAAGGAAAGAGTGAAAAAGACAGTCAGCTAAAACAAAAAATAGAGAAAATATTTCTATTGGAGAGCATTTTGAGAGATGGACAAGAGTGAACGTGATGTTTAACTATGTTGTTGCAGGGCTCCTACTTCACAGATACGTGTATAGTATCTTTTCGCATGCTTATTTGTCCACAGTAATAAGGTCTTTATTTTGAATGTGTGGTCTTTTTATCCAAAGTTATTTCTGAGTTAAGAAATCGATCAACATGTAACATATTCTGCAGCACCTCTCGTAACCCCAATAAAAACTGAACAAAGCAGAACATTAATTACTGCTTTCCCAACATCATTCATTCTTTCATATTCTGAAGTGCTTAATCATAATTAGGGTCCTGGGGAGGTTGGCACACATCCCAGCTGACTCTGGGCGAGGGCAGATTCCACCCTGGACAGCTCACCAGGCCATCTCAGGGCAGAAACATGCTGATGGCTATGCAGCTACTCTTGCCAAAAGTCAGCAATGGTTCTTTTACAGCCTCTCACCATAGTCAATGAGAGATATGGCCGGCCTTTGATAACCCAGTTAGCTGCACTGAGGAGGACAGTGACAACCCGTTGAGAGTGGGGCTTGAACCCCCAACCTTGGGATCAATGATCCAGCACCTTTACCACTAGGCCATCACTGCAATTTCCTAATATTAATAAATAGCAAATACCAATACAGGGATCCCTTACTTTCCGTGGTTAATTGGGATCGAGATCCCAAAGCAAATCCCCCCCCCCCGACTGACGTATGTATATGTGTATATAATATCAATAAATATGTATTCAATGCTATAAATGTTTATAAAAACAATTAAACACTAAAAAAAATGCATAAGAAGTAAATAAAATTTAAATACACACACATATAGACATGCGCACGCACACAGACGTGCACCTCACAAAAATATAAGTTGTTTTGATTGGAGGTTTTGGGTTAGTTTTTTTGTTTGTTTGATTATTTTTTTTTTTTTTTTTTTTTTTGCATAATTGGCCTTGTTTTTGTGTCATTTTCCTTAACTTTTTCCCCTATTCTTCCTTAATTTCCTTATTTTTTTAATTCGATGAATATTTTTTAAAAATACCCACGATGCACTGAAGCCATGCACATGAATTGAAGCGTGAAGTAGTGAGGGATCCCTGTATTATTTTTTCTGCTGGTGCAACTGTTAATACCTTGCTTTTAATCGTAAAGTCATTAAATAGGGTCAGTGGTGGCTTAGTAGTTAAGGTAATGGTTTACTGATCCAGAGGTCACCACTGTTGGGCTCTTGAGCGAGGCCCTAAACCCCTGTAATTGTAAATGTTGATTTCTATGCTCTTGTAGTCATGACACTTACACCGGTTACTAGTTGTTTGTGCCAAAGTTTTTTTCAATGATTTCCTGTTTTGCCTTGGTATTTTTATGAACATATCCATTTGAAGTAGTCTTCACGTCTTCACTGATTTTTGATTCATATGCTGTGTACTTCTCTGAAAGCATTAGCCAAATGATTCTTTGAAAATCATAAAGATCTGAATTTCCAATAATCTTGATCCAGGCCGGTGCATTGGTACTTTCCGCAGGCTGCCGTTTTTCCTGAACAGTTTTTCTAGTTTTCTGTGCCATCCACTGAGGTCTATGAGTGATTTGAGCTTGGCTTCAGTAATGCCGAATTAAATCATGGTCACTTGTTTGCATGACAGAAAGCAGTTCACTTTTCTTGTTCTGCATCCCATCAGCGATGTGTCTCAAAATATACGTCTGAATTTCCAATGTAACCCAAATTCACCCAATTACGACTTACATATGAGATTTTGTAATGCAAACAAGCGAGTATGCGTGGCTCTTCCTCCATCACTGTCAATGCTGTTGAATCATAAGAACCTCATGCATATTCATGAGGAAAACTGAGATGTTTACAACTCCAAGTAACTAACACTAGGGAGGTACCATGGTGAATAATCAGCAAAAAGTAAACATTTTAAATGTAGTAAAAGTTTGTTAATTCAAAATCATCTATACGAATGCCACTAAAATCATCAGTCATTTTGTGAACCGCGTAATCTTAATTAGGGTTGCGAGGAGGCTGGCGTTCATCTCAACCGACTGTGGGCAAGAGCAGAGTATACCCTGGACAGCTACCTCAGACATCACAGAGCAGAAAGACATGGAAAGCAATGCAGCCTACTCTTTATGAACGACAGCAATGCTTTTTTTTCATAATTCTCAATATATACAGTGAGAGACATGGCCCGCCTTTGATAACCTAGTTAGCTGCACTTGGGAAACAACAGTGACAACCTAGTGGCAGTGGGGCTTGAAACCCCACCCCCGAACTTTGGATCAGTATATCCTATGACCAGGCCAGCACTGACCATGCCAGTAAATGTTTGCTCGGATACATCAAGTATAGTTTTAAAAGAAAATAGCAAAAATATACATTTATTAATACAAATTCCCCAACAGCATTGCCATGATTATAAAATGTCCTTATTACTAAAATATTTATGTATATAATAATGACTAAAGCTTATCATTACCAATTACAAAAAAAAAAAAAAAATTATTGCTGCTGTAAAAGTCGATATATATTTTTTTAATAGAAATGAATGGATTAAATAAATGAATTATGATCAATGAATAATGAGTGGGTGGGGCCAGTGGTGGAGTGGTTGGGGTGCTGCACTCATGATCGGGAGGTTGTGTGTTCAAATCCCAGTTAGACCTCCACTGTGCTAAGACCCCTGGGTAAGTTCTCAACCACAAGTGTGCCTCTGTTCACCCAGCAGTATAAATGGGTACCAGTAAAAATATACTGGGAATGTTACCCAGTGATGGACTAGCGTCCCATCCAGGAGGAGTTGTACTCCTACTCGCTTCACACTACGGAAACAGGGGATGAGCCACTATGGCTCGGGTGTACAAAGCCCAACAGAATAATGAGTAGAATAATTGTACATAATTAAATAAAATAAAGCATCAAATTATTTCTCATGGTTTCAATTCAGATCTTTTCAATAACTAGCCTTAATCTTTTAGCTCAAATTTTCATTTCAGATATTTTCAAAGTGAAGAAAACGCAGAAAGACTCTGATGCCATGAAGTGGACTGGCAATCCAAAATGGATCATCGATGTACACTGCTGCCAGGCATTTGGGTTAAAAAAATCTTGTTTATTTGATTTTTTTTTGAAAGCTTGTGCAATCATCTTTACCCAGTAAAGGAAATTATTTCATAAGCAATATTTATAATAAAACATTTACCTTTGCACTGGTTAAATGAGGGCAGTGGTGGCCTAGTGATATAAGTGCTGGATCACTGATCCTAAGGTTGGGGTTCAAGCCTCACTCACCACTGGTTGTCACTGTCCCCCCCCAGTGCAGCAAATTGGATTATCAAAGGCCGGCCATGTCTCTCACTGTCTATGGTGTGAGGGTCATGTAAAAGAACCATTGCTGACTTTTGACAAGAGTAGCCGCAAAGCCGTCGGCGTGTTTCCACCCTCCGATGGCCTGGTGAGCTGTCCAGGGAGTACTCTGCCCTCAGCCGGAGTCGGCTGGGATGGGTACCAGCCTCCCCGTGATCCTAATTAGGATTAAGCGATTACATAAAATGACTGATGAGTCCATCGCAGGTTGGAAAAATATATCTTCCCAGTATATTTTTACTGGTACCCATTTACACTATTGGGAGAACAGAGGCACGCTTGTGGTTGAGACCTTGCCCAGGGGTCTTAGCACAGTGGGGGTCTAACTGGGATTCGAACACTGTTGAGAATCTGTAGAGAATCCGTGAAACAATGGTTGCCATCTCACAAGTTTATTGTTTATTGACCTTAATTCAATCCTGGACTCAGGTTAGAGCATGTGTGTGCACGTGTAAGATAAAGTCCTTTGAGCTTCTTACACCTGAGCCATAGTGGCTCATCAGGCCGGTGCTTATCCCCGGTTTCGATAGTGTGAAGCGACCAGGAGTACAACGCTAGTCCATCACAGGCTACCTTCCCAATATACTTTTTACTGCTACCCAGTTATACCAGTTGTGGTTGTCAATGTCATTGTCAATGTCAATATATATATATATATATATATATATATATATATATATATATATATATATATATATATATATATATATATATATATATATAATGTAGTATATTATATATATATATATATATATATATATATATATATATATATATATATATATATATATATATATATATATATGTGTGTGTGTGTGTGTGTGTGTATGTATGTGTGTATATATATATATATATATATATATATATATATATATATATATATAGCACATATAAGTACTTTTTTGTAGAAATGAGCAAATACTCAGGGAATAACATGCTGAAATACACAATGACATGTTTTTCTAAACTTGTTCAGAGACTGCTTCCAACTGAAATGTGTGATATTCTATTTAAGGCCTACAGATCTATTATGCGGCTGAGACTTTCTGTCAAAGGCCATTTATTATTAGTGACTGACAAACATGGAACCAGTTCTCTCTTTACCTCTCTTTCTCTTTCGGTGTGTGTGTGTGTGTGTGTGTGTGTGTGTGTGTGTGTGTGTGTGTGTGTGTGTGTGTGTGTGTGTGTGTGTGGTGTGTGTGTGTGTGAACAGTGCGGCTCTTGTTCTTGGTCACACTGCAGTGTTCCTGCAGATGACAAGTAAGATGGTGAGAATTAAGGTTCAGTCTCGTCATCTCGCTTCACTCTATTTCCTCTGAATAATGCTGCATGGAAGCACAACCTTCTGCATTCTCAACACCTTCCTCACTGGTGGTTGGAAACGCAACCTAATGGTCCTGCAGTTAAATAAAAAAGCAGGGTATTTTAGAAGCAGAGAAATTGTTGCGCTTGTGTTTCGTGAATCAGATGGCTTCCATGGGAAGTTTAAACGGACTGTAGCTCCTCCCAGATCTACAGCTGGCTCAGTGAGCATCAAAAGGAAAGCATTGCTTTTAAACTGCTTGAGTGAATCCGGGATGAAAGCAACACTGTATTGGTCGTACAAAGAGAATTATTATCCCTCGATGTTTCAATGCATTTTAAGCCCTGTGGCATGAAGCAGAATCTATAAAAATCAGTGAAAACTGAAGAGAGATGTAAAAAGATAAATAAATAAAATATATTATTATTAAATGAGCCAGAAATTGTTTCATTCTGATAGCATTTTTTGGTTTTGTACTTTGTATTTTACATTTTATGTACAAGTTTTCTGATGAGCAAAACATTAATGAATTCTTTTTACTGCACTTAGAGTACAGCATTTCTTTTTTTTTTTGTCATTGCCCAATTTACCTTAAAACCTAAATAAAAAAAAAAAAAAAAAAAAAAAAAAAACCTCCTTTTGGGCTTTTTACACTCGAGCCATTAGTGGTTCATCAGGCCGGTGCTTATCCCCGGTTTCCATTGCGTGAAGCGACCAGGAGTTCAACTCCTCCTGGATGGGACGCTAGTCCATCGCAGGTTACCTTCCCAGTATATTTTTACTGGTACCCATTTATATCGCTGGGTGAACAGAGGCACACTTGTCGTTGAGACCTTGCCCAGGGGTCTTAGCACAGTGGGGATCTAACTGGGATTTGAACACACAACCTCCCGATCATGAGCACAGCACCATAACCACTACACCACTGGTCTCAAAGCCTTAAAACCGAATCATTTAACTAATTCCAAAATCTTAATATTTTTAAATTTATGTGAGAATCAATTTTCATGCTTGAAATGTCCTTTTCCATGAGTCATCCGTTATTCATTGAGGTAATGGAAAATTTCAGTCTCATCCGGATTTCCTAAACATAATGGAAAGAAGGAAAGTGCAGTCTATAAACACTGTTCAGCCATAATATTAATACCATCTGACTGCTCTGCAGCTAGGCAATCCAGGAAGCAGCAGTTCTACACATTTCCATCTGGGCCTGCAAGAACAATTTCAGCCGTTTACTTTCTGCTTAGTACACACCCCCACTCCTTGGCAGGCAACACCGTAACAAGATAATCAATGTTATTCACTTCACTTTGAATGGTCACAACATTTTTAATGTGATGGCTGATCAGTGTAAAAGGCATAGTCCGTGGGCTTTGTACACCCGAGCCGTAGTGGCTTATGAGGCTGGTGCTTTTCCCCGGTTTCCACATTGTGAAGCGACCAGGAGTCCAACTCCTCCTGGATGGGACGCTAGTCCATCGCAGGTTACATTCCCAGTATATTTTTACTGGTACCCATTTATACTGCTGGGTGAACAGAGTCACACTTGTGGCTGAGACCTTGCCCAGGGGGTCTTAGCACAGCGGGGGTCTAACTGGGATTCGAACACACAACCTCCTGACCATGAGCGCAGAACCCTAACCCGTACGCGAATGGCCCCACAAATGGCTGATCAGTGTATCGCCACAATTTCAGTAATATCCTTCGTGCCAGTGGCATGGGTGCTGGTTAACGATACTGTATCTACAGGAATACCTCGCTACTTCGCGCTTCAATTCATGCAGCTTGAGTACATCATGGTTTTATTTTTTCATAAATATTCATCGAATTAGAAAATAACGTAATTAAGGGAGAATGGGGGGGGGGGGGGGCGTTAAGGAAAATACTCCAAAAAACAAGGCCAATTATGCAGAAAAAAAAAAAACAGCCCTCAACAACACAAAACAATAATAACCCAAAATCTCCCCCCAAATACGTAATAGTTACATTGTTGCATCTGCACGCGTACGTATGTGTGTTGTCGTCTTCTCATGCAGTACAATCTGTATGTGTGTGTATTTAAATGAAATTTTCATCTTGTTATTTTTTGAATGTTTAATTGTTATTATAAGCATTTATAGCATAGAATATGTATTTATTGATATTATATACACATATAAATATATGTATATGTCAGTCAGAGGGGTTGGGGGGGGGTGATCCTACTTTGCGGATTCCGATGGTCACGTGGGGATCTCGGTCCCAATTAACCGCGTAAAGTGAGGGATCCCTGTATTTGCTATTTATGTGCCAAAAATCTCCACCAGGTTACTCGCAAGCCTGTCACGCCAACTTCGGCAAAGACATCTTGGAAAAAATGGGTTTATTGCCTGGAACAGTTTACCATATTTTCCTAGATTGTTCACTCCTTAAAAACTAAAATTAATCCTTTTTTTCAACATTAAAAAGACTGAATTGAATCACCCAAAGCATCCTTTCAAAGAAGAGTCTGTTTCCTGTGTCCAGCTACAGATATTCCCACAATTTACCCATCAAAGGGCTCTTTCTTTATTTAGTCTCTAATCACCTCACTAATCAGATGTGCTTTGACAGACATGCCTGCCTGGATGGGCAACATCAGCATTTAAATTAAGACATCAACTCTGACACTACGTAATAATATCGGTCGCAGTAATAAGATTATAGCACAAATTCAAGAGCTGGCATGTCTCAGGAAAATAAGAGTCTTATAGTTGTAATCGCAATTGCTTTTTGCAACATTGATTTTCTCATAGCTCATCAGCCTGAAGACTAAAAAAAGAAGCGAGTTGATGAAATGATACAAAGCATAAGTCACTAAATATGCAGTGCATTTTGTTGTGTTGCTATTTAGTATACACGTGAAATTACAGCACAGAGGTAACTAATAAAATTACCCTTCCTGCCGTGATGATAATGAGCAGTTTTCATGGTAATTAGGAAAATGACCTGCAGCTTCTGCATTGCACTGGGCAGATTTTTGACCTCATGAGCTTTTTTTTTTTTTAATTCAAAACCTCTAAATACAGCAGCTGCCATAAAATCAGGGTTAGAATTATATTATGTGGCAATATTACTATCTTTTCTGCATAAAAATCGCAGTGCCGTTTTGTAAAGCAACTACGTACGCCATTTACTGAAGCATCTGTAACAGCTTTCACACAAAATTTTTGTAAAACACGTAATGACTAAAAAGAACAGAATAAATCTGTATGAAATACATTAAATTCAAATAAATTCAAGTTTCATTTACTTACATTTTAGATTATCTGCTTCATAGATGCATTAAGCATAAAGTTGAACGCTTTGTCAGGCCTTCTGCATTGAAGCAATGAGATGGGTAAGGTGTTCTGCCATTAAAAAAGATTGCTATTTTTTTTTTATTTATTTATTGCATCAAGACAGTTGTCCTCTTGTGAAATCCTGCCTCACTTAAAGTTTGACATGGTTTGATGCTTGCTCTCTCTTTTATAGTAAAATCACAAATCTGCATTGTACACGTGTATGTATGAAATATGGACGTGCTTTGTTTTAATTATTCTCAATATTAATTATCATCTTCTTCACACTTTAGTGACTCGTGTTACAACCATAAGTGTTATGGGGGCGCCATACTTTCAGCTGGATCCCGGAATTACGGGAGACTGTATACAGTCCCTGTACCTTTTATTGACTAGCTGGCAGCACCGAAGAAAATACATAGAAACAAACACTGGAGGCACCGCAGCAAACAACAGAAACAAACACTGGAGATGA
>CM045741.1:32977515-33015015 GCA_024760905.1 Plotosus lineatus
GTTGAGGTATGGAAGTGTCTAGGGGAGGTAGCAGTAGATTTTCTGACATGAATATTCAACAAGTTCTTAGAAAGTGAGCAGATGCCAGAGGAATGGAGGAGAAGTGTGCTTGTGCCCATTTTTAAGAACAAGGGAGATGTACAGAGTTGTGGCAACTGCAGAGGGATAAAGTTGATGAGCCAGACAATGAATCTATGGGAAAGAATAGTGGAAGCAAGACTAAGGGCAGAGGTCAGCATTTGTGAACAACAGTTTGGTTTCATGCCAAGAAAGAGCACCACAGATGCAGTGTTTGCTTTGAGGATGTTAATAGAGAAGTACAGAGAAGGTCAGAAGGAGCTGCATTGTGCCTTTGTGGATCTGGAGAAAGCATATGACAGGGTGCCGAGAGAAGAACTGTGGTATTGTATGAGGAAGTCTGGAGTGACAGAGAAGTATGTTAGAGTGGTGCAGGACATGTATGAGAGATGTAAGACAGTGGTGAGGTGTGCTGTCGGTGTGACAGAAGAGTTCAAGGTGGAGGTGGGACTGCATCAAGGGTCAGCTCTCAGCCCCTTCTTGTTTGCTATGGTGATGGACAGGCTAACAGATGAGGTTAGACAAGAATCTCCATGGACTATGATGTTTGCAGATGACATCGTGATCTGTAGTGAGAGCAGAGACCAAGTGGAGGAAAATCTAGAGAGGTGGAGGTATGCCCTGGAAAGGAGGGGATTGAAGGTTAGTCTCAGTAAGACAGAATACATGTGTGTGAACGACAAGGACCCAAGAGGAACTTTGAGGTTACAGGGGCAGAGATAAAGAAGGTGGAGGATTTTAAGTACTTAGGCTCAACAATCCAGAGCAATGGAGAGTGTGGAAAAGAGGTGAAGAAGCACGTGCAGGCAGGTTGGAATGGGTGGAGAAAAGTGTCCGGTGTGATGTGTGACAGGAGAGTATCGGCAGGAATGAAAGGAAAAGTGTACAAGACGGTGATGAGGCCAGCAATGTTGTATGGTTTAGAGACAGTGACCCTGGGGAAAAGACAGGAGTCAGAGTTGGAGGTAGCAGAGATTAAAATGTTGAGGTTCTCTTTGGGAGTAACGAGGATGGATAGGATCAGAAATGAGTACATCAGAGGGACAGCACATGTTAGATGTTTTGGAGACAAAGTCAGAGAGGCTAGATTGAGATGGTTTGGACATGTACAGAGGAGGGATAGTGAGTATATTGGTCGTAGGATGCTGAGGTTGGAACTACCAGGCAAAAGGCCCAGAGGAAGACCAAAGAGAAGATTTATGGATGCGGTGAAGGCGGACATGAAGGTCGTTGGAGTAAGAGTAGAAGATGCAGAGGATAGGAAGAGATGGAGGCAGATCATTTGCTGTGGCGACCCCTGAAGGGAACAGCCGAAAGGAAAAGAAGATATATACTAGTCCTTCTAAAAAAATTAGCATATTGTGATAAAGTTCATTATTTTCTGTAATGTACTGATAAAAATTAAACTTTCATATATTTTAGATTCATTGCACACCAACTGAAATATTTCAGGTCTTTTATTGTTTTAATACTGATGATTTTGGCATACAGCTCATGAAAACCCAAAATTCCTATCTCAAAAAATTAGCATATCATGTTCAGGTAGTCTAAACGAGCTATTAACCTAATCATCTGAATCAACCAATTAACTCTAAACACCCGCAAAAGATTCCTGAGGCTTTTAAAAACTCCCAGCCTGGTTCATTACTCAACACCGCAATCATGGGTAAGACTGCCGACCTGACTGCTGTCCAGAAGGCCATCATTGACACCCTCAAGCAAGAGGGTAAGACACAGAAAGAATTCTCTGAGTGAATAGGCTGTTCCCAGAGTGCTGTATCAAGGCACCTCAGTGGGACTTCTGTGGGAAGGAAAAAGTGTGGCAGAAATGCTGCACAACCAGAAGAGGTGACGGGACCCTGAGGAAGATTGTGGAGAAGGGTCGATTCCTGACCTTGGGGGACCTGTGGAAGCAGTGGACTGGGCTACAGGTGCCACATTCCCCAGGTCAAGCCACTTTTGAACCAGAAACAGCGGCTGACCTGGGCTACAGAGAAACAGCACTGGACTGTTGCTCAGTGGTCCAAAGTACTTTTTACGGATGAAAGCAAATTTTGCATGTCATTCGGAAATCAAGGTACCAGAGTCTGCAGGAAGACTGGGGAGAAGGAAATGCCAGAATGCCTGAAGTCCAGTGTCAAGTCGCCACAGTCAGTGATGGTCTGGGGTGCCATGTCAGCTGCTGATGTTGGTCCACTGTGTTTTATCAAGGGCAGGGTCAATGCAGCTAGCTCTCAGGAGATTTTGGAGCACTTCATGCTTCCATCTGCTGAAAAGCTTTATGGAGATGAAGATTTTCATTTTTCAGCACGTCCTGGCACCTGCTCAAAGTGCCAAAACCACTGCTAAATGGTTTACTGACCATGGTATTACTGTGCTCAATTGGCCTGCCAACTCTCCTGACCTGAAGCCCATAGAGAATCTGTGGGATATTGTGAAGACAAAGTTGAGAGACACCAGACCCAACACTGTGGATGAGCTTAAGGCCGCTATCGAAGCATCCTGGGCCTCCATAACACCTCAGCAGTGCCACAGGGTGATTGCCTCCATGCCACACCGCATTGAAGCAGTCATTTCTGCAAAAGGATTCCCGACCAAGTATTGAGTGCATAACTGAACATAATAATTTGAAGATTGACTTTTTTGTATTAAAAACACTTTTTTCTTATTGGTCGGATTAAATATGCTAATTTTTTGAGATAGGAATTTTTGGTTTTCATGAGCTGTATGCCAGAATCATCAGTATTAAAACAATAAAAGACCTGAAATATTTCAGTTGGTGTGCAAATGAATCTAGACTATATGAAAGTTTAATTTTTATCAGTACATTACAGAAAATAATAAACTTTATCACAGTATGCTAATTTTTTGAGAAGGACTAGTATATGTATATATATATATATATATATATATATATATATATATATATATATATATATATATGTTCATTAAACATATATATATGTGTGTGTGTGTGTGTGTGTGTGTGTGTGTGTGTGTGTGTGTGTGTGTGTGTGTGTGTGTGTCCTGTCTTTAAATTTTCTGGATGTTGTGTAACCCAGCCATATGTTGGTTGTGTTGACATTTTATGTTTGGGTCACAAATGTCTTGCGTGATATTTGCTCCAACTGTTCAGTGGGCCTTAGTGTAACACAGTCAGACATGTTCTCGTATTCTCGAAGCTAATTTCAGATGTATGTGGAGAGCTAAAGTCTATACCTTGTTGGCCAGCATGTGAGGAAAACATTTCATTAAATGTCACTGTTCAGCTTTTTATGGATTCTGCCCCCCCTTGACCTGAATGAGTTTACCCACATACATACATGCATACATACACACACACACATTATACTGTATGTATGTGTTTATGTATGTATGTATGTGTGTGTAAGCTCATTGTTGGCCCTCTACTTACGAAATCCCCAAAATATGAAAAATCCAGTGTATGAAAAACATTTTCCTAAATTTTGTTCCTATGTATATGAAACAAGTTCTTCTTACGAAACGCGACAAACACGCCATTCAAACATTAAAACGCGCTATTCAAGCATTCAAACAATGCGTGAGTTGCTCTCTCATTGGCTGTCTCCCAACATCCCACCCCCCTGGCCTCCCATTGGCCTCCCATTGGCCAGGAAGGAGCTGAATCTCCATAGTACTGTACCCATAATGCTGGTTTGTCACACACGTAAAGGAGAGTTGGTTCGTGAGTTCTGTGAGGTTTTTTGAGAGTGCTCATTGCAGTGTTATTTTTTTATTTTTTAATGTTGTTTAATTCAGTAAATGTTTAATAAATATGTAACACTCCGCCGAATGTGGGCAAAACGCGGCTCATCCGGACCGCCGATCCCTCAAGCAAACAAGTGAATGTTGAGTACTAAACAAGTATTCAAAGTGAACTTACCTGCTTGACAGATCGGAGATCGGGACTCAACATGAACTTGTTTGCTTGAGGGATCAGAGGTCCGGATGAGCTGTGCCCCATCTCAAAAACTCCAGCATCGGCTGCGACACCGCCCACATACAGCAGAGCGACTGACACCGGAGCGTCCGAGATGGGGAGCGGCTCATCCGGACCGCCGATCCCTCAAGCAAACAAGTTAATGTTGAGTACTAAACAAGTACAAAGCGCACTTGCCTGCTTGACAGATCGGAGGCCCGGACAAGCCGCGTTCGGCCCCAAAAGCTCTGGTGTCGGCCGCAATTAAAATTAATGATGTTTAATATTGTTTGGTTTGGTTAATTAATAAATATGTTCATAAAATGGTTTAATATGTTAATAAAATCTTTAAATGGTTTAATAAATAATTTTCTTTTACTTTTAACACATATTTCATACATATTTCAGACAAAATTGGTGTACTTTTATAATTTTTAAGGGTTTATCCGGTAGTCTTGGGAGCCTTGGAACGAATCACGCGTTTTACATGTAAAATGCACCTCTACTTGATATATATATATATATATATATACATATACATATATATATATATATATATATATATATATATATATATATATATATATATATATATATATATATATATATATATATATGTGTGTGTGTGTGTGTGTGTGTGTGTGTGTGTGTGTGTGTGTGTGTGTGCATATAATGTTTTTACACATTACTGCAAGTTCACCAAAAATAACTACCATATTTGTGATGAATTAAGATTATTCATAGCATGCCAGGAAATAATCACAGCTATACAGTACATTAACTGAAGCCCTTGACTTGTATCTGTTTGTTTTTATGCACATTTACCCTGCTGCCACATGATTTGCTGACTGAATAATTGAGTGCATGTGGTGTACAGTTTCCTTATGAAATGTTGGGGAAATGTATTTTATTTTTATTTTTAATGGTTTATTTTAAAATTTTATGTGCGTGTGCTGGAAAACAAATATAACCATCTAACCAAACTTATATGACAACTAATATTGAAGGTTATTTTTACATGATATATTTGGCTGTTAATATTTTGTAATTGCAGTTTTTACTATCATGACTTAGCTCTACAATTGGAACGCTCTATGGCGGTTTTCGGATTGTGATTGCCAGTAAATCTGTTGCACTCTCTGTTGTCACCAGGAAGCTGTTCATCAAATCAACAAAATAGATTTTCTGATAAAACTATAATCTAATTCTTGGTTAGAGATTTACACTTCTTTGAATATATAGGACACGGTTATAGAACCAAGTTATTAGTAATTATGCAGTTTTATTGACATGAGGATGCACTTCCCTTTTGAGTCAAGGTTCCTCCCAAAAGGTTTCATCTCTTTATCTTCATATAGAAACTTGGGGAGAGTGGTGACCTGGTGGTAAATAGTGCTGGTTTGCTGATTCTAAGGTTGGGGGTTTGAGTCCCACTCTCCACAAGGTTGTCACTGTCCCCCTAGTGCATCTAACTGGGTTATCAAAGGCCAGCCATGTCTCTCACTGTCTATGGTGAAAGGTGTAAAAGAACCATTGCTGACTTTCGTGAAGAGTAGCTGCATAGCTGTCAGGGTGTTTCTTCCCCTTGCTTATGGGTTGTGTCAGGAAGGGCATCCGACAAAACAAACCTATGCCAAATATAACATGCGAATCATTAATATGACTTCCATGAAGAAGGAGGCAGATGATTCGCTGTGGCCAATCCGGAAAGGGAACAGCGAAAGGAAAAGATATTCATACAGAAACTTCTCTTTGCTGCCATTGTCGAAGACTGTCTCAGTAGGGATGACTTTATAAATTTATAAATTTGAAATGTGTCCTATGTAAAGAAATTATATAGCTTTGTAAAGCTGCTTTGTAACAATATCTATTGTAAAAAGTGCTATACAGATAAAATGAAACTGAAGTGGATATATGTATGTATTGAAGAAAATATATACAGTACAGTGATCCCTTGATACTTCAGTTTCTGCGGCTTCAGTGCATCACGTGTTTTTCAATTTATCAAAAATAAATAAATAAATAAAAATAAGTAAATTAAGGAAAAATAGGGGGAAAGTTAAGGAAAACGCCACAAAACAAGGCCAATTATGAAAGAAAACCCCAAACAAATTAAAACAAAAAACAACCCATAAAACTACTTACATTTATCTGTATGTCTGTGTATTTATATTGTATTTACATCTTATGCATTATTTTGGAATATTTAATTATTATAAGTATTTATAGTTTCCAATATGTTTTTACAGTAGGTTGAGCCTACTTTGTGGAAATCGGTGGTTGCAGGAGGTCTCGGTCCCAATTAACCGTGGAAAGTGAGGGATCCCTGTAATAATAATGTGATAATCATATTAATGGACCATTACAAAGGCAACACCACCAGTGCCCTGATTTACAATATTCTCAAATGTTATTATTTTGAAATTTATATTCCTCTATTTTAAGTGTGGCTGGTACCGTGGTGTACTGGTCAGCATGTCACCTCAAAACAAGAAGGTCCTGGATTCGATTCCTGGGCGAGGGTGTTTCTGTGTGGCGTTTGCATGTTCTCCATGTTTTTGTATGGGTTTCCTCCAGGTACTCCAGTTTCCTCCAAAGACATGCACATTGTGCCGTTTCAGTCTACGTGTAAATGTGGATGTGAGTGTTGAATGACTGTGTGTTCTGTCCTTCAATGCTTGGCAAGCTGTTCTGGGTGTACCCTGCCTTTGCATTGTGTCAGCTGAGATTGGCTCATCCTCCCTGTGGCAATAATAGTAGGATTAAGCGGATTCAGCAATGTGTGAGTGAGTATTTTGATGGTTGTCTCTTTTTCTTATAGTGAGTTTTATTTCTCCTCAAAATTATATCCCTTTTGAATCCATAACCTGTTTTTATCTTTTTACAAGTTTTATTTAAATAAATAATCTTGCTTCTTTATTCAGGTCTTGTCACACACGTCTTCCCCTCTCTAATTCATACACACACACACACACACACACACACACACACACACACACACACACACACACACACACACAAATACACACACACACACACACACACACACACACACACACACACACACACACACACACACACACAGTACGCCTGCAGAGCAAGTATGACCTCAGCTCTCTCACTCACTTTGCACTGATGAACCCTGATGTTGCAGTTAAAGTAAAGGACCAAATTACTTCCGTACTTCAAAGGAGTGTGTCAGTTTGAGTGCACAGCTCTATCATATCATCAGTTCTTAGTGTAGCCCTAGCTCTGTTACCTGTTTACTAGGAGATGCGGGCGAGAGCGTAGCTTTAAGATCATCTACAACTCAAACTGACTGAATGGTGTCAAGCCATCATTCTCAAGGAAGCTGAGAAAAAGAAATGTCTTTTAAAAAGCCAGGTAGTGTTGATAGATGTGGGTGATAGATGTGAGAGCATATCTGCAACATTTCCACAGTTTCTGTTCTGTCATATTTATTTATTTTTTTACTTTTTATTTAAACCGAATTTAAAAAACAATCTTTTATGTTAGCATATTGTTGCGGGAGCTTTATTAGCATATACACAATGAATTGTGGGGTAAAAGTAAATAATGATCAAATTACACCTATTTATTATTGCCATATATAAAAGGCCCTGGAGCTGTGGCGCATCCACAACAGTATACATGAGATGTATGATAAGATATGAAGAACAATAATATTCACATTAGCAAAGATTCATGAGCCTGCTTCAGAGGCGAGGCTCCCTTTAGCAACCAATAGAGCCAAGGAGAAAATGCACCGCAATCTCCTCTCATTAGTCCAAAATAGGACTGTGGATATGCTATAACCTAAAATGAGTAATGATGATTAGTATCAATCTAGACTTATTATGGTAGCCATTTCCAACTCAGAAAGACAAGCCTTGAGGTGCTGATTAACCCATCCCTTAGTACTAATTTAACAATTTTGGGCTACTTATTAGAAACAGCAATTCCACACTATATGGATAAAAGCTCATCTAATTTTAACAGTTTTGGACCGTTGGTTGTTAACTATTTAAGTCGTAGGTGTTGTAGAAGAAATATGACTGTGCTTTAATGTAAATAATTACTCATTCTTTTTCAGTCTATTAAATTGTGCATTCAAAAAATTTTACATTCGATAATCAATTTCGATTTTGCCTTTTAAATGGACCTGCTTCCATCCATAACCAATATCCTGAGAGAAATAATTACATTTTGGATGCTATCTTGCAGTCAAAGTTCCTAGAGGTCACTAATGGAGTCCAGACAAGCTCCAGATTTCGTAAAGGGTTGTTCACCTTGTACATTAATGAAATTGGATCCTTACTGTAGATTGCACTTTTAGGGTAATGACACAGTCTTTTGCTCTTGCTCCGCAAACCAGGCCATTTGTGACTAACAAAAGGTGTGTGTGTGTGAGAGAGAGAGAGAGAGAGAGAGAGAGAGAGAGAGAGAGAGAGAGAGAGAGAGAGGGAGAGAGAGAGAGCACGTGTCTGAGATGCAGTTATTAATGTTAATGTTGCTCAACAGGGAGATGCGTTTGCATTACACACATTTTGGTTGGAAAAATAGTCTCCAGATCAAATTTAGCTATCTCATGAGATATACAGCAATGGGGGGGTGGGGGGGTGGGGGGGGGGTTTAATATGACCCAAATCTATTTTGTATTTCAGGGACATGGGATACTGGCGTTTGGCCCATGGGAAATTTAGAATAGCCAGGTGAGCTTATCGGCAATGGAGCCGGAGCACCCACGGGAAACTTATGCTGGCATGTGATGAACATGCAAATGATGCATAGAAAAATATATGTAATGAACCACAGAGTTTACATCACATCAATTTCTAAGTCAGAGTAATGATGCTTGTTTACGCCATATGACGTTTCTTTCTTTTGCACTGTGTGTGTGTCCCGTTGTAATGGCGTGCTTCTCTTAAGATATTACACATCCATTACCCATTTTATGCTGAAATTAATGAATCTTTAATGCTAAATAAAGCGACAGTGTAGTAATCCCTTCACTTTTGTTTGTCGTCTGTTTCTGATGTTTCGGAGCTCTGCTAGCGGCTGCTACGGCTAGCCTCTTTTCCTGTAGCCAGGTTACAAACCGTTCACAGGCAACTTTTTACGTCTGTCAAAAATATTAAAGTATACCAAACATGTGCATGGAATGCAATGGAACAAACATGTTTATTATTTACTGCAAATATGACTAAACCATGACAGACAAGTCTACAAGTGCAGTCCACAGAAAATTGGTGCTAAAGTACATCTGTGTTTCTTACTGTCTTGTTCTTTTCCTTTTGGCTGTTCCCTTCAGGGGTCGCCACAGTGAATCATCTGAAGTCATATTAATGATCTGCATGTTTGATTTGGCGTAAGATTTTACGTCGGATGTCCTTCCTGACACAAACCAAGGGGTAGAAACACGCTGACGGCTATGCAGCTACTCTTCCAGAAAGTCAGCAATGGTTCTTTTACATGAAGCTCTCACCATAGACAGTGAGAGACATGGCTGGCCTTTGGTAACCCAGTTAGCTGCAGTTATTTAGTTCGGTGTACATTAATATGTATATAACAGAAAATAACATAACTCTCTTTTAAATAAAATAAGAACTCTTATGCAAGCAAAGATCTACAAAATCAGAAAATAGAAAAAAGTATTGAGTATTGAATGGAGTGGTCATAGTCATAGAGGTTAGCATTAGCACGTGTAGGTAGGTAAAGTCCATTAGGCTTTTTACACCCGAGCCTAGTGGCTCATCAGGGTGGTGCTTACACCTGGTTTCCGTAGCGTGAAGCGACCAGGAGTTCAACTAGTCCTGGATGGGACGCTAGTCCATCGCAGGTTACCTTCCCAGTATATTTTTACTGGTACCCATTTATACTGCTGGGTGAACAGAGGCACACTTGTGGTTGAGACCTTGCCCAGGGGTCTCAGCACAGTGAGGGTCTCAGTGGGACTCAAACTCACAATCTCCCGATCATGAGCGCAACACCCTAACCACTACACCACCGGCCCCGCTATTATCACATGTACATTTGTGTAAATTTGTGAACATTCATAAATATTCTGTATTTTTCCATAAATATTAACAAAAACAACAAAACATTTTACAACCTTTACAAAAAATATATAACCCCCTTCCAAAAAAAAAAAAAAAAAATGTTATTATTATTTACAGTAAAGATTTATATGCAGCAGAGAGGGATCGGGTGATCCTGGCACATTCAGGCTGGTTAGGCTCATCATCAGCTCAGGGCCCTCTCCATCTCCACACGCAGCCCAGACAGCGAATGGGATTTCTCCCAGGAAGCACTGCCTAGTCAAACCCACCAAGAACTTTCCGGAGAATATGGAGGCTCCTCAACACTGCAGCCTTCTGCATTGCCCAGACTGTCAGAATGGCTGTGCTCCCGGTCGCAAACCCAGGCACACTCTTGATCTGTGTTAATAGATCACGAGGTACCAAACCGAGGGCGCCGAGAACAATGGGGAGTCGGACGACTTTGTACTTTGGATACAAGCGAGACATTTCAATTGAATTGAAACATATTTTATTCATTGAAGAAAAGGATTGGGCACAAGTTATCCAACTTAGTGAAGCCCTCTCCACAGATTATTTAGCCAATTAACCTACTGTGCATGCTTTTGGACTGTGGGAGGAAACCGGAGTACCCAGAGGAAACCCACGCAAGCACGTGAAGAACATGCAAACTCCACACAGAAACACCCAGGCTTGGGTTTGAACCCAGGCCTTCTTGCTGTGAGGCGGGTGTGCTAATCACTACGCCACCGTGCTGCCAATTCAAAGGCGAGACATTTCAAAGGCGAGATCCGCATATTTTGCATGCTTCTCCTGAATCTTGTCAATCACATTTCTGTCAAAAGGGACAGAAAATTCAATAATATTAATAATTCCATTGGATTTATCAAAATGGACAAGATCAGGTTTGTTGGCTTCAATTCTCCTCAGGCTGTATATGGGCCGATTCCAAAGAAGCTTGAAATTATCATTTTCCATGACACCCTAGACATGATCAGGGTCATACCATGGATGGACCTCTAAGTCAAAACCACACGCATGACAGAGACGATAATAAAAGGAACGCGCCATGCCATCATGTCTTTTCAGATAACACGTTTGTGCCATAACAGGACAACCACTGACAAGGTGTTGGACAGTTTCACTAAATTCACTACACAAACGACATTTCGGATTTACATTTTCCCTTATAATATTACGTTGACGATTGCGTGTTGGAAGTGGCTGGTCCTGAGCAGGAAACATAAAGCCCTCAGTTACACTTTTCAGACCAGCCGACTTCATCCAGGCAAAGAAGTCAGTCCGAAGGATTATTGTTCCGCCCAACACACTGCACATAAACACGATGTAGTGGTTTTACAGACAGTTTTTCCTTGAAATAACGCCTCGGAGCAGATTTTATGAAAGACTTCACCTGGTTGACACACATAGATGTAGCGTCCAGCAGTACTTCACCATCGACAAAATCAACATTGACGTTGAGATTCTGTCCAGCAGCCTTGGCGCGTTTAAGATAACGATGGAAGTCCTTGCTTTCATCGTGAGTCTTGATATGCTTCACAAGAGGATCATCAGATAAATAAATATGTACAAAAGTACACAATAAAATACGATCATGAAGTGCCTCCACATTAATCAAACCTCGTCCCCTGCAATTTGATAAAGATTGATAAATATAAACGATTGATAAAGGAACGAGGGTGATGAGCTCGGTTGTCTGACATGATCCTTCTTGTAACGCGATCAAGACCCATGATGTCATCCTTTATTATTTTT
Source organism: Plotosus lineatus (assembly GCA_024760905.1). NCBI lineage: Eukaryota > Metazoa > Chordata > Actinopteri > Siluriformes > Plotosidae > Plotosus > Plotosus lineatus. The sequence goes on from CM045741.1 coordinate 32,989,348, forward strand.
ATTATTATTATTATTATTATTATTATTATTATTATTATTATTATTATTATTATTATTCCTTTGCTGTTAAAATTCAGAATTATTATTTCCATTGGTAATTTATAAGCAGCCTTTGCACAGATGCTGCAAAATAGGCCCAAATGTTGTATAATGAGGTTTTTATGCTGTAATGCAGGGTGTTCATTTATCCAAACATAATACTTATTATTTAAACAAAAAAGTGATTCGTCTCATCCGTCTGTGCAATTTTTCCATTACCCTTTTGGCTTGTCAAAATTAGGACCAAACCCCAAATCAGGAAAAGTTCAACAGTCTGCTGTAATTAAAACTAAGACATCAAATGATGTTTTCAAAATAATCTTTGACCTGCATTCCACTCTGATAAAAAGTGCCTTCTTCCTTCCTTTCTCTCTTTTCTCTCTCAAATTCATTTTATTTTTTTATTTTTCTTATTTTTCCTGCAAACAGGTCTTTGTTGACATGTTTAATTTCAAAATTGAACACACAGCTCATGGCTGCAGGCTAACCAGTCCAGCATTGTCTCTTCTGTAGCAATGTCTCTGTAATTTGTCCAAAATAAGGTTTTTATTTTGTTTGATTTGAATTGCCTCAAAATCTTAATGTAGTTTTCTGTAGTAATGCTACACCACAAAATTGTAAGTTTTCTTTGCCACAGACACACTTTTTCCAGAAAACAAGTCTGGGAGTAATAATATTTCTGACAACAGTACATTTTCCATCGTGTGATGGTCCACTCCAGATGCCTCCAAGCCAACACAAGTCAATGGGGGTGTTTCAAACAGTATATCTACACAAAATGCCATAAAATATTTGTTATTTAGAATATTTGTCTCCCCCCCCCCTTTCACTTTCCACACACACACACACACACACACACACACACACACACACACAAACTTTAAGTCTAGAGCCACCGTTTGCAGTAGTTTGACGTCTTGGGTATGTCTGTATGAGCGAGGCACACCTCGCCACTGTGATTAATACCTATTCTTGAAAGCAAAACTGCTTCAACTCCTTTGAGATTTTGGCTTCCTCAGGGCTCTCTTCCCATATATAGTACAATCCATCATTCCCTCAATTCCGACCAGTTTCCCCAGTCTCTGCTTATGAAAAACATCTCCACACTGATACTTGCACCACTTTGCTTCACTGTGTGAATGGTGTTTTTGGGGTTGATCAGAGGTTTTGTATTAGCACCAGACATAGCATTTTCCTTGATTGTCCAAATTTTAGTCTAATATAACCAGAGGACTTTTCTTCATATGACTGGGAAGATCCCACATGCCTGTTAATAAATTTTAATGCTGTTTAATTTTTTTTTTCCTCTAAGCTTTGGAAAGCCCAGCTCTGTATAGTGTTGACAGATACGATAGTCTAGACCATGGAGCTGTTCCTTCCCTGTTTTGTAAGTTTTGGTGGACATTCCTCTCTCTGGGAAGTTTTGTTGTGTAGCCACATTCTTTCCATTTTTTTTAATGATGAACTGCTGCATGGTGATTGGAAGAACTGTGAAGGTGACAGGGCCTATTTTTGATTTCCAATGGTAACAAATCTTAGCACGTTTAAGTTCAGTTCATTTTCTATAACCGCTTAATCCTACTGTAATTAGGGTCACGGGAAGGCTGGCGTCCATCCCAGCCGACTCGTGGCGAGGGCAGAGTACACCGTGGACAGCTCGCCAGGCCATCGTAGAGCAGAAACACACTGACGGCTTTGCAGCTACTCTTGTTGAAAGTCAACAATGGTTCTTTTACATGAACCTTCCACCAGAGACAGTGAGAGACATGGCCGGCCTCTGATCACCCAGTTAGCTGCACTGGGGGGGGGACAGTGACAATCCTGTGGAGAGTGGAACTTGAACCCCCAACTTTGGATCAGCGATCCAGCACCCCTATACCACAAGACCACCACTGCCCTACGTTTAGTTTAAAATGGATTTTAATTGCTTGAGGTCTATGTTTGCTAGATATATAATGTACTATTTGAGTTATATGTTGTAAATAAAAAACATAGTTATATATAGAGTTTTTCTCCTTGTGTTTTTAGTGTTTAGTAGCAAGCTGTGCATGATGGTATTCAATTTGAGGGACAAAGAATTAAACAGCAGGCAGATCAAAGTAAAAGATTGATTTGGTTTAGAAGTCAGAGAAAATAACAGGTGTTTTCAACTCTCCTGGTATGAGAAGGTGAGCTGGCCGACTGGAAGTGCTGTGATAAAGATAATGTACTGCTGGCATTGTAATGAAATCATCTTAAGGTGTTTGATCAAAACTGAATTTTGCAGATCAGGGGTTTACTTTAACAGGGTATTCACAAGTGTTTGTTAATTATTGTATCACACTACTTCCTCTTTTCCTTTCGGCTGCTCCCTTCAGGGGTCGCCACAGCAAATCATCCGCCCCCATCTCACCCTGTCCTCTGCATCTTCTTTTCTGACTCCAACGACCTTCATGTCTTCCTTCACCACATCCATAAATCTTTTCTTTGGTCTTCCTCGAGGCCTTACTTATTATGCAAATATTGGAATTATATGTATGTAATTATACATATATATATATATATATATATATATATATATATATATATATATATATATATATATATATATATATATATATATATAAAACACATATACATATATATATAAAAACTCACTTTCCATGATTAATTGGGACGAGAACCCCCGTGACGTAGGATTAACCCCCAATTGACGTATACGTACATGTATATGTGTATTATATGTGTATATGGGGCCGGTGGCGTAGTGGTTAGGATGCTGCGCTCATGATCAGGAGGTTGTGTGTTCAAATCCCAGTGAGACCTCCACTGTGCTAAGACCCCTGGGCAAGGTCTTAACCACAGGTGTGCCTCTGTTCACCCAGCAGTTTAAATGGGTACCAGTAAAAAATATACTGGGAAGGTAACCTGTGATGGACTAGTGTCCCATCCAGGAGGGGTTCAACTCCTAGTTGCTTCACGCTACAGAAACCGGACTTGAACACTGGCCTGATGAGCCGCTCGGCTTGGGTGTAAAAAGCCAAACAGACTTTATATGTGTATATAATATCAATAAATACTAGTCCTTCTCAAAAAAAATTGCATATGGTTATAAAGTTCATTATTTTCTGTAATGTACTGATAAAAATTAAACTTTCATATAATTTAGATTCATTGCACACCAACTGAAATACTTCAGGTATTTTATTGTTTTAATACTGATGATTTTGGCATACAGCTCATGAAAACGCCTGAAAATTCCCATCTCAAAAAATTAGCATGTCATGAAAAGGTAGTCTAAACAAGCTATTAACCTAATCATCTGAATCAACCAGTTAACTCTAAACACCTGCAAAAGATTCCTGAGGCTTTTAAAAACTCCCATCTTGGTTCATTACTCAAAACCACAATCATGGGTAAGACTGCCGACCTGACTGCTGTCCAGAAGGCCATCATTGACAATCTCAAGCAAGAGGGTAAGACACAGAAAGAAATCTCTGAGCAAATAGGCTGTTCCCAGAGTGCTGTATCAAGGCACCTCAGTGGGACGTCTGTGGGAAGGAAAAAGTGTGGCAGAAAACGCTGCACAACCAGAAGAGGTGACCGGACCCTGAGGAAGATTGTTGGCCAACTCTCCTGACGTGAAGCCCATAGAGAATCTGTGGGATATTGTGAAGAGAAAGTTGAGAGACACCAGACCCAACACTGTGGATGAGCTTAAGGCCGCTATCGAAGCATCCTGGGCCTCCATAACACCTCAGCAGTGCCACAGGCTGATTGCCTCCATGCCACGCCGCATTGAAGCAGTCATTTCTGCAAAAGGATTCCTGACCAAGTATTGAGTGCAGAACTGAACATAATTATTTGAAGGTTGACTTTTTTTGTATTAAAAGCACTTTTTTTATTGATCGGATGGAAATATGCTAATTTTTTGAGATATGGATTTTTGGTTTTTCTTTACTTTTTTTGCCAAAATTATCAATATTAAAACAATAAAAGGCTTGAACTACTCAGTTGTGTGTAATGAATCTAAAATATCTGAAAGTTTAATTTTTATCAGTACATTACAGAAAATAATGAACTTTATCACAATATGGTAATTTGGACCTATATATATATATATATATATATATATATATATATATATATATATATATATATAATACTGTATACACTTGTTCCATCTAGTACTTCCTTTAGTTTACATACTCACAGCTGCCACTGTCTCAAAGTAATTTTGTTTTACTTGCCAAAGCTTCAATTTGTGGAGTCTATCAAGAAGTAGCACCTCAGTTCAATTTAGAACAGCAAATTAGCCTGATGTGCTTGTGTTTGGCCTGTGGGAGGAAACTGGAGTACTTGAAAGAAACCCACCAAAGCACACGGAGAACAAGTGAACTCCACAGAGTAACACCCTTGCTGAATTCAGGACTTGAACCCAGGAGCTTCTTGCTATTTGGTGGACATGCTGATCATTACGCTGTCGTGCTGCCAAGCCACAAACAAAAATCCCTATTTTGCTTATTAGACAAATCATCAGTGTCTAAGAATTTTTCTCTCTTCTATGTCTATAAAGAACAGTCTTTCCTGTGCATTCTTGTTCTATTTTAAAAGCTGATTACCATCCTTTGTGGCAGTATATGCTGAATTAAGCAAATTTGGGTAAATACTAACTCTTGAATCCAAACTGCTTGGCAATGTTTGCTGTGGGAGGTAAAACATTCTCTTACATTCTCTCTAACCATGTGTTTATCAGTGAAACAAAGGTCAGCATGATTTTACCACATATTATCAACTTCCATACTGAGACAAGGAAATTTTCCTGAGAATGATCCCAAATGAGAAGGTGTTACACTGGATACCTGCTCAATAGCAACTCTATAGATCTAGCATGCTTTTTTATTAACTTATGAAGTACCCATTTCATTACGTAGTAAGTGGTTGATTGCTTTCATACTGTAAGATGAAATGGGAGAAAGCATACAATCAGTGGTCGTATTCTCAGTTGCGGAGATTGCAGTATGCTTGTATGGTTCCGGTCAACCATAACATTAAACAGCTTGACTTGCCTGTATCTAGGCAGCCCCATATGTGGCAAGCTGCAACACACTGTGTTTTCAAAAACCTTGCTCTCATAGCAAGCATTAACAGTTTCAGCAGTCTCTGCTACAATAACTCTTACAAGGGATCAGACCAGCTGTACTAGCCTTCACTCACCACAAGCATCAATGGATCCTTGGGTGCTCATAACACTCTTGCTTGGTCACTGGTTTGTGTTTTCTTGGCCCAACTAGGGTAGATACGTACCTTTATATACCAGGAACATCACACGAGGCCTGCTGCTTTGGCAAAGAACATACCCAGCTGTTTAACTATCACATTGTGGCCCTTGCAATAGATTGAGATGGTTTGGACATGTACAGAGGAGGGATAGTGAGTATATTGGTCGTCGTATGCTGAGGTTGGAACTACCAGGCAGAAGGCCTAGAGGAAGACCGAAGGGAAGATTTATGGATGTGTTGAAGGAAGACATGAAGGTAGTTGGTGTAAGAGAAGATATAAATGCTGAAGGTAGTTAGTTGGTGTAAGAGAAGAAGGATAGGGTGAGATGGAGACAGATGACTCGCTGTGGCGACCCTTGACAGGGGCAGCTGAAAGAAAAAGAAGACGACTGTAGTCCTTGCAAAAGTCACTCAGATTCTTATATTTCAACTGACTGCTCAACTTACATCTAATTTATCTCCCTACTTGGCAAGTCCCAATGTAACGATATAATCAAATGTTATTCACTTTAACTGCCGGTGAGTGGCCATAATGTTTTTAATATTGTAGCTGATTGGTGTACCTGTATAACTCTGAACTGGTACTGGTGTGACCGTTGTGAAAAAAAAATCTGTGCATTTAAGTTAAGCTAGTTATCATGTTTTAAAACATCACTGTTTATATTGTGAGAAATCCCACTATCTATAGGATAACCTGACACTTGTACCTTTAAATTTGATCATCTCCATTAGAGTAATGTACTATCAAGAAAATACCATATATAGGACAGTAGGCCCCCATTTTTTTGTGATGGTTCCGTTCCGCCCCTTCCCGCGGATCGTGAAAATCCGCGAGTTATTGAGTCGGTTTTAAAACCCTAGGTATTATATTACATGTGCTAAAATATGCTTCTTAAACACATTCTATAGACAGTCTTACTCATGAATACAGTAATAATGCAATAAAATGTAGTAATGATGAAGTAAAAACGTTTTAATTTTGTACTGTGATAATATTTATGAATGAATAAGGAACTTAGGCTCCTTACCAAACGCTAGCGCAGATGCAGAGCGTTTGAGTGACATCATAGGTCTTAAATAATTATTTAAAATACATTTAAAAAAATTACTTCGCAATTCAGGCAATCACGTTGATAACTTGTGCGTGAAGGAGAAAAAAAAAGAGGTGTACACATCATCTGTAACCAATCAGCAGGAGGGAGAAACAAAAGCTCTCAGCCATTGACTAAATTTGAATCACGTGCCAGTTACTTTTGGATTTGTTGTGAATCTGCAAGTATGCGAGGGCATGAGCGCTGAACCGTGAATGGTCAAGGGCCTATGTAAATCACATCTTAAGGCTTAAATGCCTATTAATATTTGTAAAATCATCCTCACTAAAATTAATGCATGGGGAATCCTAAAGCCTGTCTCTGCTTTCTGAAATGCTTGGCATGTTTTATGTAATAGATCTATCTTAGAGCTGGAATGATGTCAACCTAGATTTGTTTAAATTGAGCTTATTATACAACATATGAGTTGAAAAAAGCACATAGAGTACTGTTCAGTACAGTGTGTGTGTGTGTGTGTGTGTGTGTGTGTATATATATATATATATATATATATATATATATATATGTATGGTGGGGCTGGTGGTGTAGTGGTGAGGGTGCTGTGCTCATGATCGGGAGGTTGTGAGTTCGAATCCCACTGAGACCCTCACTGTACTAAGACCCCTGGGCAAGGTCTCAACCACAAGTGTGCTTCTGTTCACCCAGCAGTAGCAATGGGTACCAGGAAAAATATACTGGGAAGGTAACCTGCGATGGACTAGCATCCCATCCAGGGGGAGTTGAACTCCTGGTCGCTTCACGCTATGGAAACTGGGGATAAGCACTGGCCTGATGAGCCACTAGGCTCAGGTGTAAAAACCCAACAGACTTAAAAAAAAAAATATATATATATATGTGTATATATATATATATATATATATATATTTTTTTTAATCACTATATATATATATATATATATATATATATATATATATATATATATATATATATATAGTGTATGCATAAATTGTGTGAAATATGTGTTAAAAATAAAAGGAAATCATTTTATTAACATATTAAATCATTTTATTAACATATTTATTAATTAAACCATTATTAAACATTTTTATTAACACACACACACACACACACACACACACACACACACACACACACATACACACACATCTCTCTCTCTCTCTCTCTCTCTCTCTCTCTCTCTCCTCACACGCTGCGGGCCACGCCCACAAGACGTGGAATTCAAAGCACAGTCCCTGCTTGACAAACCCAACTTTAATTTGATTCCTTGAGGGATCGGAATTCCAGATGAGCTCAAATGCACCCACATTTATTAAACATTTACTGAATTCAAACAACTTAAAAATCTAAACTAAAAAATAAACAGTGAAGCTTCCTTCTGTCTCGATCTGGGAGGCCAGCAAGGCGGGATGTTGAGTGAGAGCCAATGAGAGAGCAACTCGCGCGTCGATTGGCACTTCTGAATTTCTTTTCATAAGAGGGGGTTGTTTCGTATCTCGGGTACAGAAAAGCAAGAAAATGTTTTTTGTAACCCAGGGATTTTGTACACAGGGGTCTTCGTAAGTTGGGGGCCGACTGTATATATATATATATATATATATATATCGGGAATATATATATATATATATATATATATATATATATATATATATATATATATATATATATATATATATATATATATATAACATTAATTATATATTATTATATATATATATATAACATATATATATATATATATATATATATAAAACATTTTTCCACGTACATAAAATATTTCTCTCAAATATTGCTCAGAAATCGGTCTCAATCTGTGTTCCTGAGCAACTTCTCCTTTGCCAAGATGATCCATCCAGCTCACAGGTGTGACAAGTCAATATGTTGATTAGACAGCATGAATATTGCACAAGTGTGCCTTAGGTCAGCTCAAATAAAAAGGCCACTCTAAAATGTGCAGTCTTACTGTATTGTGGCGTTGAGCTCAGCTCATGAAAAATGAAAAATTGGAGCAAAAACAAAAAGCTTGCATTTATATATTTGTTGAGTGTGTATGTGTGTGTATATATATATATATATATATATATATATATATATATATATATATATATATATATATATATATATATATATATATATATACAGTGGGGCCAATAAGTATTGGGCAGCCAGCAAAAGCTACTTTTAATACTTTGTAATGTCGCCTTGGTTGGCAGTGACAGAGGTCACACGGTGCCTGTAGTTCTTGACCAGGTCTACACACACTTCAGTTGGTATTTTGTTCCACTCCTCTGCACAGATCTTCTCTAGAGCTGTGATGTTTGAGGGCTGCCTCTTGGCAACTCGAAGTTTTAACGCCCTCCACAGGTTTTCGATTGGGTTGAGGTCTGGAGACTGGCTCGGCCACTCCAGAACCTTGATATGCTTTTACGGAGCCACTCCTTGGTTTTCTTGGCTGTGTGCTTTGGATCGTTATCATGCTGGAAGACCCAGCCATGTTTCATTTTTAATTCTCTGACCGAGGGAAGGAGGTTTTTACCCAAAATGTCACAATGCATGGCCCCATTCATGTTGCCATTGATACGGTGCAGTCTTCCTGTCCCTTTTGCAGAAAGTCATCCCCAAAGCATGATGTGTCCACCCCCATGCTTCACAGTAGGTATGGTCTTCTTGGGATGCAACTCAGCCTTCCTCTTCCTCCGAACACAGCGAGAAATATATATAGGGGCAGTGGTGGTCTAGTGGTATAGGGTGCTGGATTGCTGATCCAAAGGTTGGGTATTCGTGTCCCACTCTCCACAAGGTTGTCACTGTCCCCCCCAGTGCAGCTAACTGGGTTATCAAAGGTGGGCCATGTCTCTCACTGTCGACGGTGAGAGGCATGTAAAAGAACCATTGCTGACTTTCGTAAAGAGTAGGCTGTAAAGTTGTCAGCGTGTTTCTGTCCCTTGCCAAAAAGGGTTGTGACAGGAAGGGCATCCGACGTAAAAACCTCTGCCAAATCAAACGTGCGAATCAGATGATTTGCTGTGGCGACTCCCAACCGAATAAAATGGAAAAAGCTGAAAGGAAGACAGACATATATATATATATATATATATATATATATATATATATATATATATATATATATATATATATATATATATATGATTTTCTGAGTATATCCTTCCGTAGGAGAGTGCTCAATACTTTTTGGTAGAGCAAATAACAAAAGGACAGGACAAAGACTTTCTATTGAAACTCCATTTATCACTACAGATCTGTTTTGAGGGGTGGTGAAACCATCCTCTCTCTTCAGGTGATTATAGAAGAATATATATATAAGATTGTATTCTATAATCACCTGAAGAGAGAGGATGGTTTCACCACCCCTCAAAACAGATCTGTAGTGATAAATGGAGTTTCAATAGAAAGTCTTTGTCCTGTCCTTTTGTTTTTATATATATATATATATATATATATATATATATATATATATATATATATATATATATATATATATATATATATATATATATATATATATATATATATATATATATATAGTGTCTGTGTTTCCTTCCATGATTTCTATCAATATTAAACGCAAACATTTTTTGGATGGTTGATTTTTATTTTTAACTATGGGAACAGAAAGTGTATTTTATAAGGTATCTTCAAATCTCCAAATCATACACTATGTAGCAGAAGGTAAAAGTGATATGACCAATTAAAAAATTCTACTTTTTATAGTGGAATATACTTTCAAAGTAAAATCTTTTTACTGTTGTTTACAGTCAGGACATAAAAAAGGAGAAGGAGGATCCTTGCTCCATTGTTTCTTCGAAAAGAGAGTCACGGAGACCATAATAAACATCAGCAAGCTGACTTTGAATTTTACGGCGCTATCGAACCTGACGCAATCCAAATTAACCTCGATACAATGTCAACCCTAACTCCCTATATGACCAAGAGAAAGCAAGGTAAAAAAAAAGTCCTCACTGATCCTAATACACATCATCCAGAATGAATATACAGTACTAGATATAATTGCATTGCTTCTGTATCTCACAGAACCCTTAGCTTAGGTTTGCTTCCATAAAGCTTTATTCGTAGTCAGCAGATAACTCAACAAATAGTTTAGCCAATGAGAACAATACATTAATATGGGGTATATAGAAACATTACCACAGCCTGAGGCACAATGCAGCCGTGAGGGGGGGGCACAAACCAGTGTCTCTCCCTCACGCCGGTCCCAAGCCCGGATAAATGCAGAGGGTTGCGTCAGGAAGGGCATCCGGCGTAAAACAAATGCCAAATAAACTATGCGAATCACAAGAAAGAATGACATACCGGATCGGTCGAGGCCCGGTTAACAACGACGCCATCAGTGCCGCCAACCAACAGGGTGCTGATGGAAATTGGACTACTGTTGGTCAAGACGTCGAAGAAGGAGAGGCGGAGGCGTGTCCGCTGCCAGAGAGAGAAGAGGAAAGGCATGAGTCTAGGACTGAAAGTAGGACTTTGAATATTGGAACTATGACAGGAAAAGGTAGAGAGCTGGCTGACATGATGCAGAGGAGGAAGGTGGACATACTGTGTGTTCAGGAGACCAGGTGGAAAGGTCGCAAGGCTAGAAGCATAGGGAGCAGGGTTTAAGCTGTTTTATCACGGTGTGGATGGGAAGAGAAATGGAGTCGGAGTCATCTTGAAGGAGGAGTTTGCCAGGAATGTTCTAGAAGTGAAAAAAGTGTCAGACAGAGTAATGAGTCTCAAGTTAGAAATTAAAGGTGTGATGGTCAATGTTGTTAGTGCTTATGCCCCACAGACAGGATGTGAGCGAGAAGAGAAGGAGAGATTCTGGAGGGAGTTAGATGAAGTGATGCAGAGTACCCCAGAGGTGAAAGAGTGGTCATTGGGGCAGACTTCAATGGACATGTTGGTGCAGGAAACAGAGGGACGAGGAAGTGATGGGTAGGTTTGGTATCCAGGACAGGAACGCAGAAGGACAGATGTTGGTAGATTTTGCAAAAGGATGGAAATGGCTGTGGTGAATACTTTCTTCCAGAAGAGAGAGGAGCATAGGTGACTTATAAAAGAGGAGGTAGGAGCACACAGGTAGACTACATCTTGTGCAGGCGATGTAATTTAAAGGAAGTCAGTGACTGCAAAGTAGTAGCGGGTGAGAGTGTTGCCAAACAGCATAGGATGGTGGTGTGCAGGATGATGCTTATGGTGAGGAAGGTGAAGAAGGCAAAGGCAGAGCAGAAGACAAAGTGGTGGAAGTTGAAAAAGGAAGAGTGTCGGGTTGTCTTCAAGGAGGAGTTGAAACAGGCTTTGGGTGGTCAGGAAGTGCTTCCAGATGACTGGACAACTACAGCGAATGTGATCAGGAGACAGGTAGGAGAATACTTGGTGTGTCATCTGGAAGGAAAGTAGATAAGGAGACTTGGTGGTGGAATGAGGAAGTGCAGGAGTGTGTACAAAGGAAGAGATTAGCTAAGAAGAAGTGGGACATTGACAAAAACCGAAGAGAGTAAACAGGAGGTACAGGGAGACACAGCGTAAGGCAAAGGTAGCAGTGTCAAAGGCCAAACAGAGCGCTGTTTGATGAGTTGTATGCTCGGCTGGAAAGTAAGGAGGGAGAAAATGAATTATACAGGTTGGCACAGCAGAGAAATAGAGACGGAAGGACGTGCAGCAAGTTAGATTGATAAAGGACAGAGAGGGAAATGTATTGACTGATGACAGAAGTGTGCTGGGAAGATGGAAAGAGTACTTTGAAGAGCTGATGAATGAGGAAAATGAGAGAGAGAAAAGAGTAGAAGAGGTGACTGTTGAGGACCAGGAAGTAGCAAAGATTAGTAAGGGTGAAGTGAGGAGGGCATTGAAGAGGATGAAGAATGGAAAGGCAGTTGGTCCTGATGACATACCGGGGGAGGTATGGAAGTGTCTAGGAGAGGTAGCAGTAGATTTTCTGACAAGAACATTTAACAAGGTCTTAGAGAGTGAGAGGATGCCAGAGGAATGGAGGAGAAGTGTGCTGGTGCCCATTTTTAAGAACAAGGAGACGGCAGAGTTGTGGCAACTACAGAGGGATAAAGTTGATGAGCCATACGATGAAGTTAAGTGGGAAAGAATAGTGAAGCTAGACTAAGGGCAGAAGTCAGCATTTGTGAACAACAGTTTGGTTTCATGCCCAGAAAGAGCACCACAGATGCAGTGTTTGCCTTGAGGATGTTAATGGAGAAGTACAGAGAAGGTCAGACGGAGCTGCATTGTGCCTTTGTGGATCTGGAGAAAGCATATGACAGGGTGCCGAGAGAAGAACTGTGGTATTGCATGAGGAAGTCTGGAGTGGCAGAGAAGTATGTTAGAGTGGTGCAGGACATATGAGAGATGTAAGACAGTGGTGAGGGTGTGCTGTCGGGTGTGACAGAAGAGTTCAAGGTGGAGGTGGGACTGCATCAAGGGTCAGCTCTCAGCCCCTTCTTGTTCGCTATGGTGATGGACAGGCTGACAGACGAGGTTAGACAAGATTCCCCATGGACTATGATGTTTGCAGATGACATTGTAATCTGTAGTGAGAGCAGAGAACAAGTGCAGGAAAATCTAGAGAGGTGGAGGTATGCCCTGGAAAGGAGGGGAATGAAGATTAGCCTCAGTAAGACAGAATACATGTGCATGAATGCCAAGGACCAAAGAGGAACGGTGAGATTACAGGGAGCAGAGATAAGAAAGGTGGAGGATTTTGGTACTTAGGCTCAACAATCCAGAGCAATGGAGAGTGTGGAAAGAGGTGAAGAAGCTGTGCAGGCAGGCTGGAATGGTTGGAGAAAAGTGTCCGTGTGATGTGTGATAGGAGGGTATCGGCAAAATGAAAGGAAAAGTGTACAAAACGGTGTTGAGGCCAACGATGCTGTATGGGTTAGAAACAGTGGCCCTGGGGAAAAGACAGGAGGCAGAGCTGGAGGTAGCAGAGATGAAAATGTTGAGGTTCTCTTTGGGAGTAACGAGGATGGATAGGATTAGGAATGAGCACGTCAGAGGACAGCACATGTAAGACGTTTTGGAGACAAAGTCAGAGAGGCTAGAATGAGATGGTTTGACATGTACAGAGGAGGGATAGTGAGTATATTGGTAATAGGATGCTGAGGCTGGAACTACCAGGCAAAAAGGCCTAGAGGAAGACCAAAGAGACGATTCATGGATGTGGTAAAGGAGGACATGAAGGTCGTTGGTGTAAGAGAAGAAGATGCAAAGGATAGGGTGAGATGGAGGCAGATGATTCGCTGTGGCGACCCCTGAAGGGAAAAGCCGAAAGGAAAAGAAGAAGAAGACCACAGCCTGAGGCACAGTCAGGCAAGGTTTAGCCTGGCGTGATCTATGATTATCTGGGAAACTTGGATTTGCAGTGCATGCACACATATACAGTAAAACCTCCGCTGACGAACGCTTAAGCTCAAACTTTTCGCCTCAAGAACATTAAATTTGCGAGCATATAGTCTCTGCTGACGAACTAGTTTTCGGCGGACGAATCAAACCACGCGGTCGAACAGCGCCACGGTGGCGGCCACGAGAAGCTGACGCACGCTCACGGCGTCCCAGTTCGTCACCCCCTTTCTTTGAGTGCGGAAGTGGTTTGTGTTTGATAGACATTTTGGACCATATTGAGTGTACTTTTGCTATTATGGGACCGAAAAAGACCCCACCACAGGCGGAGATCATTGAAAAACACGAACGAGGTGTGCGTTTGTGTGACTCAGCGTCCCAGTACCAGTACGCTAAGTCTACCATTGCTCCCATCCTTAAGAACAAGGAAGCTATTAAGGGTGCGTGTGTGGCTAAGGGTGTTTCCAAACAGTAGGCGTTTCCAAACACTCCTTCCAAACAGTAAGTCCCTCCCTCCCTCCTCCTCCCACTCCATTCCATCAAGCCATCAACTACCATCACAAAGGTAAATAAAACCACTTTATTATACAGTACAGTTTATTTCTTTAATTACAATACAATAGCACATTTATTATACATAAAATAAGGTATATTTTTGTGTAGTTTTAAGGCTTATTTAGTAAAAAATTATGTTTTATGGGGATCTGGGAACGGATTATTCTCATTTTAATGGTTTCTTATGGGAAATAAATGTTCGGAAGACGAACTTTTTGCCTTACACACACTTTCTGGGAACCAATTATGTTCGTGAGCTGAGGTATCACTGTACTGCATTAGTGAAGAGTGGACAACGCGCGTGCACACACACACACACACACACACACACACACACACACACACACACACACACACACACACACACACACACGCACACACACACACACACACATACACTTTTCATCTGTATTTACTTAATGCAATTCAGTGGCTGTGCTCTGTGGAACTGTGCTTTGATTTTGGTGTGCAATATGGTAGACTTTTGAGAGGTGACTTTTGGGTGGACTGTTAACTTGATCATTACACAAATTTCCACTAAGGTTTATGGCTGGGCTTTGAGTCAATAATGCAAAAGCTTTTATCCATCAGCCACATTGTCGTTAACATTTCTGTATGCTTTAGGCCATTGTCCTGCTGGAAAAAAAACTTTCTGGCAGCAGATTTTCCTGAAGAACGTGATGGTTTTCTCCGTCTGCTGTTTCCTCTATCGTTAAACGTGTCGCAGTCTCTGTTGCAGAAAAACACTCCTACAACAAAATACTACCACCTCCATGTTTTACTGTAGGTGTAGTGTTCTTTGAATGGTAAGCTATGCTGACCTTTCCCTATATATAGGGTTGAGGAGGTTTGGTGTTGAAGACAAGGAGAGTGATATTAATGATTTCTGATCATATCACCTTTTTCTACTTGGCCTCAGATTCTCAATTAAGAACAGCCGTTTTTGAGCCATGGGCTTTTCTTACAACTTCTTCATACAAGCCATATTTGTGGAGAATTTGTGATATCGTTGTCAGTCATATACAATAACCACTATTTACCAAAAAGTCTTGTAACTTCTTCAAAGCTGGCACTAACCTATTTGTACCCTTGTTAACCAGTTTCCTCAAAGCTTTTCCACATTTGTAAGGATGGCCTGGACTAGCAAGGGACCTAGAACAGGGATCCTTCACTTTCCGTGGTTAATTGGGGCCGAGATCCCTCACGCGACAATCAAATTTCACGAAGTAGGATCAGCCGTCCACACTCCCCCGACTGACATATATGTACATGTATATGTGTGTATAATATCAATAAATACCTATTCAATGCTATACATGCTTATAATAATAATTAAACATTAAATACTAATGCATAAGATATAAACAAAATATTAATACACACACACACACAGATGCGCACCTCACAGAAATGTAACTAGTTTTGATGGGAGGTTTTGGGTTGTTTTTTTTGTTTTATGTTTGTTTCGTTTTTGGGTTTTTTTTGGTTTTTTTGCATAATTGGCCTTGTTTTTGTGGCATTTTCCTTAACTTTTCCCCCTAGTCTTCCTTAATTTCCATGTTTTTATAAAAAAAAAAAAAAAAACACGATGCACTGAAGCGGCATGAATTGAAGCACAAAGTAGTGAGGGATCCCTGTACACGTAAACAATTTTCACTTTTTAATTATGGACTTCACTCTGCTCATATGGATTAGTAAAAAGGCTTTTTTTTTTCATTCATCTCCTGATTTGTGCCTGCACAAGACTTTATCAGAGAGAACTTTTGACAGTACCTAATCACCCATGGTTGAGTGTTTGTTTTCATTTACACTTTAAAGCACTGGCATGCCCTTGGAATTACTGATTTTATGCAAGAACTATTCAGAATGAATATATGTGATCACAGATGATTTATGAATTTGGATAAGTGTTTTTAACCATCTCAGTGATTATTTCATTCATTCATTCATTATTTATTTATTCGTAACAGTTGCTCTTATATTTTTTACTTGGCTATTGGATCGATCTAACACAGATGGAAAAAAAGGTGCACAAAACAGTCATTAATTTCAGGTTACATAGATAACAAAATTTGAATAATTTTGATTGAAGCTAATTATTTTATATACCTACCTAACATATTGATTTTAATTACAAACACTCCCTGGCTTGCGTTTATCCGTTTTACATTTTTTTCGGTTTTACGTTTTTTTTTTTGTTTTTTTCAAAATTTTTTTTTAAAAAGTCAAATTTTGAGTTTAGACATACCAACATAGTACGCTGACGTAATGACGCAATGACGTAATGACCCTGCGCCCATTGTTTTCAAACGACAGACTGAACATGCCCCTCTTTCTTCTTCCCAGTTCAGTTATATATACATTGTTTTATTGTTTTTGTTTTTGTTATTTGCTCTACCAAAAAGTATTGAGCACTCTCCTACGGAAGGATCTACTCAGAAAATCATATAAATATATATATATATATACATATATATATATAGATATATATATATATATATATATATATATATATATATATATATATATATATATATATATAACTATATTCTTCTATATATTCTTCTATATATTCTTATAGATTCTTCTATAATCACCTGAAGAGAGAGGATGGTTTCACCACCCCTCGAAACAGATCTGTAGTGATAAATGGAGTTTCAATAGAAAGTCTTTGTCCTGTCCTTTTATTTTTGTGTATATATATATCAGTTATATAGCGTGTTACCCTTGTGTTAAGACGTCTGTTATCTTTGTGTTTACACTGTTTTTGCGGACTTTTGTAACCTTAAGCAAGTATGGTTGGTCAGAAGCGTAAGCCTACTAGCATGGGTGCAAGTCTCATATACAGAGATGAATGAACTATCTGCTTGGATTGGCGCAATCTACTATGCATATTCAGTTACACAATGAGTTGTAAAATGAATGAAAACCTGAATACAGAAAAGAAAGAGAACTGTCCGCTCTGATGGTGGGTCACATCAGTGCAGGCTGAGTACTAAACCAGTAATCAATGACGCCCTTGCTCACTTGAAAGACCGGAAGTCCGTATAACCCGCGCTTTGTCTCAAGCACAAAAAAGTAAACTACTTTCGGTGTTGAGCGCCTCACATATTGTAAGCGTTGATTGGCTGTTTTAATCTTCATGTAAACTGACTTGGCTCAGCTTCATGTAATGTGACCATCCGTCGACCATCGGAACCATTTACGAGCAGAAAGATGGCATCACAGAGAATGTTAAAGGTGATATTTGATACTGTATTTGATATTTGATGAGTGAATTTGATTAAAATGTATCTATTTGAAATCGTTTTGCTTGAATTTAATTTATTCGAAATTACTGTTGATATTATTTGATATATTTGATATTATTTTACAATGATATGTTTATAATAATTGATTTAGGGGTGTTTTATGAGATACTGTAATGGTATTTATGGATGTATAGTACAGTATGAGCATCATACGTCACTGTAACAACTTACGTTCGGCAGTCAGGAACCAATTAAAAACATAAGTCGGGGAGCGTCTGTAATTCATTTTCTGAACTGCTTAGTCCTAATTAGGGTCATGGGGAGGCTTGAGCCCATATCAGCTGACACTGGGCTTACACCCTGGATAAATCTCCAGGCCATCGCAGGGCACATTTTAATATGTGTATGTAATATTTTAAATATTAAACCTGAATATTTTATCCAAGTGTATAGATTTTGCAAAGAAAACAAGCTGATGCTATGACTTCAGATGTAAAGGGGAGGCCACAATTTTTAAATTTCATTATCAGGATGCTTGTTTAGGCTTATGACGTCATCAGTGAAATCTGTTAAATCAGTCTGCTATGGAATTGGAGATGCACATAAGTAGGTACACATTAGGTGTAAGTTAGGTTGGCTAGCTAACTGGCTAGTCCTGCCTACATTTTATATGCAATGCAATTGTCTGTACTATAAACAAATAAATATGGGCAAGGCAGCCTAGTGGTATAAGGTGCTGGATCGCTGATCCTAGGGTTGGGGGTTCGAGTCCCACTCTCCACAAGGTGGTCACGGTCCCTTTAGCAATAGGCAGAAACAGGCTGACGGCTATGCAGCTACTCTTTACGAAAGTCAGCAATGGTTCTTTTACATGAACTTCACACCATAGACAGTGAGAGACATGGCCGGCATTTGATAACCCAGTTAGCTGCACTAGGGGGACAGTGACAACCTTGTGGAGAGTGGGATTCAAACCCCCCATCCTTAGAATCAGCGATCCAGCGCCATTTACCACCAGGCCACCACTGGAGACTGTTGTGCATTAACTAAGTAATCACAGGAAATCATAAAGAACACACACACACACACACACACACACACACACACACACACACACACACACACACACACATGCGCTCATTCATTTATTAATTTTCCGAACCTCTTAATACTACAAGGGTTGTTTGGAGGCTGGAATCTATTTTTGCTGACTCTGGGCAAAGGAGGGGGGTACACCCTGAAGAGCTTGCCAATCCACTCATACTCAGACCTAAGGGCAAATTAGAATAGCCAAGTAGGCAAATGTGCATATTTTTGGACTGTGGGAGGAAAGCAGATTATATGGAGAAAACTCAAGCACATGGAGGAGATTGCAGAACTCACACAGAAATGCCCTAGATTTATTCACATGGTGAAGTTTAGTGTATACTTACATTTATTTATGCTTTTCATCTGATATACATCTCATTTTGGCATGTTTATGCTACTTAACTACAGTATGTGTGTGTGTGTGTGTGTGTGTGTGTGTGTGTGTGTGTGTGTGTGTGTGTGTGTGTGTGTGTGTGTGTGCGCACGGGTGGGTGTGTCTGTGTGCACGAATACAGATGTAGTTGTAAGTTCAGGCAAGTTCAGGCAAGCATTATTCACGTAGAATGCACATTTGACTGTTGCCTTGAGAAAGGTTTCATGATTAAGATTATCAAGTACAAACCATTCCTGAAAAGAAAAACATTATATATCATAGCATGATACATATAATACAGTGAATGCGCACTCTCTGCAGTTAATGGGGACCGAGACCCTCTGCGAACGCTGAATTTCTCAAAGTAGGATTGACCTCCCTGACTGATGTATATGTACATGTATGAGAGAGAGAGAGAGAGAGAGAGAGAGAGAGAGAGAGAGAGAGAGAGAGAGAGATTTCCTTTCGGCTTTTCCCTTTATCAGGGGTCTATATGATATCAATAAATACAACATATTCAACACTGAAATGTTTATAATAACAATTAAACATTCAAAAATAATGCATAAGATGTAAATAAAACAGAAATACCCACACATACAGAAGTGCGCGCGCGCGCACACTAAGATGCGCACTTCACATAAAAATGAAAGTAGTTTTGTTGGGGGTCGTTTTTGTTTGTGTAGGTTTTTTTTTTTTTTTTTTTTTTTTTTTTTTTTGCATAATTGGCCTTGTTTTGCAGCATTTTCCTCAACTTTTCTCCTATTTTTTTCATTAATTTCCTTATTTTTTGTTGTTCGATGAATATTTTTGAAAAACCCATGATGCACGGAAGCCGCAGCAACTGAAGCGCAAAGTAGCGAGGGATCGCTGTACATTAAAGTGTAGACCTCTAGGTGGTCAGCACTGGCCATCATAACAGACTGGCCAACATGACATATCATTGGTAAAGGTGCATAAACGTACAAGAGGCAAATGGCAAACAAAAACAGTTAAGCACTGGCCATCGTTAGTTGTTTTGTATGAAAAATATGTAACGATATCGTTGATTATCTTAAGATAGTTAAAGTTGTATTATTTGTTCTATTTTTAAAATTTGCTGAGAGGATGCAAAGGAAAATGTGTTTCTCTCTCGCTCTCTCTCTCGCTCTGTGTGTGTGTGTGTGTGTGTGTGTGTGTGTGTGTGTGTGTGTGTGTGTGTGTGTGTGTGTGTGTGTGTGTAACTGAATAATTTATTAAGCAAATAAGTTGGTGTATACTTTCTTGTCAAATAAAATATTTTTTAAACATGGCAATTATATTGTCCAGATTACAGTAATATTTCTAATTCCATCTGTTGCTTCTGACACAAAAGATTGGCAATTTATGGTCATGCTTTCTGGCATGGTCAAGGTTTTTATACCCAACATTAAATTGACAGAATTCCATGGAATTATGGTTTGTTTAGGTATCTGAATTTGGCATACTGGCTGTAATTCGTACCCTAATACTGACTTCCTTGTATTATTATTCATATCAGCACCATTGCACCAATAATAAAACTAGTAGGGACCTAATTTAATGATTTAAGACATGATCTGATGTGTACGATACAAGTACATGTCCAAAATCCTTTTGCTTGTTTAGGGCCACGTGCAAGGTTTGTACGTAGTCTCTCTATTAATACATCAGTGGTGTTTGGGCATAACATGCAACAAACCAACCAAGGTGTCATTTCCTTTACTCTTTAAGATGTGCACGTCAAGAGTGCTATTCTAATAATGTTTTTTCCAAGCAGTAGGAAAGAACACATCTGTGCAGATAAAATGGATGTTCTTGTGAGAGGTAATTAGGCGAGCAGACCATCTAACTACATCCATGTGAAAAAATTAGGTCACCCCAATAAATAGTCAAATCTCTCAGTTAGACACATCTTGTAGCCACCTACCAGTCTCTGACATTGATCTGAGGAAGGTTTGCTCCAATCCTCAATGCAAAATTATTTTAGCTGGGAGATGTTTCAGGGGTTTGTTTCATGCACAGCCCATTTCTAATCACCCTTCAATGGGATTCAGGTCTTGGCTTTGACTGGGCCAATCCAAGACTGTCCACTTCTTAGTTTTCAGCCAGTCCTTGGTGAATTTACTGGCCTGTTTTGTGTCATTATGTTGCCGTGTCCAGTTTCACTTCAGCTCTATTTTACAGTTGGTTTCAGATGTTCTTCAAGCCTCCTCTGATGTTCTTCTTCTTCTTCTTTTCCTTTCGGCTTTTCCCTTCAGGGGTCGCCACAGCGAATCATCTGCCTCCATCTCACCCTATCCTTTGCATCTTTTTCTCTTACACCAACGACCTTCATGTCCTCCTTCACCACGTCCAAGAATCGTCTCTTTGGTCTTCCTCTAGGCCTTCTTCCTGGTAGTTCCAACCTCAGCATCCTACTACCAATATACTCACTATCCCTCCTTTGTACATGTCCAAACCATCTCAATCTAGCCTCTCTGACTTTGTCTCCAAAACGTCTTACATGTGCTGTCCCTCTGATGTGCTCATTCCTAATCCTATCCATCCTCGTTACTCCCAAAGAGAACCTCAACATTTTCATTTCTGCTACCTCCAGCTCTGCCTCCTGTCTTTACACGGTAAAATTCATAGTGGATTCTATGCTGGTGAGCTGCCCAGGTCCTGCTGCAGCAAATAATCCCCAAACTATGACACTTCCATCTTTTATATTCTGGAATGCTGTATTTGGTTTCCACCAAACATGTCTTCTGTTCTGATGTCCAAATAATGCAACTGTAGTCCCACCGGTCCTAAGAACATTATTTCAGAAGACCTGGTCTTTTTTAAAAGATTTCCTCTGGCAAACTTCAGTCTGGCCTTAATGTAGCAAACAAAGGTTTCCATCTCCCATGAAGGCAAAACTTGTGTTGTCTCTTTCTGATGGTAGAGTCATACGCTTTCACATTGACAGTATCAAGATTCTGCTGTCGCTCCTGTGATGATATCTTAGGACTTTTGCTGACTTCTTTTAGCATCTTGCAGTCTGCTCTGGGGATGAACTTTCTTGGACAGCCAGACCTGGGAATGATGGCAGTTGTTTTGAATGTCCTCCACTTGTAAACAATTTTCCAGCTGGTAGAACGGCTTGACGTCAAATTCTTTTGCTATCTTTTTAAATCCCTTACCAGACTCATAAGCAGCCACAAACATCTTTCTGAGGGCCTCAGAGAGCTCCTTGGATCTCATCACGGTGCTCAGTTTCTCTTGAAGAGACAGGGGCAGACCAAAATATATGTCTGAGGTTTAAATAGGGTGAGCCTTCTTCAAAATGCTGCATAATGATGTTCTGATCATGTGAACCTGATCTGATACATCTGTGTGTGATTATAGCCATTTTAAGTGGGATGTCATAATTTTTTCCTCTATTGAAGTATGCATTGTTGTTCATATATTTTTTTATTTGTTCAGTAAAAATATGTAAATTTATGCCATTTAATTACAATTAAATCAGTTTCTTTTTCAAGATATTCTCCCAGGAGAACTACAGACAGTGGCATAATAGACGAGGAAAACTCCTCGCTGGATCTGGCTTCGTCTGCTAGCAGATGGCCTGTAGCAGATTTGATGACAGAACAACCTTGTTTTACCTTAATCGGGGTGGGGGTGGGGGTGGGGGGGTGGGGCGTGGATTGTACCACCTCAATACACATCTGCAGAACTCAACTCTGTTGGCGACCATCTGTGGTAGATCCCACTCACCAAGGCCACTGATCTCCTGTATCATAGTCACATAGGTTTGCCACGGTCTTTCAGGTATATTTTAGCCTTGCTTGGTTGAATATCGTGCAATCTGATGGATTATGCTGTCTTCTAGTCAGTGCAGTCAGTCACCCAAAGTATGAATTTCTCAAAGTCCAGCTCATACTTTGTTGCAGTTTGAAAGGTGGAAGCACAGATACCTACCCAGTAGGGTCACAGGAGCTTTGGTGAAGTCCAGTTTGCCCTTGTAAGATACTTATGAATTCGTAAACTTGCACGTATGACAAAATAGTCATGGACATTGTTGTTAAGTGTTCATCTGCCATTTCCAGTGACTTGCTAAAATGCATTTTGAGATACATGGGTACCTAGGCTTGCCCAGGTACCCTGTAATGTATCCTTGATCATCTCAAACACATTCAGTATTCAAACTCTACATGCAAATGCTTGAGTTGAAGCAGTACTTGGTCTCTAGCTAATTTATTTGATATCAAATTTTTGGACAAAGATATGACACTTTCAACAATACCCTTGTTCATCACAGCTGTGATTTAGCTGCTGGTAATGCCTTTGTGTAATATTAATAGTCTCTTAGAATAATAGCAAAAAGTTAAAATGCACTTTATTGTAATAACCCACTGCTATACTGTGTACTGGGATTTTATAAATTAAAGCTTCTTTATTCAAAATGTCTCAAAGAGAGTATGTTAGAGCTAACACTCATTTCCTTTTCAACCTTGGAACCCTCAGCAAGCTTTTAAATTTTAGATGCACACAAAGGGAGGGAATACGTGATTGAAAGACAAAAAAAGGGACAGTTTTCATCAAGATGCTGTGAATGCTCACCTGATGTGTTTCCTCCATACTGAACAGGATGTAACTACTCTACTGTTTTCTTTCTTTTTATAGAAACTAACTCATTGCTGCCCAAAGCGCCGTAGGCCCCAGGAACTCTGTTCATCGTCTTTGGGGAAAAACAAAGACTGAAAATTGAGTGGAACAGGTGGATCCATGACTTATGCTTAACCTTTAATCTCACATAGAGGTGTCTTCATGGAGAGAAAAAGAGAACTGGCAATAGTATACAACCAACTACTTCACAAATCTCAGAAGACATGTTCTTTTTAATGAACCTATAAAGACAGTATTAATAAAAATAATCAACAGTTTTAATTAAAAAGAGAGATCTAAGTCAATACTTAAATACTGACCTGCTGAAATGTCTTCTTCCTTGCTTGTTGTTGGCGGGGGCACCATCAGTTTTGGTTTGTGCCTGTTGATTTTTCTCAATCTCCTCCTGGTCACGTTGGAAGCAAGACCAAAGGGCCCTGGACATACACATCTTAATTCGATCCGCATCGATGGAGACATCTCCCTGGGTGGTCTGTTTCCAGTTCATGCAAGAGGCCACAATGGAAAGCCCTGTGGAGAGCTGAAGAAGGAGAAGGGCATCCATCGACTGGAAGCCATGCTTTTTGCTCTAGACCGCATCAACAATGACCTCGAGCTTCTTCCGAATATCACACTGGGGGCCCGCATTCTTGACACCTGTTCACGAGACACACACGCTTTGGAGCAGTCCCTCACTTTTGTTCAAGCTCTCATAGAAAAAGATGGCACGGATGTGAAGTGTCAGGGAGGTGGCTCGCCCATCATCACCAAGCCGGAGAGAGTTGTGGGAGTGATTGGGGCCTCCTCCAGTTCTGTCTCAATCATGGTGGCTAACATCCTCCGCCTGTTTAAGGTAAGCACTATGTTGAAGTCTTGTTTTACACTTCCCTCATCTACCCTGTATAAAAATAGATCTCATCATGACTGGAGAATTAGACACTATTACAACTTAATTACTACAGTCCTTATATAACAATTAAAAACACATTCTTGATAGATGCTATGCTGTGATTATTTTAGCCCATTAGTCAGATACCGTATTTGACGTGATAAGCGCTTAGGGCGCTTAAAAAATGGATTGAGTGGGCATTTATTCCCATCGAGGTGGAAAACATGAAGAAGAATATAAAAATAAAAGAGTTTTATTGCTGTTATTCATTTTGTGGTATCAACCAAACAACTTACATGAAAGTTGAAAATAAACAGAAAACAGCATCATTTTTAATAAAAAGATCCCTTACTTTTCCCTCCCGGTGCTGTCCCTTTAAACATTTTCCCGGAAGTAAAATCGAGCCAATCAACACGAATTGGCCAGGAACGTGCTTAAATTTAGAAAGTCAGTGAGCAGGAGATTCGGGTGGAAAAATAACCATCACTTTCTGATAGGTCCAGATCTGGCTCATTGCTCCATTCATTCAGAGCATCCCATAGTTTTGCTGTAGCAGTTTGTAATGGTTCATTGGTTGTTGGACATTTACCGAGAGAACACAGCAAAATATTTTCCTGTTTTTTAAAGCGCGGCGGAAAAATCAAATGTGTTGTTCTTGATGAACCTTATAGACATTCCCCAGTGGCAGGTGGTCTTGAAATACCGTGTAAACTCACTTTTACAGGCAGTGAACAGCTCATTTTACCGTTACAGAGACTGATTGAATAAAATTAGTAAGTGTGATCGATGATTTTACTCCCAGTAACGTGGGCGGCGGTTATTAGACATAAGATAAAAAAAACATTGGCGGGGGGGAGTATTGGAACAGGATGCTTATTACATCGAATGCGTTAATTATTGGACTAAAACTCTGAATTATTCAGAAGTGTTTTTTTTTTTTTTTTCTTATACCAACAGTGACATTGGAACAACAGCAACTCATTATATATATATATATATATATATATATATATATATATATCTTCTTTTCCTTTCGGCTTTTCCCTTCAGGGGTCGCCACAGCGAATCATCTGCCTCCATCTCACCCTATCCTCTGCATCTTCTTCTCTTACACCAACGACCTTCATGTCCTCCTTATATA
>CM045741.1:33017515-33050015 GCA_024760905.1 Plotosus lineatus
AGTGGAGCTTAAAACTCCGACCTTGGGATCCAGCACCATAAAACCGGGTCACCACTGCCCCCTCATCTGACCAGAACATGCATTTTATATATATATATATATATATATATATATATATATATATATATACACACACACACACACACACACACACACACACACACACACACACAAAACTCTCTGGTGTGTTTCGCCGAATGCGGGCTCCGCCCACACGCAACGCGCAGACAGACACAAGCAACGTGACGGAGCAGTTGTATTTAAATGTTTAAATGGACGGGATATTGTATATAAAGTAGAATTACAGTACCTGTTTGAAAGATCAAAGGTCCTGATTCATTATGAACTTGCTTCCTTGCGAGATTGGAGGTCTTGTCTCACAGAGCACTCTGTTTTCATGCTCCTTCTGCTTCAATATCATGCCAAAATAATCGCCTCCATCACTGTATTTCCGCTTTAAGGTCTCCTTCTGCTTCAATATCGTCCCAATTGTAGAGGGGTTTCGGCGATAATGACATATAACCCAATGATCAATCTCTAAACAAGCCAACAGTCCTGTTCAACTGTCCACAAACAGGAAGTATAGGTACAGGAAGTATGGGTACAGGTTAGCTCCCTCCTGACAAATGGGATATACGTGTCTATATATATATATATATATATATATATATATATATATATATATATATATATATATATATATATATATATATATATATATATATATATATATATTTACAGATTGATACAATCATATAATTAATATACTTAAGGGGGTGTATTGCATAATAATGTTTTTTTTCCTGGAAAAAAAACATTATTATGCAACACACCCCCTTAAGTATATTAAGTATATTAATTATATGATTGTATCAATCTGTAGCTATATATTATATATGTATGTGTACTTATATGTATGTATGTAAATATATATATATATATATATATATATATATATAGGGCACTAACCAGTGTCTCTCCCCCTTATGCCGGTCCCAAGCCCGGATAAATGCAGAGGGTTGCGACAGGAAGGGCATCCGGCGTAAAACTTCTGCCAAAAAAAAAAAAAATGCGAATGATCAAAACAGAATTCATACCGGATCGGTCGAGGCCCGGGTTAACAACGACCGCCATCAGTGCTGTCAACCAACAGGGTGCTGATGGAAATTGGACTACTGTTGGTCGAAGACGTCGAAGAAGGAGAGGCGGAAGGCGTGTCCGTAGGCAGAGAGAGAAGAGGAAATGCGTGAGCCTCGGACTGAGAGTAGGGACTTTGAATGTTGGAACTATGCAAGGAAAAGATAGGGAGCTGGCTGACATGATGCAGAGGAGGAAGGTGGACATACTGTGTGTTCAGGAGACAAGGTGGAAAGGTAGAAAGGCTAAAAGCTTAGGAGCAGGGTTTAAACTGTTTTATAATGGTGTGGATGGGAAGAGAAATGGAGTAGGAGTCATCTTGAAGGAGGGGTTTGTCAGGAATGTTCTAGAAGTGAAAAGAGTGTCAGACAGAGTGATGAGTCTCAAGTTAGAAATTGAAGGCGTGATAGTCAATGTTGTTAGTGCTTATGCCCCACAGGCAGGATGTAAGCTAGAAGAGAAGGAGAGATTCTGGAGTGAGTTAGATGAAGTGATGCAGAGTACCCCCAGAGGTGAAAGAGTGGTCATTGGAGCAGACTTCAATGGACATGTTGGTGCAGGCAACAGAGGGGACGAGGAAGTGATGGGCAGGTTTGGTATCCAGGACAGGAACACAGAAGGACAGATGTTGATCGATTTTGCAAAAAGGATAGAAATGGCTGTGGTGAATACTTTCTTCAAGAAGAAACAGAAGCATAGGGTGACTTATGAAAGCGGAGGTAAGAGCACACAGGTAGACTACATCTTGTGTAGGCGATGTAATTTGAAGGAAGTCAGTGACTGCAAAGTAGTAGTGGGTGAGAGTGTTGCCAAACAGCATAGGATGGTGGTGTGCAGGATGACACTGATGGTGAGAAAGGTGAAAAGGCAAAGGTAGAGCAGAAGACAAAGTGGTGGAAGCTGAAAAAGGAAGAGTGTCGTGTTGTCTTCAAGGAGGAGTTGAAACAGGCTTTGGGTAGTCAGGAAGTGCTTCCAGAGGACTGGACAACCACAGCCAATGTGATCAGGGAGACCGGTAGGAGAGTACTTGGTGTGTCCTCTGGAAGGAAAGTAGATAAGGAAACTTGGTGGTGGAATGAGGAAGTGCAGGAGTGTGTACAAAAGAAGAGGTTAGCCAAGAAGAAGTGGGACATTGAGAGGACCGAAGAGAGTAAACAGGAGTACAGGGAGACACAGCGTAAGGCGAAGGTAGCAGTGGCTAAGGCCAAACAGAGGGCGTATGATGACTTGTATGATAGGTTGAACAGTAAGGAGGGAGAAAATGATCTATACAGGTTAGCACAGCAGAGAAATAGAGATGGGAAAGATGTGCAGCAAGTTAGAGTGATAAAGGACAGAGAGGGAAATGTATTGACTGATGACAGAAGTGTGCTGGGAAGATGGAAAGAGTACTTTGAAGAGCTGATGAATGAGGAAAATGAGAGAGAAAAAAGAGTAGAAGGGGTGACCATTGAGGAGCAGGAAGTAGCAAAGATTAGTAAGGGAGAAGTGAGGAGGGCATTGAAGAGGATGAAGAGTGGAAAGGCAGTTGGCCCTGATGACATACCAGTTGAGGTATGGAAGTGTCTATGGGAGGTAGCAGTAGATTTTCTGACAAGAATATTCAACAAGGTCTTAGAAAGTGAGCAGATGCCAGAGGAATGGAGGAGAAGTGTGCTTGTGCCCATTTTTAAGAACAAGGGCGATGTACAGAGTTGTGGCAACTACAGAGGGATAAAGTTGATGAGCCATACAATGAAGCTATGGGAAAGAATAGTGGAAGCAAGACTAAGGGCAGAGGTCAGCATTTGTGAACAACAGTTTGGTTTCATGCCAAGAAAGAGCACCACAGATGCAGTGTTTGCTTTGAGGATGTTAATAGAGAAGTACAGAGAAGGTCAGAAGGAGCTGCATTGTGCCTTTGTGGATCTGGAGAAAGCATATGACAGGGTGCCGAGAGAAGAACTGTGGTATTGTATGAGGAAGTCTGGAGTGGCAGAGAAGTATGTTAGAGTGGTGCAGGACATGTATGATAGATGTAAGACAGTGGTGAGGTGTGCTGTCGGTGTGACAGAAGAGTTCAAGGTGGAGGTGGGACTGCATCAAGGGTCAGCTCTCAGCCCCTTCTTGTTTGCTATGGTGATGGACAGGCTAACAGATGAGGTTAGACAAGAATCTCCATGGACTATGATGTTTGCAGATGACATAGTGATCTGTAGTGAGAGCAGAGACCAAGTGGAGGAAAATCTAGAGAGGTGGAGGTATGCCCTGGAAAGGAGGGGATTGAAGGTTAGTCTTAGTAAGACAGAATACATGTGTGTGAACGACAAGGACCCAAGAGGAACTTTGAGGTTACAGGGGGCAGAGATAAAGAAGGTGGAGGATTTTAAGTACTTAGGCTCAACAATCCAGAGCAATGGAGAGTGTGGAAAAGAGGTGAAGAAGCGCCTGCAGGCAGGTTGGAATGGATGGAGAAAAGTGTCCGTGTGATGTGTGATAGGAGAGTATCGGCAAGAACGAAGGGAAAAGTGTACAAGACGGTGATGAGGCCAGCAATGTTGTATGGTTTAGAGACAGTGGCCCTGGGGAAAAGACAGGAGTCAGAGTTGGAGGTAGCGGAGATGAAAATGTTGAGGTTCTCTTTGGGAGTAACGAGGATGGATAGGATCAGAAATGAGTACATCAGAGGGACAGCACATGTTAGATGTTTTGGAGACAAAGTCAGAGAGGCTAGATTGAGATGGTTTGGACATGTACAGAGGAGGGATAGTGAGTATATTGGTCGTAGGATGCTGAGGTTGGAACTACCAGGCAAAAGGCCCAGAGGAAGACCAAAGAGAAGATTTATGGATGCGGTGAGGGCGGACATGAAGGTCGTTGGAGTAAGAGTAGAGGATGCAGAGGATAGGGAGAGATGGAGGCAGATCATTTGCTGTGGCGACCCCTGAAGGGAACAGCCGAAAGGAAAAGAAGAAGAAGATATATATATATATATATATATATATATATATATATATAGATATATATATATATATATATATATATATATATATATATATATATATATATATATATTTCTATTTTTAATATTGTGTGTGTGTGTGTGTGTGTGTGTGTGTGTGTGTGTGCGTGTGTATGCTTGTATATGTATGTATATATATGTGCACATATATGAGGTTATATATATGTAAATATGTATGTACATGTATGCATGTATCAATACCAATATTTAAATATTTAAGAGAACCCGCCCCCGAATGCACAATGTACATCTCGCCATCTAGTGGACGCCACATTTATTGGCATAGCACATTTTAATCATTCATTCTGTAATCACCTGAAGAGAGAGGATGGTTCCACCACCCGTCGAAACAGATCTGTAGTGAAAATAAAGTTTCATTAGAAAGTCTTTGTCCTGTCCTTTTATTTTTACTTTTATATATATATATATATATACACACACACAGGGATCCCTCAATCTCTCACTACTTCACACTTCAGTTTATGCAGCTTCAGTGCATCACATTTTTTTTTTTTGTTTTGTTTTTTAATATTCATCGAAATTAAAAAATGAGGAAATTAAGGGCGAAAAGGGGAAAAAGTTAAGGAAAATGCCACAAAAGCAAGGCCAATTATGCAAAAAAAAAAAAATACCCTAAACAAACACAAAAAAAACAAAATGTCTCATCAAAGCTACATTTTTGTGAAGGCGCATCTGCGTGCGTGCGTCTTTGTGTGTGTATTTATATTTTATTTATAGATCATACATTATTTTTGAATGTTTGTGGGCAGTGGTGGTCTAGTGGTATAGGGAGCTGGATCGCTGATCCAAAGGTTGGGGGTTCAAGTCCCACTCTCCACAAGGTTGCCACTGTCCTCCCCAGTGCGGCTATGTCTCTCACTGTCTATGGTGAGAGGCATGTAAAAGAACCATTGCTGACTTTCGTAAAGAGTAGCTGCAAAGCTGTCAGCGTGTTTCTGTCCCTTGCTAAAAAGGGTTGTGACAGGAAGGGCATCCGACGTAAAAACCTCTGCCAAATCAAACGTGCGAATCAGATGATTTGCTGTGGCGACTCTCAAGTAAAAGGGAAAAAGCTGGAAGACAGACAGACATTATTTTTTAATGTTTATTTGTTATTATATGCATTTATAGCATTGAATATGTATTTATTGATATTATATACACACATACATGTTTCATCATGTCATTCATCAGTCGGCATGGGGGGGGGGGGGGGTTTCCTCGGTCCCTATTAACCGTGGAAAGTGAACCTTTTGGCAAAGCTCTATCAAAATTTGTGTTTTTATTTCAACCCTCACATGAGCACTATATTTTTGAAACATATGTGATATTGCTGTCATACGCGTACAGTGACCACTCCTGGTCTGAAACTATAACTAAGCTGCCACAAGACTCTCTCCAGTTTCTTCATCTCTCTTCTGTCCATCTGGTAGGGTAGCCTATTAGAAGGGTCCTCAGAAGGGTCCTTTTAACACCAAACACTTTCCACTTCTTGACTATGGGTTTTAATATCCTTTAGGATTGATTAGCCTTTTGATTTGATTTTTTTATTTTATTCTACCTCCCATCTCCTGTTCACAGATTTGTTGAAGAGCTTCGACAGTGCCTTGATCCCTTTCATTGTATGTTTGTATTCAGTTACACTTCCAAGCACTGGAATTGTCGAGAAATAGTTGCTTTATGCAGAACTAATCATAATGAATAGAGCTGATTGCACAGATGGAAGCCAGCTAGCTTGATGTGCTATGTGATGTGCTCGAGATTAGTTAGACCTGATTGAGTTTTTAGCATTTTCTAGGAATTGTTGTTTTTTATGGTTCATTCGGTCAAAAGCCTTTAGGGACAGTGGTGGTCTAGGGTGCTGGATCGCTGATCCAAAGGTTGGGGGTTCGAGTCGCACTCTCCACATGGTTGTCACTGTCTCCCCCAGTGCAGCTAACTGGGTTATCAAAGGCGGGCCATGTCTGTCACTGTCTATGGTGAGAGGCATGTAAAAGAACCATTGCTGACTTTCGTAAAGAGTAGCTGCAAAGTCGTCAGCGTGTTTCTTTCCCTTGCTAAAAAGGGTTGTGACAGGAAGGGCATCCGACATAAAAACCTCTGCCGAATCAAACGTGCGAATCAGATGATTCGCTGTGGCGACTCCCAAGGAAAAAGACGAAAGGAAGACAGACAGAATTCGGTCGAAAGCCTTTTTGCAATCAATGAAACACGCATACATTTCACAATATCGCCCCCATATGGTCGGTAGGTTGAAAATTCCTTCCTTCCTTTTCCTGTCGTGAAGAAATTTTGTTGTTCACTTATTTTATTTTTGATTTTCTGTCTGTTTCTGATCAGGAGAATTCGCAGTAGTGTCTTGAGAATGTGGCTCATTAGGCTCAACGTTCGATAATCTGAGCACGTTGTGGCTTTTGATTTCTTTGGTATTCATACAAATATGGATTCATTTATGTCGGATGGGATGCGCCCAGTCTCATAGATCTTGTTTACCAGGGCTTGCACTCGTCTTACTCCTTCCTCATCCATTGACTTCAGCATTCCTGTGGCCAGCTGCTTTCACCTTCTTAAGGTCTTGGATGGCTTTTTTTTTTTAACCTCTTCTGGCAGGGTGTTGTTCTCATCTCCTGCCTTTGTGTTGATTGGTGGTGGGTTTTGTTGTTGGTCATTATAAAGTACAGTGGTGCAGTCTACCCATCTCCTCTTGATCTCCTCTTTTTCAAATTTAAATTCCATTCTTGTCCTTGATGCATCTACTTCCCTTTGTTCTTGGTTTGTCATCTGTGATTTCTGTGATCTCCTTATAATGATGCCTTGATTCAAGTGCACATTTCTCATTACAGTAATTTTTCTTTGCTTTGTAACACATTGGATCAATCTCTCTTGGTCGTCTCTGATGTTCCTGCATATCTCTATTCTTTGCTTTCTAGTTTTCCCTCATCTTCTCCAAAATGTCCTCATAACCCATTCTTGTTTCCTCTCTTTCTTCTTCCTGGGAAGCATTTCTCTTGCAGCTGATGTCATGCTATCTTTGCTATCTTTCCTTTCCTTCTCTCGCCATTCTTCTCTCTGTGGGCAATGTTCTGTGACCAATGCATTGTACTTGTTTGTGATGTTGATGTTGTATCTGTCTTTGTGATCTTCCTTCAGTTTATTCAGCTCCAGATTTGGGTTTTGCTGTTTGCTTTCAAGCTTTTTCACTTTGATCCTGATCTTCATGACTACTGGGTTGGAATCGGAGCAAATGTACGCACTGAGGTGGGTCTTGACTTGTTTGATGCAGTTGCGGAATCTTGTGTTCAGCATGATATTGATTATTATCTGGTTGTGGTATATGTCCCTGGGGCTTTTCAATCCTGTCAGGATGTTATAAGAGGATGATTGCGATGATGAGATTTGATGTAATGCAAAAGTTGGCCAATCCTGTGCAGTAGAATTGGCAATGACTGTGTTGGTTTAGTGGATAATGTGGGGCTTACTGATCCAAAGGTTAGCATTTCAATCCCCACTATCACCATTGTTGGGCCCTTAACCCTTAATCGCTCAGTTGTGTGTGTGTGTGTGTGTGTGTGTGTGTGTGTGTGTGTGTGTGTATATATATATATATATATATATATATATATATATATATATATATATATATATATATATATATATATATATATAGATACAGTCATCCCTTGAATATTGCGGATAATGTAGACTAGACCTGGCCGCGATATTTGAAAAACGGCTAAGTAGGAATGCCCCTCTCATTTCTACCATGTTGTCTCATTTCTATATGTTTTCACGTCTATACAATATCAATAAGTGTATATTAAACGTTACACAGTTATATGCATATGTAAAATACTGTAATGTATTAATATTTAAATAGAATTTATATATAAATAATTTAAGTACTGTACTCACCTCTGACAATAGCTCTCTGCGGTGCAGGACGTTCATAAACACTATAAGATCACAAAATCACAAAAAATTCCACGGGAATGTGCGAGGCAACAGCGTCACGCGTCTAAGCCAATCAGCTTGCAAGATTGAGTTGAGTGGGCGGTCCCTGCCGGAACTCGGGAGGAGGGACACTTCAGTCTGTTGTTTGGAAACAATGGACGCAGCCTGCCCTGGGTCCCTGCCTTTCCGCTTGCTTACATGCGAGTTTCAGCATGAATTTTGAATATTTTATGAATATATATTTTTTTATTTTATTTTTTATTAAAATACCGCGCTGTACCAAAGACCGCGGTGCTCAAATCGCGAAGTGGCACGGGATGACTATAATATATATATATATATATATATATAGTAATCCCCCTTATTTCGCAGTTAATGGGGACCAGCCCCCCCAGCGAAATGTGAAAAACCGCAAAATGACTTCTGCCACTTCTTAAGAACACCCGCCCACCCAAATTTATTATATTAAATTTATATAGAAGTTAATTTTAAAGTGTTCCATGCATACTATGCATATCAAAATGTCATACAGGCAACGTATATTAATTATATAAAAAAATGATACACCTTATTATCATGATCCGTATTTGTGATATTGGTCAGTATCTGAGCACACATTTAATGAGTTACTTCTTTATGCTAATTCCCACTCCATGGGAAATTGTCAGATTTATATATTCATCTCTCAGAATGCCATTGTCTATCCATGTTGTCTCAGCAATGCCAGGTATGCCGAGTCTCATTGCTCTCATCTCTCTTTTTAGATTCTTGTACCTTCCAGGTCTGTGGCGTGTCCTCACGTTTCATGTTCCGATTCTTATTCCTCCTCTTGTGTTCAGTCTTCTGATATTAGCAGCTGGCCTCCCTGGCCGGTTTGGGTGAGTGGCATCACTACAGGAGGGCCTGTTATCCATTGAAGGTCTGCCCTCTCTGTCATTGTTAGAGGGCATTACCATGGAGGGACTAGCTCAGCCCCTCAAAGTGGTTCTACTTCTATGACTAACTGCCCTGGTTATCATTGGAGTGATATTTGGTAGGGGTCCTGCCCTCCCCAGGACATCTGACTACTGACTCCTTCTGCTAAATGGAGTACTGAGTGTGCCTCACATGTTGCTGTTTCACCTTCAAGCCAAAACTCCTGCCCTTACTGCTGATCCAGACTCTGTGAACTGAGGCGTGACATCCCCTCACCATGGAGCTCTGGTATGCACTGGCCCAAGTATCAGCTCCTGACCTCGCTATTTGATTATAGATGGTGTCGCTCTGGGTCATGTCAAACCTGGGAGCAATGATGATTAAGGGGTGGCTCCTCACTCCCCACAACTCTATCGGGCTCACAACAGAGCCTCACTACCAGTTGCAGTGTATAGCATCAGACACAGGACCACGGAGTAATTACAGCTGGGAAAATATATTTGTGTTTGTGTATGTGTGTGTGTGTGTGTGTGTGTGTGTGTGTGTATTCATTCATTCATTCATTCATTTCTGAACCGCTTAATCCTAATTAAGGTGGCGGGGAAGCTGGCACCAATCTCAGTTGACTCTGATCGAAGGCAGACTACACCCTGGACAGCTTGTAAGGCCATTGCAAGGCAGAAACATGCTGACAGCTATGCAGCCTACACTTGATGAATGTCAGCAATGGTTCTTTTACATGCCTCTCGCCATAGACATTGGGAGACATCGCTAGCCTTTGATATACACCCCCCCCAAAAAAAAAAAAAAATGTGTGTGTGTGTGTGTGTGTGTGTGTGTGTGTGTGTGTGTGTGTGTGTGTGTGTGCATGCATATGTATATATACATATATTTGTATCTTCTTCTTCTTTTCCTTTTGGCTGTTCCCTTTTCTTCCGGGATCGCCACAGCGAATCTGTGATTCGTATGTTTGTCTTGGCATAGGTTTTTACGTCAGATGCCCTTCCTGACACAACCCTTTAGCAAGGGAAAGAAACATTCTGATGGTTTGGAGCTACTCTTTGCGAAAGTCATCAACGGTTCTTTTACATGAACCTCTCACCATGGACAGTGAGAGACATGACTGGCCTTTGATAACCCAGTTTGCTTTTATATATATATATATATATATATATATATATATATATATATATATATATATATATATATATATATATATATATATATATACACACATTACACACATTATTACACACACACACACACATATATATATATATGTGTGTGTGTGTGTGTGTGTGTGTGTGTGTGTTTTACTACATGAATACATAAGAGAACACAACTATGACATTTACATGATTTATAATTCTATTTTAAAGTGTAATAACAATGATGCGGGCCAGTAGTGGTGTGGTATTCTCATGAAGTACATTAAAATGAATTATTCAGTCAATAGCTTAAAATTAACAGGAAATATCAGTAGTTATGAGAGTGATTATTTATCTTTTCCCATTTACCTGATTATTGACCTCTTACTATATGTAATTTTTTATTATTTTTTTATTTTATTTATGTTTTTATTCAACTCAAGTATTTGAAAGATACTATATTTCCAATCCGGGTGGGGCCAGTGGTGTAGTGGTTAGGGTGCTGCACTCATGATTGGGAGGTTGTGAGTTCAAATCCCAGTTAGACCCCCACTGTGCTAAAACCCCTGGGCAAGGACCACAAGTTTGCCTCTGTTCACCCAGCAGTATAAATGGGTACCAGTAAAAATATACTGGGAAGGTAACCTGCGATGGACTGGTGTCCCATCCAGGAGGAGTTGTACTCATAGTCGCTTCACGCTACGGAAACCGGGGATAAGCACCGGCCCGATGAGCCACTAGGCTCAGGTGTAAAAACCCCAATGGACTTTACCTTGTATTTCCAATCCATTCAGACATTGACATTTGCCATGGGCTCGCTGTTACCCATCAACTCATTAAAAAGAAAAAAAAATTGGGTCAAGGGTAAACATGAACTTCCTAGGTTAAAATGTGTTTTTAATGTTTCTAATCATTGTATGGATTAAGCAATAAGGCTCTAAAAGTGCTATTGTCTTGCTTTACTTTGGGTGTTGAGGACAGACGGTGGATTTGCAGATCAGCAGAATGCACTTCACTTCTAGACAGCTGGAGTGAGTTTATTACGGCTTTGTCAGATTTAGCTATTGCTCCATGGAACGACAGAAACTGAAACATCGCTTGGAGAATGAAAACTAATGCATGCCAGCAGAAGGTCTGGCCACACTCATATAAACACACACACACACACACACACACACACACACACACACACACACACACACACACGGAGAAGCTTCGCCTCTTACATGCTGAGGCTGTAATAGGAAAGCTGTTTGGACGGGCATCCTGTGATTTTCCTGTTTAATATTTCACACAGGCATTACATAAGATTGGGGGTCCTCGGCAGTTTCCTATTTGTTACACTCATCAAAAATCATGACCACAGACTGAGGCTGCTGAGAAAGGGCTAATACATTTTTGGGATAGGCATGCTGCGTCACTTTCATTATTCATCTAGCTGGGCAAAGGCCTTCTGTCAAACTTTAAGCATTAATAAAGTTTAATGCCATGTCCTCTTCCAGCTCACCTCTTTGTGTTCCTGAAATAGAGAATTGACAACTAAATTTAGGCAACAATTTTGAATTTGTGAAGTGTCCAACATGACGGCTAATTTTACAGTAATTAAAATACTGTATTTGTGTCACCTCTACTCATAATGGCATCAGACAAAACAACTTCTCACCCTGAGAGTTATGAACATAGGCGGTAATATAATCATGCTTTGGTATGCCATCAATAGTGCTATAATGCTTATGCCTCCAGCGTAGATATCATGACAGAGAGCGAGAGAGAGAGAGAGAGAGATAAATAACAACTGGGCTGAGCATGAAGGTTCATGAATAAAGGATGGCAGCCCTGGCTTTCTGGGGGATGTATTGATTAGTAAGTTTCAAGTTTGTGCTAGTACTCCTGTGCTAGGGTTTGACATTATTCATATTGTACCATGCATATCATCTTGTACCATTTATTTATGCTGGCTAATTATGGTGTTCTGGAGAGAAAAATATTATATGCAAGAACCGACACATACTCTAATATCCGTGTATGCGTTATTGGTTTTGTTTTAAAATTTTACTACGCTTTCATCAACAATTCTGAATCGCGCATATTTTTCTGGAAACTATATCCACAGAACCTTGTTTTTACCCTCATAAACAGTTTTCAACTGCAGGTAATGTCTATCATTCTGTAATTGTTTAGAAGGCTGAGATAGGCGCCAACCTTTCTGTTACCCAGTAGAATTAAAAGGTTTTGAAAATGGATGGATGTCATGACTAAGTGCATGGTTCTTCAAGAAAGCCATTTTTAATCAAGAGAAAAAAACATTCATATTGAGACATAAATGGTGTATAAAAGATTTTAGTAAAATTCATGTGCATACATCAGTGTCATTCGAAATGAATCACTAATTTTGCCCAGATTAGTAGCGGCGGTGTATTAGTAATCATCATTTATTAGCCATGCTTTGGGAGGTACAATATTGTTTCCCTTTTAAAGTCCAAAAAAAATCAAGCATCGTGTTACATATTAATTGATCAATAAAATGTTAATTATTTTTCCAGTGAGTACAGGATGAACCATGGCATATGTAGTAGACATACATACACATGTTTAAACACAGTGTTGGTTTTATTGATCCAAATCCAGTCAAGTTCATCAAAATCCATAGATAAGGACAGGGCATGGGATTAATAAAGGGAAATCCATAAAACAGAATATTCTTCTTCTTTCTCTTCTTCTTATTCTTCTTCTTCTTTTGGCTTTTTCCCTTTTCCAGGGGTCGCCACAGTGGATCATCTGATTCGCATGTTTGATTTGGCATAGGTTTTTTATGTCTGCTGCCCTTCCTGACACAACCCTTTAGCAAGGAACAGAAACACGCTGACGGCTATGTGGCTACTCCATACGAAAGTCAGCAATGGTTATTTTACATGAACCTCACACCATAGACAGTGAGAGACATGGCCGGCCTTTGGTAACCCAGTTAGCTGCGGGGGGGGGGGGGGGGGGGTCAGTGATAACCTTGTGGAGAGTGGGACTCGAACCCCCAAACTTAGGATCAGCGATCCAGCACCCTTTACCACCAGGCAACCACTGTCCTATTAAACAGAATCTACTAATTAAAATTAAGATCAAAACCAGGAAGAACTACAGGGATCCCTCACTTTCCACGGTTAATTGGGACCGAGATTCCCCCGCGACTGCGGAATTCCGCAAAGTAGGATCACCCCCTCGCTGACTGATGTATACCAGAGACATGGCCCACCTTTGATAACCCAGTTAGCTGCACTGGGGGGGACAGTGACAACCTTGTGGAGAGTGGGAATCGAACCCCCCCAAACTTAGGATCAGCGATCCAGCACCCTTCACGACCAGGCAACCACTGTCCTATAAAACAGAATCAACTAATTAAAATTAAGATGAAAACCAGGAAGAACTACAGGGATCCCTCATTTTCCACGGTTAATTGGGACCGAGAT
Organism: Plotosus lineatus; assembly: GCA_024760905.1. NCBI lineage: Eukaryota > Metazoa > Chordata > Actinopteri > Siluriformes > Plotosidae > Plotosus > Plotosus lineatus. The sequence goes on from CM045741.1 coordinate 33,031,129, forward strand.
TCCCCCACGACCGCGGAATTCCGCAAAGTAGGATCACCCCCTCGCTGACTGATGTATACCAGAGACATGGCCCACCTTTGATAACCCAGTTAGCTGCACTGGGTGGGTGGGGGGGGGGGGGGCAGTGACAACCCTGTGGAACCTGTGGAGAGTGGAACTTGAACCGCCAACCTTAGGATCAGCGATCCAGCGCCCTATACCACTAGACCACCACTGCCCCTTACAAAATGAATCCGTTCCAATGCCTTTTTCGTAACCTGGAGTTTTCGTAAGTAGAGGTGCATTTTACATGTAAAATGCGTAATTCGTTCCAAAGCTCCCAAGACTACCGCATAAACCCTTTAAAAATTCTAAAAGTACACCAATTTTGTATGAAGAATGTGTTAAAAGTAAAAGAAAATGATTTACCTTTTTTTAAATCTCTCAAACCACCCATGCAATGCTTTAAAATCCGGGGGTTGCTGGTCTGAAGAACCCTCACCCCACCTCCACCCTCCTTCACGAGGTCCTTAAATATGGCAGTTGCTTTTTCCAAAATAATCGCCTCTGCCACTATATCTCTGCTTTTAATGACTCCTTCTGCTTCAATACCATTCCGAAATAATTTCCTCCGTCACTGTATCTCCGCTTTTTAGATCTCCTTCTGCTTGAATATTGTCCCGATTGTAGAGGTGTTTCGGCCATACTCCTTTGCGATTTCGCTCAACCACATCCCACTTTCATATTTTTTTATTAGCTCCTGCTTCACTTCGATTGATAACGGAGCCCGCTTCTTCTTTTCGGTGTCACTGGGAATCACTTTTTTGGGGTCCATGATGGATAATGAAATATAACACTGCTCAAAAAATCAGTCTCAAAAAAACTCATTAGCCAACAGTCCTGTTCAACTCTCCTTCACGAACAAACAGGAAGTGACAAACAGGAAGTATGGATACAGTTCAGCTCCCTCCTGGCCAATGGGAGGCCAGCGTGGCGATATGTTGGGGGACAGCCAATGAGAGAGCAACTCGTGCATTGTTTGAATGTTTTAATGGTGCGTTTGAATTTTTGAATGGCGCTGTTGTTGCTTTTCGTAAAAAGAAGACAAAAATTTAGGAAAATGTTTTTCGTAGCCTGGATTTTTCATATTCAGAGGTTTTTGTAAGTAGAGGTCCGACTCATAAAACACAGAAGAACTTGAGATAACTTGTTGCATGTAGGATACAAAACAAAAATAGCCAAAAAACTAAATAGACAAACTAAGTGAATAGAAAAGAGGTGAATGCAATCTGACAACAAGTGAAAGAGAGCAGGGGCAAAATAAAAAAAATACTAAAACAAAGGTATAGCAAACACAACCACATAGTACTCCATCAAAGCCTTGATTTATAGTCATGTGTAGAAAATTTGATCAAAAGAGTTATGATTTCGTGGTTGCTTAACTACATCAGTCTGTTTATTTGTTAACATTCAGCAACCTCTTTACTCTGGACAGGGCTGCATTGAATCTAAAATCTAAATTGTAGCATCAGTGGCCTTGAGCTGGGGGTTCATCCTACCTCCTACTTCTTCTTCTTCTTCTTCTTTCAGCTGCTCCCTTCAGGGGTCACCACAGTGAATCATCTGTCTGCATTTCACCCTGTCCTCTACATCTTCTTCTCTTACACCAACAACTACCTACATGTCCTCCTTCACCACATCCATAAATCTTCTCTTTGGTCTTCCTCTAGGCCTTCTGTCTGGTAGTTCCAACCTCAGTATCCTACTACCAATATATTCACTATCCCGCCTCTGTACATGTCCAAACCATCTCAATCTAGCCTCTCTGACTTTGTCTCCAAAACCTCTTACATGTGCTGTCCTGCTGATGTACTCATTCCTGATCCTACCCATCCTTGTTACTCCCAAAAAGAACCTCAACATTTTCATCTCTGCCTCCTGTCTTTTCCTCCTACATCCTACATTATGTTCATTGGTAATTAATGTTTTCCCCCCAATGACAAAATGAGAAAGCATGTGAGAGTGGAAGAGTGACAGCTTCCAAACATCACAGTTTACAGAACTATGCCTGCGATCACCCAGATCTAACAACTAAAGAATTAATAAAATGTTTGACTAAATAAGTCATTTTCAGCCTAGGCTTAAACACTGCATTAACTGAAAGGTGTTTCATGACTGTGGGGCTTTGTGTAATTACAGCTTGTATCCATGAAGTTTCTGTGCTGCTGGCAAGAGGTAGGTTGTGCAGTAATCATAGACGGGGGGTGAAGGTTGTTTTTTTTTTTTTTTTTTTTGTTATTGATGTGTTTTATTGTGTTCACCATTCTACTTACTGCTGTGCAATAGAAAACCTCATTACATGACTGCATTCCTATCTGTAGGGAAATTAATTTTGGTGAGCAAAGCAGGGAAATCTCTACTTGAGACTGAATCTGTTCATCGAGTGTCTGTTCATCATCAGAGATTTCATACAATTCTTTAAAAAAATCTTCTAATGTAGAACTACTAATTAATTTCTTTCTTAGGGTGCACCAGGATCAACAATAAACTTCATGAATGAAACACAGTGGGAAAAAAAAAAATATATATATATATATATATATACACACACACAGATTTTCATTCATTTTCTCAATTGCTTAATTCTAATTATGGTTGCAGAAATGCTGCTGCCCATCTCAGCCAACTCTGGGCAAGGGAAGAGTACAATCTGGACAGCTCACCAGGCCATCACATGGCATAAACACGCTGATGGCTATGCAGCACAGACAGTGAGAGACATTGCTGGTCTTTGATTAGCCAGTGCAGCTAACTGGAGGGACAAAAATGACAACCCGTTGAGAGTAGTGCTTGAACCCTCGACCTTGGGATCAGAAGTCCAACCCTCTGCCGCACTGCCACGGCCCATTGTACAGATTTAAAACATTTTAAAAAAGTAAGCTGGATATATTATTGTTAAACTATCAAATTCAAAAGCTCCTTATTCCCTGGTCTGGACACCTCAATATTTTTCATAGAGATTAAAAAAAAAAGCACCCCATCCCACCGCCCCCCCTTGCAAAAAAAAAAAAAAAAAAAAAAAAAAAAGGAAAAATATTTTTTTAACAGCTTTATTTGTAACTTATTTAATGTATGGGCTCTAATTCATTCAACTTTGTGAACTCACCAGACCTTTTCATTGCTTTTGCTACAGAGACACACAACCAATAACACTCACATTTATACCCAGAGAAAATTGCATAGGAGAGGAAATAAAAACCTGAGGAAACCCATGCAAGCACAGGAGAACATGTATTCTCCACACCTCGCTGTGAGGTGGAAGTGCTAAACACCCTGTCACCCCCTTTGAATAGCAACATAACTAATGTGAACTAAAATGTTATCTAAAAATATCTTCTCCTCGCATATTGTCACAGCATGTGAATGCAAATTAGGAAAACTTAGTTTCTGAGCGCTCTGTCACTTTCACTTTTTATCTTGACCACTTGGGCAGTGATGGCCTGGTGGTAAAGGTGCTGGATCATTGATCCCAAGGTTAGGGGTTCAAACCCCACACTTAATGGGTTGTCACTAACCCCCCACCCGCCTGTGTAGCTAACTGGGTTATCAAAGGCTGACCATGTCTCACACTGTCTATGGTGGGAGGCTGTAAAAGAACCATTGCAGGCTTTTGTAAAGAGTAGGCTGCAAAGCCATCAGTGTGTTTCTACCCTGCAATGGCCCAGCAAGCTGTCCAGGGGGAACTCTGTCCTCTTCCAGAGTCAGCTGAGATGGGCGTCAACCTGCCAGCAACCCTAATTAGGATTAAGTGGTTAAGAAAAATGAATGAATGAATCTGCAACACATTTCTTTCTACTTTTATATGAAAACTTTATTGGAGCTTATTTATTCATATAAGGCAGGGGGTCCCCAACCACAGGGCTGCGGACCTGTACCGGTCTGTGGCTCAGTTGGTACCGGGCCGCAGAAAAAAGAATTAATTATTTCCGGTTTATTAATTATCTGAGTCTGAACAATCTTTTACTTTTGAAAATCTTTTATTTTGAAAAATGACTAGATTCTCTTGGTTACATGTCAGTCATTTGAGCACTAACATGTAAACCCCCCCCCCCCCATCGTCGTCTGTGGTAAAATTGTCAAGCGTTGACCGGACCGTGGTAATAAAAAGGTTGGGGATCACTGATACAAGGTATTAATAACACAGATTTTCACATTTACTTTGAGCAAAGTGGAATTCAGCAGTAAGTTAATGAAATGGCATTCTGCAATTTTTGTTGGCAACATTAAAAACCTGAAATCACACAGAAAAACCAGCAGCCTTGAATTAACATCTGCATTCATTTGCAAACAAGTGAATATTGCGAGAATGAATTGAATCTACAAATGGATACTCTGGGTAGTTTTGTAGCAGTCTACTTGGTAAAGTGTATATTTTGCAGTGTATTACAACAGCACAGCAGAAAGTATCAGTATCTGGCTGCAGACTAGGGGCTTGACAAACATTTCTGAATAGTTCCTAGAACAAGATCTCACCAGGGGCATTCACTCCTGCCCCCTGCCTTGTTCCAACACACTTGTCAGGTCCAGCATTGACATTGGCCCTTTAGACTGAGATTAGTTCTGACTTACACTGCACCTCTGTGTAGCGGTCAATTCCCCACAGCAGAGAACACTTTCTCGCCTCTTGTTCCTCGTGAAATTTATTTTACTTCTGTGCTGTGTAAAACAACCCCAGCATAACAACTCTTAGAGGCAGTTTGAGAGTGTATGTTGTGTCTGTAACGCTTCAAGTTATAAAAATTTCTCATCAGCTACGTGAGAAAATGCATCAGTTTATATACAGTAGGCCCACATACTCGCAGATTGCCGACAAACCCAGAAGTAATGGCACGTGATTCAAATTTAGCCAATGGCTGAGAACTTTTGTTTCTCCCGCCTGCTGATTGGTTGAGATGATGTATACACCCCTTTTATCTCATTCACGCACAAGTTGTCAATGTGCATTTTTTTGTGTGTTTTTAATTACCAATTAAGCACTATGATGCCACCCAAACGCTGTTCATCTTCTCAGGCTTCTGGTAAGGAGCCTAAGTGCCAGAAAAAGGTAATGACGCTGTATGAAAAAGTAGAACTGCATAATATGGTAGAGATTTCCTTTCGGCTTTTTCCCTTCATCAGGGGTCGCCACAGTGAATGATTTGAATGTTTGATTTGGCATAGGCTTTTACGCCGGATGCCCTTCCTGACACAACCCTTTAGCAAGGGACAGAAACACGCTGATGGCTTTGCAGCTACTCTTTATGAAAGTCAGCAATGTTTTTTTTTTGCATGCCTATCACCATAGACAGTGAGAGACATGGCCCGCCTTTGATAACCCAGTTAACCGGGGACAGTGACAACCTTGTGGGAACTCGAACCCCCAACCTTAGGATCAGCAATCCTGTGCCCGATCCACTAGATCACCACTGCCCACTTTTACATTAAAGAATATTACTCTGAAATTATTCCACAATGTGCAGGTGCGCTTTTTTCAAATTGGTGAACTCTTTTGTTCAGATGCTCCTTTTATACCTTCATGACGCAATAAATAAAACTAGTTGGAAAATATGTTCCATATCTGGTTCTTTGAGTACACTTATATATATATATATATATATATATATATATATATATATATATATATATATATATATATATATATATATATATATATATATATATATATATATATATATATATATATATATATATATATACACCGTATATGACGGAATAAGTGCACTGCTCCAATAACACCCCCCCCCTCTTCTGAACACCCATGTGTCCTGGGAGCAAAATGGTAGATCAAACTTACCAATTTTATTCAATCAGTCTCTATAATAGTAAAATGAGGTGTTCACTGCCTGTAAAAGTGAGTTTACACGGTATTTCAAGACCCCCTGCCACTGGGGAATGTCTATAATGTTCATCATTAACAACACATTTGATTGTTCCAGCGTGTTTTAAAAAAACAGGAAATATTTTGCTGTGTTCTCTTGGTAAATGTCCTACAACAGATGAACCATTAGAAACTGCTACAGCAAAACTATGGGATGCTCTGAATGAATGCAGTCATGAGCCAGATATGGACCTATCAGAAAGTGATAAGTATTTTTCACCCAATTCTCCCACTCACTAACTTCATAAATTTAAAGATGTTCCTGGCCATGTGGTTTTGTTTATGTTCGTGTTGATTAGTTCCACGTGACATGTGTTAAAGTTGACATTCGTGTTGATAGGCTCAGTTTGACTTCCAGGAAAATGTTTAAAGGAACAGTACCAGGAGGGAAAGTAAGCTTTTTTTTTTTATTATTATTTTTTTTTTTTTTAATTTATGCTGTTTTCTGTTTACGTTCAGCTTTCATGCAAGTAATTTGGTTGATACTACAAAATGAATAGCACAAATACCAGTAAAACTCTTTTATTGTTCTGTTATCATTCATGTTTTCAACCTCGATGGTAATTAGCACTTACCATTCCACTCTGTTGGTGACAATTTTAATACCCCCCCCCCCCAATTTTTAAAGCACCCTGGGTGCTTATCACGTCGAATACGGTATATAGATTAGGGCCAGTGGTGGCCTGGTGGTAAAGGGCTCTGGATTGCTGATCCTAGGGTTGGGGGTTCAAGTCCCACTCTCCAAAATGTTGTCATTATCCCACAGGGCAGCTAACTGGGTTATCAAAGGCTGACCATGTCTCTCACTGTCTATGGTGAGTCATTCATGTCAAAGAACCATTGCTGACTTTTTTTAAAGAGTAGCTGCAAAGCCGTCAGCATGTTTCTGTCCCTTGCTAAAGGGTTATGTCAGGAAGGGCATCCGATGTAAAAACCTATGCCAAATCAAACATGTAAATCAAATGATTCGCTGTGGCGACCCCTGGAAAAAATAAAAAACGAAAGGGAAAGATGATTTCCGTTTATATTTTACACAGCAAACAATTTTTTCTGTATTTTTTATATTTTTATTTTGAAGTATGCTTTAAACAGAATTAAAAAGACCCTGCCTCTGAAATTTTTATGTTCCTGTGTACTATATACTAAAGTAGTTAAACTCTTTGTGGCTGTTGCTCGACGCTCCAATTCTGGGACGCTGCAGTTACATCCACCAGGTCTTCACCAAATAATTCTTAACTATGTCTTTAAAAACTTCACTTTTTACTTTTCCACAGGGTGACCTGAGTGAATTGTTTGAAATAAATAATGTAACTCAAGGGAGGACATTCTAGTGCAGATCCCATGCCTGGTCCTTAATGACCTCTTGCTCAGCACGTTTTTAAATGTGTTCCTTGTTCTCAACACAACTAATTTAACTAAATAGCTAATTAATAGTGAAACCACTAAAATATGCAGGGCAGGGGGTCCTCCAAAACCTGAGTTGGCAAACTTTGCTGGAGTGCAAAACCAGATGTTTGTTCAGATGTCGGAGTAAATACTGTATTCATTCATAAAAATAAAGGAAGGAGGTGGATCAAGTGAAAGTAGTGGGGTGTTGGGCTGGTGCATCACTGGTAATCAAACCTACTGTATGTTAATCAGTTTGAGTGATGATAAATCACAATCATTTTATTTTGATACAATACACATGATTTTTGATGTAAGAGTCAATGAAGCATTAGAACTTGCATCCCTGAAAAAGTTCAGAATGATTTAATGATTAAATTAACTTAAAATGTATGTTCCATTAGTCTTTTACCTGTTATGGGTTTAATACTTAAGTAACACCAACATGACCTTCATTTAAAAAAAAATAAAATAAAAATAAAAAATAAAAAAATAATAAAAAAACCCAATAAATTAATTTTTACAGAGCTCTCAAACCACATGAGACATTTATTATTGTGCTTGTTTTTTTGTGTTTAGGGAAAAAAAAAATTCAGCATAACACAAAAACAAGTGTGCAACTATAAAGGCTGAGCTTATTAAAATGATCAGATAATTGCCACCCTAATTTGCCAGTCTGGCTCTCACCTGTTGCATAGCAGCTACACACCGGGAAGGGTGATGCCTAGCACATGCTTGTTCTGAGACACATGAAGCCTTCTTTTCCAATTCCTGCTCATGCATTCATGTGAGGAAAGCACAATTTTCTTTATCCACATACATGAGCAAAGATTGACAGGGGAAGAAGAATGTGACATTTTTACTGATCTTGAGCTCTTGGTTCCTGCCTATGTACAGCTGTTTATATCAGAACCTCAAGTTGCTAGTATGACTTTCTGTTGTGTCACTGAGGAACCTAGGATTGAGAAAATTTCTCATAACTTTACTAGGTACAGCCTAAATGTATCGAAAAAAAAATAAATCAGAGAGTTAAAGGCCACTTTCAAATATTTTAGACTCTGACTGATGTTTTTTTTTTTTTGGTGTTTGATGGTTTTTGGATTAAATATGCCAACAAAGTTTACAAACATTTACAGTTCTCATTTATTAGTACATGGCTCTATTTTGACGTAAATTTGATTATTATCCCTTATGTCCTTTTCTCGCTAACATTACTTGAACCATGGAAATGTTTCCACGGAACACTGCAGAGCAATTTGTGATTGCTGTCGCATGCATTTTGCCACAGAGCACTGCCAGCACCACAACTTGCTGCAGATACTCGTGGTAAAGTCTGACGTGTTTGGTCTTTCCGCCACATTTCCACGGAAAGACAAAAACAGGTCATTTCCATGACACACGGTGACACCACTGTTAGCATCTCATGAGCTTCCTTTGCCCAGTGGCCGGGCTCTCCCATAGAGATAAGGTGACCAGCTCAACCATCCAAGGAGAGGTCGGAGTAGAACCGCTGTTCCTTCGCATTGAGAGGGGCCAGTCGAGGTGGCTCTGGCATCTGGTCAGAATGCCTCCCAAACGCCTCCCTGGTGTGGTGTTTCGAGCATGTCCAGCCGGGAAGGGACCCCGGGGTCGACCTAGAACACGCTGGAGGGACTATGTCTCTCAGCTTGTCTGGGACCGCCTCAGTGTCTCCCCCGGAAGAGATGGAGGAAGTGGCCAGCTAGAGGGTCGTCTAGACCTCATTGCTTAGGCTGCTGCCCCCACAACCTGACCACGAAATAAGCGGAAGATGATATTACATACATAAAAAGGTTCTGGACCACCATTCGACACCTTAGGAGGGGGAAGCAGTTCTCCGCAAACACTGTTTACTGAGGTGGGGAGCTGCTTACCTCGACTGGGGATGTCATCGCGAGGTGGAGGGAATACTTTGAGGACGTCTTCAATCTCACCAACATTCCCTCCGTGGAAGAGGAAGACCCTGGGGGTTTTGGTGGGGTCCACCCATCACTGGAGTGGAGGTCACTGAGGTTGTCAAAAAGCTTCTCGGTGGTCGAGCTCCGGGATTGGACGAGATCCACCCGGAATATCTCAGTGTTCTGGATGCTGTAGGACTGTCTTGGTTGACACGTCTCTGCAACATCGCGTGCTGCACCTCTGGGTTGGCAAACTGGGGTGGTGGTCCCGATTTTTAAGAAGGGGTACCGGAGGGTGTGTTCCAATGATCGTGGAATTAAACTCCTCAGCCTACCAGGGAAAGTCTATGCAGGGGTACTAGAGAGGAGGATCCGACCGATAGTTGAACCTCGGATTCAGGAGGAACAATGTGGTTTTCGTCCTGGCCATAGCACTCTTGACCAACTCTATACGCTCCACAGGATTCTGGAGGGGGCATGGGAGTTTGCCCAATCTGTCCACATGTGCTTTGTGGATTTGGAGAAGGCTTTTGACCATGTCCCTCAAACGATCTTGTAGGACGTGCTCCGAGAGTACGGCGTTTCGGATCCGTTGCTACAAGCCATTCGGTGGCTGCATCATCGAAGCCAGAGTTTGGTCCGTACTGGCAACAACAGGTCGAATTTGTTTCCGGTGGGAGTTGGAGTCCACCAAGGCTGTCCTTTGTCACTGATTCTGTTCATAATTTTTATGGACAGAATTTCTAGGCGCAGTCGAGGCATTGAGGAGTTCTGGTTTGGTGGCCATTGGATCTCGTCTCTGCTTTTTGCGGACGATGTTGTCCTTTTGGCTTCATCAAGTCGGGACCTTCAGCTCTCATTGGAGTGATTCGCAGCCGAGTGCAAAGCAGCCGGGATGAGGCTCAGTACCTCAAAGTCTGAGGCCATGGTTCTCAGTCGGACAGGGGTGGAATGCACCCTCCGGGTCGGGAATGAGGTCCTGCCCCAAGTGGAGGAGTTTAAGTATCTTGGAGTCTTGTTTACGAGTGAGGGAAGGATGGAGCGAGAGATTGACAGACGGATCTCTGCAGTCTCTGCTGTTAAGCGATACCTGTACCAGTCTGTCGAGGTGAAGAAGGAGCTGAGCCGCAAGGCGAAGCTCTCAATTTACCAGTCGATCTACGTTCCAACCCTCACCTATGCTCACGAGCTTTGGGTAGTGACCGAAAGAACAAGATCACGGATACAAGCGGCTGAAATGAGCTTCCTTTGCCGGGTGGCGGGGTTCTCCCTTAGAGATAAGGTGGGAAGCTCTACCATCCGTGGAGAGCTTGGAGTAGATTCGCTGCTCCTCCGCATTGAGAGGGTCCAGTTGAGGTGGCTCGGGCATCTAGTCAGAATGCCTCCCGGACATCTCCCTGGTGTGGTGTTTCGGGCATGTCCAACCGGGAAGAGACCCCGGGGTCGACCTAGAACACGCTGGAGGGACTATGTCTCTTGGCTTGTCTGGGACCTCCTTGGTGTCCCACCAGGAGAGTTGGAGGAGGTGGCTGGGGAGAGGGACATCTGAACCTCTTTGCTTAGGTTGCTGTCCCCATGACCCGACCCCAGACTTAGCGGAAGACGATGATGATGATATATATATACATATATATATATATATATATATATATATATATATATATATATATATATATATATAATTATTGTACATACACAGGGATCCCATGGTACCTCGCACTTCAATTCATGTAGCTTCAGTTATTCAGTTGCGTTTTTTTTTTTTTTTTTTAATAAATAAATATTCATCAAATTAAAAAATAACAAAATTAAGGAAGAATAGGGGGAAGTTAAGGAAAATGCCACAAAAACAAGGCCAATTATGCAAAAAAAAAAAAAAGCCCTAAACAAATGCAAACAATAAACAACCCAAAATCTCCCATCAAAACTACTTACATTGTTGCATCTGTTTGGACACGCGCATCTGTGCACGTATGTAAGTGTGTCATCGTCTTCTCATGCAATACCATCTGTATGTGTGTGTATTTATATTTTACTTTTTACATATTTTGCATTATTTTTTAATGTTTAATTGTTCTTAGAAGCATTTATAGTATTGAATATGTATTTATTGATATTATATACACATACATGGACGTATGAATGACAAGGACCAAAGAGGAACGGTGAGATTACAGGGAGCAGAGATAAGGAAGGTGGAGGATTTTAAGTACTTAGGCTCAACAATCCAGAGCAATGGAGAGTGTGGAAAAGAGGTCAAGAAGCGTGTGCAGGCAGGTTAGAATGGTTGGAGAAAAGTGTCCGGTGTGATGTGTGATAGGAGGGTATCGGCAAGAATGAAAGGAAAAGTGTACAAGACGGTGTTGAGGCCAACGATGTTGTATGGGTTAGAAACAGTGGCCCTGGGGAAAAGACAGGAGGCAGAGTTGGAGGTAGCAGAGATGAAAATGTTGAGGTTCTCTTTGGGAGTAACGAGGATAGATAGGATTAGGAATGAGCACATCAGAGGGACAGCACATGTAAGACGTTTTGGAGACAAAGTCAGAGAGGCTAGATTGAGATGGTTTGGACATCTACAGAGGAGGGATAGTGAGTATATTGGTAATAGGATGCTGAGGCTGGAACTACCAGGCAAAAGGCCTAGAGGAAGACCAAAGAGACGATTCATGGATGTGGTGAAGGAGGACATGAAGGTCGTTGGTGTAAGAGAAGAAGATGCAAAGGATAGGGTGAGATGGAGGCAGATGATTCGCTGTGGCGACCCCTGAAGGGAAAAGCCGAAAGGAAAAGAAGAAGACATGGACGTATACATCAGTGAGGGGGTTTGGGGGCTGATGCTTCTTTGCGGATTTCGATGGTTGCGTGGGGATCTCCGTCCCAATTACGAAAGTGAGGGATCCCTGTGTGTGTGTGTGTGTGTGTGTGTGTGTGTGTGTGTGTGTGTGTGTGTGTGTGTGTGTGTGTGTAAGGCTTTAATCTTAATCTGAGTTATGAATTATGATTATAGAATTATGTCCTGGAAGAGAATGAGAACAGAAAGTGGTATCGAAAATAAAAAAGTGGAGCATTTCTATTTGTATGGTGGAATGACAGGATTTACTGCTGACAACTACACTGATTGAGCTCATTCACCAAAAAAGCTTGATTGATTTGTCTTTATTCTAAGAGTCTTTGCAAATTGCTTACATAATCTTTACAAATATCTTGGCTTTCTTCTTCTGCTGGATGCTGAGAAGTGTTGGACTGGGACACCATATCTGTATTGATTTAACACCTCGTTGGGGAAATGACAGCTGAATCAAGATTAACACTCCTGCTCAATATCAGCACCGTGTGCCCATTTCTTCTTAATTCCATTAGTTGAGAGGTGATAGCCAAGCTGGCTGACAAATCTGTTTACACTGTCAAGTGTGTTCGATGGCAAACACGCCAGCAGCAATCTGCTGCCTTATGAAAGCTTTTTATTTTGTCTCTACTCTGTCACTGATGAATAACCTACTTGCTATGTTGTTCTACTGTCCTTATGCAGTGTCTATACAGGGTCTGTATTACATTACAACATTAAATGTCTGCTGGTCCAAATGTTTTGATGTGACTGTACCGTTTTTAGGACAGATTAATAAAGTTGTGATAGAAGAAATGGGGTATAATGCCAGATGTTGAACCAGATGTTCTCCCTATGCAGTTCAATGAAATGAACTTCAAATCTGACGTTACTGAGAAGGTAGGATGAGTTCTGATTTAATGAGATTTTGAAATTTTGGTTTTGTTTAATTGAGCCTTTGTCAATTTAAATATTCAAAGTTTTAAACAGAAAAAATCTATTCAACATGAGTTTTTAATTGACAGAAACTTCTGGTGTCATCCCATTGTTCAGAATATCACCCGTACAGACTTCCTTTCTTTCATCTTTTTGGATGGAGACCAATGACGCTGCCAGAGTTCTATCTCAAATTAACTTAATTACCTTAACTGAAAAGAAGTCATGCCACACACACACACACACACACACACACACACACACACACACACACACACACACACACACACTCTCTTCCTGTTGTTATTTTCCCACGAGTCCTCATTTATGATTAGAAGATGCCATTTTTCATTTCCCTTCATTTTTATCCCTCGTGACACATTTTCATCTGGTGGTAAAGGGCAAAGTCTAAACTCTTTAGTCTGTTGAATCAGACAACACCAGAGGAAGTGTCTTGTGTGCTGCACTCTTATTTAGAGTGGCTCTTAAAGGAACTCACTCACGCGGAAGTGTTCATTAACTGAACAGATCTTGACAGGAGAGAGGCTCTTTTGTTTCCAAGCATTAGAGTGCATCAGTGCAAAGTGGTAATGGCTCCATGGCATCCAGAAAGGCATAGAAACATGAACTCACTAAAACATCACCTGTCTGCTCCCTGTACATTCACCGTCAAGGGGAAAACATAATGCAGAAATATGCTGTAGCATGTAACATGCTGTCGTTTACAGGAATCCAAGCAAGATTACACTATTTACATTATGATCTGATTTAGCTGAGGTAAAAGGTATCAATCATCAATATGACGCTTTTTAATTAACTTGGGAACTTCACAGAGCTCATCTGTATTGACATTGCTTGAATACCCTTTATTAACATTGATGCCGCCAGGACAACTGATTCTAATATTGATACAATACTGTTCACATCCTGCTCAACCAATCACCATCCCAAATGTAACTTTTTTCTAACATCAGTATATTCAAAGATTTTAATCAACCGAAATTTGACAAAGATTACTCTTTTCATTTATTCAATGACAGTACTCTTTGTAACCATGCCCTATCATTAATAATGAAATATCCACAAAGCACAGACATGGGAAACTCCTGGCATAAATTTCTTTAATCGAAAGTACCATCAATCAAAAAAAAAAAAAAAAAAAGTATTCTTTTTCTTTTGAATTAAAAAATTAAAAACATCATCTGACCAATCATACTGAGGAATAAAGAGCACTGAATCGAGAATCCGTGAAGCAATGGTTGTCATCTCACAAGTTTATTGTTTATTGACCTTAATTCATTCCTGGACTCAAATTAAAGCATGTGTGTGCACGGGTACGGTAACGTCCTTTGGGCTTCTTACACCTGAGTCATAGTGGCTCATCAGACCGGTGCTTACCCCCGGTTTCCATAGCGTGAAGCAGCTAGGAGTTCAACTCCTCCTGGATGGGACGCTAGCCCATCGCAGGTTACCTTCCCAGTATATATTTTACTGGTACCCATTTATACTGCTGGGTGAACAGAGGCACACTTGTGGTTGACACCTTGTCCAGGGGTCTTAGCACAGTGGGGGTCTAACTGGGATTTGAACACACAACGTCCCGATCATGAGTATAGCACCCTGACCACTACACCACCATCCCCACTGTGTGTATACGTATAGTGCCCCGTAATGGACTAGTGTCCTCTTCATTACATATTATGAAAGAATAAGAACATGGATTTTATACAAATTATGCTGGACTGCAGGCAGGATTTCAGTTTAATCCACATGCCTCCAATTTCTATGGTAGATACATATTATCAGCACATCCTACTCTACGCACATAAAAATAAACAAACTGTCTGTCTTTCGGCTTTTTCCCTTTTACTCAGGAGTCACCACAGCGAATCATCTGATTCGCACGTTTGATTTGGCAGAGGTTTTTATGTCGGATGCCCTTCCTGTCACAACCCTTTTTAGCAAGGGACAGAAACATGCTGATGACTTTGCAGCTACTCTTTACGAAAGTCAGCGATGGTTCTTTTACATGCCTCTCACCAGAGACAGTGACAGACATGGCCCACCTTTGATAACCCAGTTAGCTGCACTGGGGGGACATTGATAAACTTGTGGAGAGTGGGACTTGAACCCCCAACCTTTGGATCAGCGATCCAGCGCCCTATACCGCTAGACTACCACCGCCCCATAAAAGTAAACAAACTATCAGGTAATAAACAGTAAAGCACAGGTCTCCCATAGCCAGCGGATACATGAACATTACGGATTACCGTGATCATTTTTAAGATTTTAAGTGCTACTGTATATGTATCAAAAATTGCATTTAATGACAACTGTTTTAAATAAGATTAATTTCATTTATAAATTAATTATTCATATCACAATGTTTATACAGACTGTCGGATATGCACATAATATAGTCTTCATGTGAGTGGCTGGGTATTGTGGTCTCCCACACAGTCCAAAGACATGCACAATAAATGGACTGTTCCAAATTGCTCCAGGTGTGTGTGTGTGTGTGTGTGTGTGTGTGTGTGTGTTGGACCTGTGATGGATGCTCATAGTGTACACACCTTTGCTCAGAGTTGGCTTCGATAAGCTGTAGCCTTTCCATGACTCAAGTGGGTTTAACTGTTTCAGCAAGTTAATGAAATAGTTAGTATCCTATTCTGTGTGATTAGTACTTGATATATATATATATATATATATATATATATATATATATATATATATATATATATATATATATATATATATATATATATATATATATATGTGTGTGTGTGTGTGTGTGTAGTAATCACACAGAATAGGATACTAACTATTTCATTTTATATATATATATATATATATATATATATATATATATATATATATAGAGAGAGAGAGAGAGAGAGAGAGAGAGAGAGAGAGAGAGTAGTAGGCCTCTGTCAGTCTCGAAGGACTATGGCTGCGCTCTGGCTGATACTCTCCAGTATCAGATACCAGCTGGTGATACTCCCCAGTGCACAGAGCCGGGCTAGGGAGTAATGGAGGACAGGCTGTTAGCCAACCAGCAAGTCCCCCCTCTCGGCGCCACTAGAATAATCCAATGGAAGGGCAAATAGGTTCCAGTGCCACTGTAGGAGTTACCAGAACGTTACTGCGAACAAACTGCCTCAGGGAACCCCCGATGAGAAACACGATGACGGCTTTCAGCAATGGTTCTTCTACATGCCTCACACCATAGACAGTGAGAGACATGGCCGGCCTTTGATAACCCAGTTAGCTGCACTGGGGGGACAGTTGCAACCTTGTGGAGAGTGGGACTCAAACCCCAAACCTTAGAATCAGCGATCCTGCACCCTATACCACTGGACCACCACTGAATCCCCTCCCCTCCCCACACACACAAACACACACACACACACACGTAAATATATATATATATATATATATATATATATATACATATATATATATATATATATATATTGTATGTATATATATATATATATATATATATATATATATATATATATATATATATATATATATATATATATATATATATATATATATATATATGTGTGTGTGGAACGGTAAGTGCTTATTACCTTTGAGGTGGAAAACATGAATAATAACAAAACTGGTTTTACTGGTATTTATGTTATTCATTTTGTGGTATCAACCAAAATACTTGCATGGCAGCTGAAAATAAACAGAAAACAGCACACACACACACACACACACACACACACACACACACACACACACACATATATATATATATTTCAAGACCCCTTCATTTCCCTCCTGGTGCTGTTCCTTTAAACATTTTCCCAGTCGTAAAATTGAACCAATCAACACGAATGTCAACTTTAGCACATGGGCAGGAATGTCTTTTATGAAGTTAGTGAGCAGGAGAATCAGGTGAAAAATACTCATCACTTTCTGATAGGTCCATATCTGGCTCATCGCTACATTCATTCAGAGCACCCCATAGTTTTGCTGTAGCCGTTTCTAATGGTTCATCGGTTGTTGGACATTTACCAAGAGAACACAGCAAAAAAAGTTTTTTAAAGAACGGCGGAACAATCAAATGTGTTGTTACTGATGAACATTATAGACATTCCCCAGTAGTAGGGGGTCTTGAAATACCGTGTAAACTCACTTTTACAGGCAGTTAACACCTCATTTTACTGTTACAGAGACTGATCGAATAAAATTGGTAAGTTCGATGTACGATTTTGCTCCCAGTACACGGCTGTTTATTAGATGTGAGATCAAAAACAATCGGGGGGGGGGGGGGGGGGTATATATATATATATAGTGCAGGTTTATTTCTCTCGGACTTGTCTTTCTCTTATTTCTTTCCATTTATTCCTAAATCGTGTCACAGGGAGACCGGTGCTTATCTCAGCTAACTCTGGGTGAAGGCGGGATACACCCTGAACAGCTTCCCAGACCATTGCCTGGAAAATGAATCCAGACCTTCTTGCTGTGAGGGAAACATGCAAGCCTATGCACCGCTTTGTAGCCATTAAGTCATCACTAAAACAGGCCATGTTCAGTCCTGGAAAATATAATATTTTAAAAAGCGTAATTCTGATCATATAAAACAAAATATGAAATTTATAAAAATAGCTTTCTTGATAGTCTTCTGGTACAATATTTACAATCAAGTTAAATTAAGCAGTAAAAAAGAAAATGGCTAAAGTTTTAAAATGTGCTTATTTAATCAATCTTCAAAAGCTTTTATCAAATCTAACTAGTGCACATGCAGCTGTAGTATGTGTTTATTTGTTTTTTATTATTTTGGTGAGGGCTTTCCAGGGTTTTATTTATTTACTCTGCAAATGATGTGACTATTAAATTCGTTGAGTCTGCCCTGGTGTACAGCACGGATTCTGTTCGTTTCTTTTGCTTGCCAGGCTTTGTGAAGCTGACTCTAAGTTTTGGTGGCGGATGAGATCTGATTTTTTTTCTCGTTCACTGCGATATCAAATTACTTGTGAGCAAGATTACTATCATATACTAGCTATATTTCACAGGAGTCACCTATAAATTAAATAGTTTTTTCAACATCACCTGGAGTTTGATTGTTGAAGGAAATGCTGGTGACCACAGCGGTGAAGCATTGTGCATAAAGGGATTCCTCACTTTCGGTTAATGGGGACCGAGACACCCCTCCCACGACCGTCAATTGCCTCGAAATCGGATCTACCACCTGACTGATGGATACGTACATGTGTATATATTATCAATAAATACATATTCAACACTATAAATGCTTATAATAACAATTAAACATTCAATAATAATAATAATACATAAAATGTAAATATAAATACAAACACAAACACAGATGCGTGCACACACACTCTGATGCGCACCTCACATAAAAATGCAAGTAGTTTTGTTGGGAGGGGTTTGGATTGTTATTTTTTTATTTCTTTATTTATTTTTTTGCATAATTGACCTGTTTTGTGGCATTTTCCTGAACTTTTCAATCTATTTTTCCTTAATTTCCTTCTTTTTTATTTTTCAATGAATATTTTTGAAAAACCCGAGATGCACTGAAGCCACAGAAACTAAATCATGAAGTAGCGAGGGATCACTGTATTCCTGATTTCATATGAATAAAACAAATCATTCAATTTGACCTTTTATTCAATTTAGGGTAGAAAAGTTTCTCTTTTTGGTCGTACTATTCCTGTCCATCTCATGAGGTCTGGGTCATTCCTTCTTATTAAGATGGTTGGCTGCCACACTATAAGTCAAAGCTCAAGCATTTTTATGCTATGATAGGTGCAATGTGTTTCATGAATATCACATATGAAATCAATCATATGAAATGATTTCTGTGTTTGGACATAATAGCTTGAACACGGTAGACTGATGAACCAACTTATTAAAAACTCAAATC
>CM045741.1:33052515-33057515 GCA_024760905.1 Plotosus lineatus
TAGAGGGGTTTCGGCGATAACAAAATATAATGCTGCAATGATCTCAAGACAAGCAACAGTCCTGTTCAACTCGCCTTCATGCGTGTGGCAAACAAGCTTTATGAGTGCAGTACTATGGAGATTCAGCTCCCTCCTGGCCAATGGGAAGCCAATGGGAGGCCAGCGGGGCGAGATGTTGGGAGACAGCCAATGAGAGAGCAACTCGCACATCGTGAGGAAATTAGTGCGTTTGAATTTGAATTTTTGCATTTGGCGCTTTTCGTAAGACGAGGTTGTTTTCGTATACAGAGGGTTTGTATACAGGCGGAAAACTTAGGAAAATGTTTTTCATAACCTGGAGTTTTTGTACCCAGGGGGTTTTGTAAGTAGGAGGCCGACTGTATATATATAGCCCCAAAGAAAGAGGATGTGCAAGATTTAAATAAGCCTCTGTTTCTTTCCATGGAGTCTATTGCTTCACTTAGGTTGGCAAATGAAATGTATAAATGTATTACACCTGCATAGAATACTGTGTGTGTGTGTGTGTGTGTGTGTGTGTGTGTGTGTGTGTGTGTGTGTGTGTGTGTGTGTGTGTTTGTGTGTGTGTGTACATATACATATACATAGAGACAATTTCACAACACGCTTGCATAAGTTTAACACAACTTTGTGCATCTTTATGCAGCAGTCTAATGACTAGTGATCATTACATTTTATTCATTAAATTATCAGAATTTCAGAGAAGTCGAACTAGGCATCTTCAGGTTTATATACTCAATGAGAAATACTCCACCCAATAATAATTTCTGCTTTTAGACTTGATTACACTGTAAATTAAGGAAGTTTCACTAATTAGAAAGAATATGCAGTTATTTGGGTTTTGTTATTTTAGTTTGTGAAAGTGAATGTTCCAATTGTAAGCCCTAATTAACCTCCTCACTTATCAAGAATGTGCTTCAGTCCTTAGTAACTGGTTTGGGCATGGTGGTTTGAATTAGGGTATAATTAGGGTATTTATACTTTGGGGAATTGAACTAATTGAATTCATCATGATGTATCTAATGATGGTTTAGTACAAAATTGGACAAATTGTTAGTTGTTTACAATACATAGACCTTCAATATTATTTTCTATCCAGTGAGATTTATTTTAAATAAAGAGGGATTTATTTAAATCCATGGGCAAGCTCACAGGTAGCTGCAACCTTATTTTTTTCCGTGAAGGCCTAACACAGTTTATTTGGTCCTGAATACACGAAATAATCCGATAAGAAATAGAATTCCAGACCCTAGGTTCATATTATTCAGGCTCTACCTGCAAGAGACTCGAAGTAATGTCACCTGAGCTGGATCATCTGACTACAGTTCTAGGGACTTGAACGTGCTTATATCTGATGGTGACCAAAAGCTTTTTTTTTTTCCTTCTTATCGTTTTTTTTTTTATTATTATTTGTTTACATAATGAAAATGACTACAAAATGTCAATTTTTATGTCTCATTTGTTATAGTAGATTACATTATCTGGCCTACAGTATATTTGAAGTGGTTGACCACTTCATATCCCATGGCTGTTTTTTTGTTTGTTTTTTTGTTTTTTTTTTGGGTGGGGGGGTGTTTTGTTTTTACAAAACAAATATCAATTCTGAAACATTAAGGTAGATGCTAGAAATGCATTTAAAGGAAACATGATATTAAATGTATTGATTGTGTAGAATAACCAGGGGCTGGCCTCTCTTTGGCCAGCCAAATGAATGAAAAAAGGGCTGGAAGGACTTGTCTCACATTACAATGCATTATCTTGTGATGAGACATATCAGAAAATGGACCATTATTCTTTGGCTTGTTTATGTGCTTTTGCAAAGGTAGAAGAAGACATAAGCTTGTGTTCTGTTACTGTTTCTATAATTTGGTAATATTTTCAAACCCCAAATTAAACACATATCAAGTTATAGATCCAGCTGCACATTGGTACATTGAGCTGTGGGGGTATCAGGCTGTGGAAAACTTTTATTTGCTGAAAAGATAACAAAGGCAGTGCACTTGTTCCCTTGTGTAATAGGAAATGCACAGTCTAGTCAGAGGCTATTTAACCTAAAAGAACTTGAATTGTGCTTTGTGTGTGATGCTTTCCTTTGAACTCTGCCTATTTTTTTTTGTGTAGTTAGTCTAGAGCAGTGGTTCTTAACCTTGTTGGAGGTACCGAACCCCACCAGTTTCATATGCACATTCACCGAACCCTTCATCAGTGAAAAATAAAAATATGATTTTTTTACAAATTCAAGACATAGGTACTGTTGTGTTCTTGTACTCCCCATCTCCATGCAGTTTCACAAAGTGTTCTTTTAGTTTCTTTTAGAGTTGCTCAACTTGGCATTGCAAATCATGAGATAGGACGCTGAGTCCCATCACGTTCCATGACGCATGTGAATCCATGTAGTACATGTTCGACAATTTCTTTTTTGGCTCGACATTGTTAGTATGGATTAAAATATTCCGAAAAAAATCTCACGACTTCACACATTGACTACTGAGCGCGCTAAATTCCCCGCGGCACTGATTGGCCAAGCAATGTAATGTGATCATCTGCAGCCAGTGATGGCCAAGCGGGGCGTGTCATCACTAATTGACATGATGAATCGGGTGTGTCTTGACCTCCGTGGCAGAGGCTCTGCCGAACCCCTGAGACCGACTCACCGAACCCCTAGGGTTCGATCGAACCCAGGTTAGGAACCACTGGTCTAGAGTTAATACTAAACTTTCAAATATTCACCCTTTCACAGATCTTGTCTTGCAATACAATGTACATTAAATATATAATATTTTTACACTATTTTAATAGATTTAAGTCTGGACTCTGACTAGTCCATACAAAGGCAAAATCTTCCCATTTACTGATTTCTGGTAAAAGGCTTTCCTCAAGTACAGGGAGTCTGCGGTTTACGACGCTGATCAGTTCTTAAGACACGATGTAATCCGAATTTCAGTGTAAGTCGGAACGCAACATAAAATAAACTGAAAAGTACTATGCATACAGTGCTATAATAAAATGTAACATTTAATGACATAAAAAAGTATTAAAAAAGAGAAAA
The DNA here is from genome assembly GCA_024760905.1 of Plotosus lineatus. Lineage (NCBI taxonomy): Eukaryota > Metazoa > Chordata > Actinopteri > Siluriformes > Plotosidae > Plotosus > Plotosus lineatus. Next base: position 33,055,583 of record CM045741.1, read on the forward strand.
CAATTTCTTACCACAAGAATGAAATACAGTGCGGGAGGGAGAGACAGGCTTATTATGCTGGAGAAGCTGGGGCAGGTGAGCCTGGAGTAGTAGATGCAGCTGAGGTAGAGGGTACAGGATCTGTTGCAGGCCTCTCTACCTTCTTAAAATACTGCTACAGGTTAGACTGGACGGAGAGCAACCTCTTCTCATCCAAGATCTCCTTGTAGCATTGCATCAAATCCATGATGCCTCTGGAAACCCTAGTGAACCTTTCCAAGTTGGGATCCTGAGCTTCAAAAGTTGCCAACGCTTGCTGCATCTCGCGCACCCGAAACTAGTCCGCGTTTGTTTACGTAACTGCGTAAGACGTAATGACATATGCTTACGTAACCGCGTAATGACGCATAAAATTACAGTACCGAGACTGAGCGAAGGGAAGCAATGCCATCTTCCTCGGCCCACAACCACAACACAGCGTATTCTTCCGCCTCGCGCACCCGAAACTAGTTCGCGTTTGTTTATGTAACTGCGTAAGACATAATGACGAGTAATGTTATTTTTTATATTTTTATAGGGGTGCGTTCGTAACCACGAAACGGCGTAGGTCAAGCTCGGCGTAAACCAAGGTTTCCCTGTATATGATTGTACAGGCCCAATCATTCCTTCTTTCTTGACAAGTGTCATGGTTCCTGCTGTAGAGAAACATTCCCACAACAGGATGCTACCACCACCAGGCTTTACTGCATTTGTGATGTTCTATGTTTGATATGTTTTACTGGCTTTCTGGCTTACACACAGTTTGATACTGCAAACAATAGTTTGATTTAGGATTCATGTGACCTTATCTTCGAGGTGCATTTCAACAAATCTCAACTGAGACTTGGCTTTTTAGCCTCAGAATTTCAATAGATACTTGATGTGGCCTTTCTAAATGAGTGGCTTTTTCCTGCAACCCTATCGTACAAGCGACATTTCTGAAGCATTTGTAACATTATGATATGTCACATGCACACAATGAACACTTTATGCCCAAAATTCCTGTAACTACTTCCAAGTTGCTGTGGGCTACTTCGTAGTCCCTCTGACCCATTTCTTTACTCTTCCATTTAGTTAGAAGAGATGGAAGGATTCTGGGAGAGCCTAATAGTTTCATCATTTCAAATATGCTAAGTACTATCCATCTTCTATTTGTGTCTGACCATAGCTTAATATATCTATCATATATCTATCATATGCGTGTGTGTGTGTGTGTGTGTGTGTGTGTGTGTGTGTGTGTGTGTGTGTGTGTGTGTGTGTGGGTGTGCGTATGCGTGTGTGCGTGTGTGTGTTTGTACTTTGATTTAATAATAATAATAAAAATAATATTATTAGTATATTAATAATAATGTTCAAGTCCCACTATCACTGGTTATCACTGCTATACCCCAGTGCAGCTATCTAGATTATGAAAAGGCCAGGCATCTAAAAGAACCATTCTGAGTTTTGTCAAAAATATGTGCATAGCTGACATCGTATTTCTGTCATCCAATGGCCTGGTGACTGACCAGAGTGTACTTTGCCCTTACTCTGAGTCAGCTGATAGATCTTTGTGATCCTGACGAGGATTAAGTAGTTCAGAAAATGAATGAATGAAAATTATTATTATTATTATTATTATTATTATTATTATTATTATTAATAGTAGTAGAAGTAGTAGTAGTAGTACACTAGATGGCCTTGACATTTGTTAGAGTGTTTCCTTCTTCTTAAACTTGTTCTTCTTCAAATTCTTGTTCTTCTTCTTTTCCTTATTATTATTATTATTATTATTATTATTATTATTATTATTATTATTATTATTATTATTATTATTATTATGTAATAATAATAATAATAATAATAATAATAAGGAAAAAAATAATTTGAACAGAATGAATGGCCCTTCTGTTCACTAATAATAGCTTTAGCTAAT
>CM045741.1:33062515-33232515 GCA_024760905.1 Plotosus lineatus
GTATAACTATACATAGGGGTATGTGTATACAATACAGTAGGCCCTTGACATTCGCGGGGGTACCGTTCCAGGCCTTCCCGCGGATTATCTCGATTCTCGATAGACTCGAGTTCTGTACGCAGAAGTAAAACCCCATGTATGACGTCACATGCGCGAATGAGCAGCCCGCAGTATAATACTATGAATCTATTACATGCGCTAAAATATGCTTCTTAAACACATTCTACAGACAGTCTTAATCATTAATACAGTATTAATGTAGTAAAATGTAGTCATGATTAAGAAAAACTTTTTAATTTTGTACTGTGAAATTTAGTAATAAAATATATAAACATTATACAGCATATACTGTTGTAAAGCACTCGTTTAAAAGTATTTTTCAATTATTATTCCAGTACAGTACCTAAGTTAATTCTGAGAATGTTTGTGCGTGAGATTTTATGTTCTGTACATGTTTAACAAATGATACCAAAAGGATAAACTTTATTACACTTCATGTCCTTTTACATCAAACTTGGAGTGATGTCTTGGAATGATGTGTCCAAGATGGCGCTGCCTAGAGGGCAACGTCGCAGAGTTCTCAAAGTCAAATTGTTTCTTTGTTCGTTTTAATTTGTTTTATTTGTTTGTTCATGTTTTGCACTATGCTTGTCTATGATCGGTTGACCCTACTACAGCTATGAGCAGCTTCAGCTTTGGGCAACTAAGCATACAACAACTTATATTAGAGCTGCTATGCTATGCTATGCTATGCTATGCTATACTATGCCAAAGCCCAGGCAGAGTTTTCAAATTCTCCTGTGCTTGGTTAGCATTTCCGGCCATTTGCTTTGCTAAATGTTCAGTCCCTGCAAAACAAGATGGACGAGCTTCATGCTCAGATTGCAGCGCAGAGGGATCTACAGGACTGTGTTTTTGTGAAACATGGCTTATGTAGATTACACCCGATAAGGCGATTATACCAGCCGGCGACACGGCCTTCATCCCCTGCAATCCCAAGCGCCGGAGTCGTCGTTCGGCACCTTCCCACCTCGGCTTCTTTGTTAGCTGGGATTCGGCTCGCTGCCTACCATAGCATGTTAGCTCTGCTACGTTATACGCGCCCGAAGATACTCCGATCTTATACAGTAGCTGTAGTAGAGTCGACCGGTCGTAGACGAGCATAGTGCAAAACATGAACAAATAAAACAACAAATAAAACAAATTAAAACGAACCATAGCTTGCTAGGTCTGCTAATGGCATGCTCAGTCCGCTAATAGCATGCTAGCTCTGCTTAGTGATACACGCCCGAACATACTCCAATGTTATAGCTGTAGTACAGTCGACCAGTCTTAGACAAGTATAGTGCAAAACATGAACAAACAAAACAACAAATAAAACAAATTAAAATTACCCATAGCATGCTAGGTCTGCTAATAGCATGCTAGGTCTGCTAATAGCATGCTAGGTCCACTAATAGCACGCTAGCTCTGCTTAGTTATACACGCCCGAAGATACGCCGATGTTATAGCTGTAGTACAGTCGACCAGTATTAGACAAGTATAGTGCAAAACATGAACAAACAAAACAACAAATAAAACATTTAAAACGAACAAAGAAACAATTTGACTCTGAGAACTCCAGGATGTCGCCCTCTGGGCAGCGCCATGTTGGAGATGTCGCTCCAACTTCAATGTAAAAGGACATGAAGAGTACTGTAATAAAGTTTATCGTTTTGGTATCGTTTGTTAAACATGCTACAGAACATAAAATCTCACACATAAACATGAAGTTAGGTACTGTAGTGGAATAATAATTGAAAAAGATTTTAATACAACAGTTCAGAGAAAACCGTCGTTTCTCAGGAGAAAGTCTTATTTCTTCAGAAGAGACATCCAGCGTTTTCTATCGCTTAGCCAGAGAAGACATAGCATTTGAGTGGTATTATAGAGCTTAACTGGTAATTAAAACACACACAAAAAAGAGGCTCATTGACAACTTGTGCATTAATGAGGAAAAAGGGGTGGAGCATCAGCTCAACCAATCAGCACAAAGGAGGACAGCCATTGGCTGAATTTGAATCATGTGCCGGTTGCTGGGCAGACCGCGTGTACTCAAACCGCGAGTGCAAAACCGCGAATAGTCAAGGGCCTACTGTATATATATATATATATATATATATATATATATATATATATATATATATATATATATATATATCGGACATCTTGCTGCCTGGATTATCGACTACCTCACTAACCGTCCATAGTACGTGCGGCTGCGCGACTGTAAGTCAAAGGTGGCAGTCTGCAGCACGGGGGCACCGCAGGGCACCATCCTCTCACCCTTCCTTTTCAACATTTATACCTTGGACTTCATTTATAGCACAGACGAAGGAGATGGTGGTCGACTTCAGGAGAAGCACTCTAACACACACACACACACACACACACACACACACACACACACACACACACACACACACACACACACACACACTAGTGAACATCCAGGGACAGGACATTGAGACAGTGGACAGTTTCAAGTACCTGGGCGTTCACCTTAACAATAAACTGGACTGGTCCCACAACATCAACGCCCTGTACAAGAAGGGCCAGAGTCTCCTCCATCTTCTGAGGAGACTTAGGTCCTTCGGAGTATGCAGACCTCTGCTCAGGACTTTTTATGACTCTGTGGTAGCCTCTGCAATCCTCTACGCTGCCATCTGCTGGGCCCCGGGCAGCACAGAGCGGGACAGAAAGAGACTGAACAAGCTGGTCAGGAGGGCCAGCTCTGTCCTAGGCTGCCCACTGGACTCTGTGGAGGAGGTGAGTGAGAGGAGGATGGTAGCAAAGCTCACATCCATCATGGTCAACAGCTCTCAGCCACTGCACCAGACTGTAGAGAAGCTGAGTAGCTCCTTCAGTGGACGACTGAGACATCCTCAGTGCAGGAAGGAGCGCTACCGCAGGTCGTTCATTCCCACCGCTGTCAGACTGTACAACGCCACTTTGTAACTGTCTGTGAAAATACCGGTTATATGCAATAAAAACCCTGTGCACTTTAATCAACCACATCTACCCCACTGACTGTGAACCATATCAACCCATCTACTCTGCCCTCAGATACATATACACTTGAATATAGGCCAGTCTACAAAATTGTTCCCTTCTTTTTCTTTTTTATTGTATATTACTTTATACTATTTATGTATCTATTTATTTATTTACTTATATGATATATATGTATGTGTGTATGTATGTATGTATGTATATGTATTATTGTATTGTATATATATCTATTCTGCACCCCCTACTGATGGTACCTCAAGAGCCTGTAACAGTGAATTTCTCCATTGTGAGATTAATAAAGCTGTATCTTATCTTATCTTATCTTATATATATATATATATATATATGAGAAATCATCATCATAACAGCCGAGCTACAAGCCATTTGCTGTTCTTGTACTTTATATATCGTGCAACCTTACAATGCGAAGATAGAAGCAATGGGGTCACAATTCCACACATCACCATCAGACATCAGAAACATGCTGACGGCTATGCAGTCTACTCTTGACAAAAGTCAGCAATGTTTCTTTTACATGCCTCTCATCATAGACAGTGAGAGACATGGCCGGCCTTTGATAACCCAGTTCGCTGCACTGTGGGGACAGTAGCAACCTGTTGAGAGTGGGTCTTCAACCCCCAACCTTAGGGTCAGTGATCCAGCCAACCTTACCACCAGGTTACCTATGTATGCATGTATGTATATATGCTGTCATGACTAGCTCAAAGCCATGACAAAAGATGGTGACAAAACAAAATTGCGAGAATAAAGTAATACATCTCATTTTTAAATAAAACCCCCAAAGAAATCCAATGTAATATGAATATCAGTACTTCAGCGGTGCAGTGTATGTTTGGGTGCATCTATATATATATATAGTGCTGTATGTAAAATAAGTCAAACCAAACATAACCAACAACCCAAATGCCTGCTTGGAAAGAGAGGACTTTTCCTATTAATATGCCCTTTCATATTAATATGTCTGAGCAACCATTTTAAATAGGGGAGGGGCCATCAGGTGAATCAGCATCAGGTGTGGCTTCTCCTTGTGACACATCTCCAAGCTCTACACAGACAGGGACAACACAAAGTGACCTGACAGCATGTGACACCTGTGTTGTGATCACCTTGTGTTGTGCCGCCTCGCAACAAGAAGGCTTTGGTTTGATTCTCAGCTCGGGCATTTCTGTGCGGAGTTCACATGTTTTTTTCTGTGCTTATGTGGGTTTGCTCCGGGTACTCTGTTTTCTTCCCACAGTCCAAAAACATGCAAAGTAGGTTAATTGGCTGTTCCAAATCAACCCCAGGTATGAGAGTGAGTGTGAATAGTAGTGTGAATGTGGCTATGAAATAGCCTGGTGAGCTGTCCAGGGTATACCCATCCTCGTCCAAAGTTGGCTGAGATGAGTGCCAGCCTCCTCATGACCCTAATTAGGATTAACGGGTTCAGAAAATGAATATATACAGGGATCCCACGCTGTTTCGTGCTTCAATTCATGTGGTGAATCGTGGTTTTTAAAATAAATAAATAAATAAATAGTCATTGAATTAAAAAATGAGGAAATTAAGGAAGAATGGGGGGAAAGATAAGGAGAATGCCACAAAAACAAGGCCAATTATGCAAAAAAAAAAAAAAAAAAAAAAAAAAAAAAACAACCAAAAAAAAAAAACCCCTAAACCAACACAAAACAAAAAACAACTCAAAATCTCCCATTAAAACGTTACCGTGTTGCATCTGCACGTGTATGTATGTGTATTGTCGTCTTCTAATGCAATGAGAATTTCATGCAATTCACATCCTGATCACCAGGATGTGATGTGAGTGGGAGGTATTAGTTCAGTATGGCCCATAACTTTGACTACATTTACGTCTCTGGCACCACCGTCATGTAGTCAAGCTCAATCTCTACAACATTACTGGCCTTATGTATCAGTTTCTTCAGTCTGCTGCCATCTGCAACTCCCAGCTTGCTGTCCCAGCATGCAACAGCACAGAGGATGGCACTGACCACAACAGACTCAAAGAACTTCCTGAGCATTGTCCGGCAGATGTTGAACAGCCACCTCAAAAAAGGCACTTCTTTTCCTTTCGGCTGTTCCCTTTAGGAGTCGCCACAGCGAATCATCTGCCTCCATCTCACCATGTCCTCTGCATCTTCTTCTCTTACACCAACTGCCTTCATGTCCTCCTTCACCATGCACAGTGGTATGAAAAAGTATCTGAACCTTTTGGAATTTCTCACATTTATGCATAAAATCACCATTAAATGTGATCTGATCTTTGTCAAAATCCCACAGATGAAAAAAAACAGTGTCTGCTTTAACTAAAACCACCCAAACATTTATAGGTTTTCATATTTTAATGAGGATAGCATGCAAACAATGACAGAAGGGGGAGGAATAAGTAACTGAACCATCACATTTAATATTTTGTGCCCCCCCCCCCTTTTGGCAGCAATAACTTCAACCAGACGCTTCCTGTAGCTGCAGACCAGTCTGGCACATCGATCAGGACTAATCTTGGCCCATTCTTCTTTACAAAACTGCTGTAGTTCAGTCAGATTCCTGGGATGTCTGGCATGAATCGCTGTCTTGAGGTCATGCCACAGCATCACAATGGGGTTCAAGTCCACACATGACATTGTGTGTTCCTCCCAAACAATTCAACTTTGGTTTCATCAGTCCACGAAATATTTTGCCAAAACTTCTGTGGAGTGTCCAAGTGCCTTTTTGCGAACATTAAACGAGCAACAATGTTTTTTTAGACAGCAGTGGCATGGCCTCCCATGAACACCATTCTTGGCCATTGTTTTACATATAGTTGATGTGTGCACAGAGATATTGAACTGTGCCAGTGATTTCTGTAAGTCTTTAGCAGACACTCGAGGGTTTTTTTTTTACCTCTCTGAGTATTCTGCGCTGAACTCTTGGCGTCATCTTTGGTGGATGGCCACACCTTGGGAGAGAAGCAACAGTGCCAAACTCTCTTCATTTGTAGACAACTTCTCTGACTGTCGATTGATGAACATCCAGACTTTTAGAGATGGTTTTGTATCCTTTCCCAGCTTTATACAAATCAACAATTCTTTATCGCAGATCTTCAGACAGCTCTTTTGACGGCTGCACTGGTCCTTCTTATAAATTGCTGTAGTGTTTTTAACCCAGTCCAATTTATTGTCAATGTAAATTTCAAGCTATCTGTCATGCTCTAATATTTTCACATTGACACCTGGTTGGAAATTTGTCGCTGGTGTTTTGAAAGTCCTAAAATCCACAATCAGTTCCTTGTCATATTAGGCTGCAGATTGATTTTGCGCACACCATGTGGTGAAGGAATCCACAGCAGTTTGATATTCCATCACTTCACCTTCAATGAGTCATTCAAATGTATGATCCCTTGCACATCCTGAAATTCCAAAAAAAACAACAACACAAACTAAAAAAAAAATAAACTGGATGCTGTGTAAAAATGCAAATAAAACCAATAAAAGAATCTGAAGAAGTCATTGTTTGCAAGGAACAAGCCTGAACTTCAGAATTGGATCCTCATAATTCTTATGCCCTCAGATGACACGCTCATTAGCTTGCACATCTGGAAAGGCACCATCAATTCTGAAAGCCATGCCCAAACTGAAGATAAACCTTTTTCAGTAAAAGCCATGGATATTTCACAAAGACAATACATACTGCACCAATCTCACCAGCATGACTTAGATGTAGAAGAGTCTGGGCCCGCAGTCCAGAGCTTTTACCAGTTGAAAACAGTTTGCAGAAGTTGAAAGACTGCTGTTAAAGTGTTCCAACTTTTTTGTAACTGTGATTGTAAAACATGGAATTGATCCATTTCCTTGTATAAAACTTGAAAATCGAAAAGATGATATACCAGTAGGAATCATTTAATCATTGTCAGCTACTAAAATTAGGTAGAACGACAGCAGATACAAATTACATTCTTTTCTTTTCCTTTATTTTTTCACATCAAATTCAGAGTTTTAGTGAATTGATGTCTTGATACAAATAAAGGTTTCTTGTTTGTGTGATGCATTGCTTCATAACCAAGTGAATAGAAATGTCACACACACACACACACACACACACACACACACACACACACACACACACACACACACACACACACACACACACACACACACACACACACACACATATATATATATATATATATATATATATATATATATATATATATATATGTGTGTGTGTGTGTGTGTGTGTGTGTGTGTGTGTAAAATTAACAAACAAACAAAAATTAAATAATAAATTAGAATTGTAAGAACAGCCGTGCAATGGCTTTTTGATTTGCCATGTCACAGCTTCAAGGCTCCCAAGTTCAATTTTGAACTGGAGTTACTGGTTGTGTTGTGTTTTGTATGTTCTCACATTTTTCTGCACTTTTTTATGTTTCCTCAAAAAAAAAAAAAAAAACTCTTTTTTTTTCCTGTTTTCAAAATGCTATTGGTATTGAATGCACTTTAAAAGCTTTCTCACACTTTTCCCTTTATACTTTCTAACACCTCATGAATAAAGAACTTTTACACATACTTTTATATGACAGAAAATGAAAAACCCAGAGCAAAGACAAAATATCAATAGTTTACTATTTCAACTTGCCAGATGGTCAATAAAAAGAGAAAAGCACTCAAACACTTTGCTATTCTATGGTAAATTTTAGGGAGTTTTAGCTTGAAAAAAGTTCTAACTAGGGGACCCTTGGTATTTCACATTTATGAATGAATCACATTTCCCTCTGGGGTCAGTTGTGGATTTCCCTGTGAGATTTATAACGTATCCATCCATCCTTCCATCCATCCATCCATCCATCCATCCATCCATCCATCATTGTGACCAATTTTAGTTGTGTCTTACCATGCTGTTTTGGATTTTACCAATGTATACATTTTTCTTCAACATTTTTCTTTCATGGGGCAGTGGTGGTCTAGTGGTCTTGGGTGCTGGATTGCTGATCCTAAGGTTGGGGGTTCGAGTCCCACTCTCTACAGCAGTTCGTTCCAACCTTTTTGAGCCAAGGCACACCTTTTACATTAGGAAAATCACGAAGCACACCACGGAACAGAAATGATACTGCCCTCTAGCAGAACAGCACTGTTACTACACGCTAAGTGAAATTGGTTAATCACACCTGATGATTTCTCACGGTACACTAATGTGCCGCGGAACAGGGGTTGGGAAACACTGCTCTACAGGGTTGTCACTGTCCCCCCCAGTGCAGCTAACTGGGTTATCAAAGGCGGGCCATGTCTCTCACTGTCTATGGTGAGAGGTTCATGTAAAAGAACCATTGCTGACTTTCGTAAAGAGTAGCTGCAAAGTCGTCAGCGTGTTTCTGTCCCTTGCTAAAAGGCTGTGTCAGGAAGGACATCCGAGGTAAAGACCTATGCCAAATCAAATCAAACGTGTGAATCATTTGCTGTGGCGACCCCTGATAAAGGGAAAAAGCCAAAAGCAAATCTCTCATACATTTTTCTTCAACCTCTACGCATCCCTAATGAGTGACGGCCATGGCAAGGAAAAACTTCCTCAGTTGACATGAGGAAGAAACCTTGAGAAAAACCAGATCCAAAAGGGAGACCCATCCTCAATTGGGTAAAACCATGAAAATACAAATCAATTAGAGAATCTTCATTACAGACCAACATGTTGTCTGGCTGGTTATACCACAACAGTAAGTTCCAAATACTTGTGGCAAAAGAGTTTATATTACGAGGCGCGAAAAGTCACCTTCATAGTTATACTATACTGCTAATGAGGGCATGCTTGGTATCCTAGTTAGCACTGTGATATGTTCTGGGAAACAGTATGCTCTTTAGAGCATGACCCTTGATCATGATAAAATCAATTTGATGCTGGTGGTGCTCAGAGGACACTTTATGTTGTAGTTGCACTCAAAGAAGAAATCTGTGAGCAGAGATTGCGGTAGGAGCATAAATCCAACAGTGTCTGTTCATTTTCCTTCTTCTTTCCTGTGCAGGGGTGGCCAAGGCATGTAGGCCATGTCATGTCTTCTGAATTTACACTTTCATTAAAATTTCATGCAATGAACAGCAGCTCATCCTTCAGATATCATCATCATCTTCTGCTTGATCCAGGGTCAGGTCACAGGGGCAGCAACATCAGCAGTGAGGTCCAGACGGCCCTCTCCACAGCCACTTCTTTTCACTCTTCTGTTGAGTACTGTGGTGTTTCCAGACTACCCCAGAGACAAAGTCCCGCCAGTGTGTTCTGGGCCAACTCCTGGATCTCTTCTTGGTTGGACAAGCTTGAAGTGTCACAGCAGAGATGCATTTGAAAAGCATTCTCATCAGATGCCCGAGCCATCCTAACTGGCTCGTGTTAATGTGTAGGATTGGCAGTTCTACTCTGAGCACCTTCCAGCTGACCGAACTTTATACCTTCTCTCTCAATGAGAGCCCTGCCACCCTGCAAAGAAAGCTCATTTCAGCTGCTTGTATTTACAATTTTATTATTTTGGTCACTACCCAACGCTTGTTTGACCATAGGTGAGGATAGGAACATCTATTGAATGGTAAATTGAAAGCTTTGCCTTGGGGCTCAGCTCCCTCTTCATCACGATCGTACAAGTGTTGTAGAAGATGCTCCACCATGTCAATTTTCTGCCCCATCCTTCACTCACACATGAACAAGACTCAGTGATCCTTGGGACAGGACCTCATTCTAGACATTGAGGGTGCATTCCACTCTTTTCTGGCTGAGAACCATGGCCTGGGACTGGAGGAGTTGATTCTCATCCTGATTGCTTCACACTGAGCAGCAAATTGCTGTGGGTGAAAACCTGCATTAAATTCATCAAGCAGCTCGTAGAACTGGTCTTAGTACCTTTGAGGGGTTGAGAGTAAGAGTATTTAGATGCTAAGGATATTAACAGGACCACAGAAGTGCAGGGATGAATGGTATATAAAAAAAAAAAAAAAATGTCAGAAACAAGGTCTCAGCTGCAGTCCCTTCTACCATTAAAGTTGTCCCATGGCACTCTTCCTCTGCTCCAGTTAGATGGGGCTTATAACTTGTAAACTGATAGATTCAATGTTATGTCCTTGCTCTCTGGTGGAAGTGGACCTTTCCAGGCTGCAAGCCTAGGCCGGAGTATAGAGATCCAGGATAGCACAGGTGTCATCATCCCCCTCTCTGCCTTGCTGACAGGGTCCAAAGAAAGCAATGATATTTTCTGTCAGCTTGCTTTCAGGAGCTGCCGGAACAGTATCTGCATTGCAGATCTGCCTATGGAAATCCACTCTGCTTTCAAAAGGTAGACCTCTTTCATCCTGGCCGTTGACTGCCTGACACAGCCTGTCCACCCGGTCACGTAATTTAGCCTGACAAATGAAATGGTGTACCGAGTTGTGGTGTTCGGAGTGAGCATATGAAAGATGTAGGAGATAGAAATAGATACATCCCAGTGTTTTCCACCCACTATAATGAGAAGGGTGCAGCTATGGGATAACAAAGATACTTTTTATTTATTAAAAAAATGCCTATTGCACAATTGGCATGCAGCAATTTGTCTCCTCATGGACATCACATTTATTTAGCGAGAATACCCCCTGAAACGGCTTGACCATCTTTGTAGTCAGTGAGTACAATTTACAGCAAAGAAATTGCGGCACTGCTCTGTCGGTAGGGTTTAGCTTATCTATCTTATTTATTATCCATGTTTCTTCTTCCTCCTTCCATAGAAAGCTGAAAAGTTGCTTTTGGTAGGTAAACAGTCTTAAAAATTAAAGAACATGTCTTTACAAATTAAATAATTTAATTCCATACTTTGTACTGTATTTATGTAAAATCTGTATGTAATTGCAATAACCATGTGACCAATAATAATGTTATCCAGGGATCCCTCGCTACTTCGCGTTTCAATTCATGCGGCATCAGTGCATCGCGTTTAAAAATAAATAAATAAATAAATAAATAAATATTCATCGAATTAAAAATAAGGAAGAATAGGGGAAAAAGTTAAGGAAAATATCACAAAAACAAGGCTAATTATGCAAAAAAAAAAAAAAAATACAAAAAACACAAACAAAAAAACCCCTAAACAAACACAAAATAAAAACCAACTCCAAATCTCCCATCAAAACTAGTCACATTGTTGCACCTGTGTGCGCACATGCATCTGCGAGAGCGTATATATGTGTGCCGTCTTCTTCTCACGCAATACCATCTGTATGTGTGTGTGTGTGTTTATATTTTATTTACATCTTATGTTATTTTTTTAATGTTTAATTGTTATTATAAGCATTTATAGGAATGAATATGTATTTATTGATATTATATACACATATCCATGTGTGAAGACGTCAGTTAGGGAGGAGGGTGATCCTACTTCACGGATTTCGATGGTCGCATAGGGATCTCGGTCCCAATTAACCGCATAAAGTGAAGCATCCCTGTACTATACATGTGCAGTTTCCTACAATAATCAGAAGTGGGTCAGGTATTTATTGTGCTGCCTTCATATGGACCTATCCATAAAGTCATATTTTTAATCGCTCCAGCTGTCTTAATTGTGTGTTTGTTTAATATTGGTAATCTTAAATTATGTTGGACAATTAATAGAGTCATAATTATTATTTTCATTTATTAATTGACTAAATTATGAGGTAGGCTTTTTTTTTTTACTGCCTGTACTTTTGTAATCTGTTGTGTTTTATATCTTTGAGCGAAAGGCCCACTAGTCAAGAGTTATTTGGTTTGGACACTATTCTCAGCTCACCAACAACACCATATTATTGAATGTCTTGGTAATAGAGGGATCACTCGTTACTTCGCGCTTGAATTCATGCGGCGTTAGTGCATCGCTTTTATTTTTTATTTTTTTGAAATATTCATTAAATTTAAAAATAAAGAAATTAAGGAAGAATAGGGTGGAAAAGTTAAGGGAAACGCACAAAAGAAGGCCACATATGCACAAAAAAAAACCCAAAAAACAAAACAAACAAAAAAACAACCAAACAAACAAAAATTAAATACAACCCAAAACCCCCATCATCTGTGTATTTATATTTTATTTACATCTTATGCATTAATTCTGAATGTTTAATTAGTATAAGCATTTATAGCATAGAATATGTAATTATTGATATGTACACATATACATGTACCTATACATCAGTGGAGGAGGGGGGGGGGGGGGGTTGATCCTACTTTGCGGAATTCGGCGGTCGTGGTGGAATCTTGGTCCCAATTAAATGTGGAAAGTGATGGATCCCTGTATTACTATTAGCTATTAAGTGAAGCAGTGATGCTGAGGGATTTCAAGTGCCAAAATAAACCTCTACACATTCAATCATCTTAATTGTTTTCATGTCAAATATACTATATACAGTCACCCCCCCACACACCCCCGTTATTCACGGAGGTTGCGTTCCACGACTTCCTGCGGATCATGAAAATCCGCGAATTATTGACGCGATTTTTGAAACCCTATGTATTACATGTGCTAAAATCTGCTTCTTAAACACATTCTATAGACAGTCTTACTCGTTAATACAGTATTAATGCAGTAAAATGTAGTAATGATTAAGTAAAAACTTTTTAATTTTGTACTGTGATATTTATTAATGAATAAAGAGCTTAGGGTCCTTACCAGAAGCAGGGGAAGTTGCAGGGTGTTTAAGTGACATCATCGGGCTTAAATAATAATTTAAAACAAACTAAAAAAAAGTGAATTCACAATTCAAGCAATCACGTTGATGACATGTGCGTGAAGGAGAAAAAAAAAAGAGGTGTATACATCATCTCAACCAATCAGCAGAAGGAAGAAACAAAAGCTCTCAGCCATTGGCTAAATTTGAATCACATCCCAGTAACTTCCGGGGCTGCAGCTAATCCACGAGTATTTCGGGCTGCAACCACTGAACCGCGAATGGGTGGGGGGCGGGGGGTTACAGTAGTTCATTGATCGTCTTTTACCTATAGCTTCATTTAAAATTGGTCTCTTACCTGAGCTTAGTTGCTGGCTGGCTAAATTTGGTTGCAAAAGGCCCCAGCAATACTGATGTGCTTGAAACTGCCACGTCAGTACCACTCATACTACCAGTATCACTGATGTGCTGAAAATAATATCACCCAAATAACATCTGGGCATTTATCGTCCTGTGGCGGTCTTATTCCTGAACTGCTTATAGGTTGGTGTACTTAATAAGGTAGAGACTGAGTGTATTATTTAGTCTCTGGGAGTCCATCTCCTTTTCCTGAATATAGACCTGAAACAGTCAAAAGCCGTATGTACAGTGCTTATCATTGTTGAAACCTATAGGCCAATTAAAGGAAAGCAACCTGGCCGTATTTTGACACTTGGATTTGTAAATTCATAGATCAATATAATTTTCTGCCTAGGACAACATACCATGCTTTCAGAACCAGACAGAAGACAGAGGAAGAATCTAACGTTGCCAGGTCCTCTGAGATCCTGTACTACTGCATCTAATTGAAATGGCAACCTGAGAATTAAATCAATTTTTACAGTCCATGGAACAGGAAGTACTGGCCAATCTGTGTTCCTGCTATTCTCAAATTTCATTGCAATCCAAACACCCAACACTTTTTTTTTTTTTTTTGTTATTTATTTATTTGGTGACAGAAATACTTTGTGCTGCACTCAGTGCTTTAGTGCTTTTCGTTGAAAGGGTAATATGAAATTATATTAGGCCATGCAGTCTGAAGTGACAATCTCTTTTTGGATTGTGCTTTTCATAAGCATGGGGTTAATTAATTGTCTATTAACTAGTAATTTGTCTACTTTAACTTTTGCATAACACTCCACCATGTGATTATCTATTACAATTCATATATTATCACAAAATAAGTGTGTCCAGATCTATTTAACTTAATATATGACATGTGACATCACAAAATGTCAGTGTAATGTGCTGCATATTGAGAAAATCTATTTCAAACCCTTATAGGGAATATATATAACACGTCTTCCAACAAAGTCTGCATATTGAATGCGCTATGGTCTGTATGTCAAGATATATTATGATATATTACCTTGCAACCTGCATCAGTGAGTAACGTTATCTGCAGCCAGCTAACAGAAGACAGGACATATGGCCTGAGTTATCATACGACCATGTACACCCTGAATGGCTCACCAGGCCATCACAGGGCAGAAACATGCTGGCGGCTATTCAGCTATTCTTGACGAAAGTCAGCAATGTTTCTTTTACATGAATCTCACACCATAAACAGTGAGAGACATGGTCGGCCTTTGATAACCCAGTTAACTGCACTCGGGGGACAGCAGTGACAACCGTTGACAGCGAGGCTTGAACCCCCAACCTTGGGGTCTGTAATACAGCACCTTATCACCACTGTCCGTACCATGCAGCCTACTTTTGACGAAAGTATTTCTTTTACATGAACCTCTCACCATAGACAGTGAGAGACATGGTTGGCCTTTGATAACCCAGCTAGCTACACTGGCGGGACAGCAGTGACAACCTTTTCATTCTATCACACACACACACACACACACACACACACACACAGATAATTATAGTAATGTCCTTTTGGGGGCTTTTTACACCCGAGCCACATTGTCTCATCAGGCCGGTGCTCATCCCCGGTTTCCATAGCGTGAAGTGACTAGGAGTACAGCTCCTCCTGGATGAGACGCTAGTCAATCGCAGGTTATCTTCCCAGTATATTTTTACTGGTACCCATTTATACTGCTGGGTGAACAGAAGCACACTTGTGGTTCAGACCTTGCCCAGGGGTCTTAGCACACTGTGGGTATAGCTGGGATTTGAACACACAACCTCCTGATCATCAGTGTAGCATTCTAACTACTATGCCACCGGCCCCACAATTATATTAGTATACAGAAAGATAATTTTTAAATGATGTAAAATACAATATTATGGTAAAATCACATTTGTATGCTTGTGTATCTGTTAACGTGGATGCCATAAGCAGAAAACTCCAGCAGGCAATTGGCAAATCTTATTTATCTTACAGAGAAAGAGCATTTATAGTAATTTCCATGTTTCGGCTCTAGAAATGGAATACTACGCACAAATAAATTATTAATATTCTGATTTAAACAGCAGCGCCCTGTTGTTGCATAATAATGACTTAACCTGACTCAAGATGATGTGACATATGAACATGACCACTAATGAGCTTATGAAAATCCAAGGTTCGGTGAAAATGTTCGCAATTCTCAATGAATACTTCAAGCATTATGATTCAGAATAAATTAAGATATCTAATCATTGTCATTATGTAATAACTTTGTTGTAAATTTTTCATTATGACATGCATGTCTTAGTTAAAGTGTCTAATACCACAAATAATATAACCCATTTAATTAAATGCAGTTACAGGGATCCCTCACTATTTCGCGCTTCAATTCATGCAGCTTCAGTGCATTGCGTTTTTTTTAATGTTTTTTTTTTTTTTTTTTTTTAATTAATATTCATCAAATTAAAAAAATAAGGAAACTAGAGGGAAAAGTTAAGGAAAATGCAGCAAAATAAGGCCATTTAAGCAAAAAACAAACAAACAAACAAAAAACCCACGCAAACATTAACAACCCAAAGCCTCCATCCAAACTACTTTTTTATGTGAGGTGCGCATCTGTGTGCACGGACATCTGAAGGTTTGTATTTTTATTTTATTTACATCTTATGCATTATTTTTGAATGTTTAATTGTTATTATACACATTTATAGCATTGAATATATATTTATTGATATTATATCAGTGCTTCTCAATTATTTTCTGTGGCGCCCTCTCGAGGAAGAATTGTTATTCTATAAAATTATTAGTACACCTCTGCGTAACATTGTATCTTTATTGACATTAAAACAATAAAGAAATAAATATAGCTCAACTTACAATAAAGAAAAACTTCATTAACATTTTTTAATCTGTTACAGAAAAGATGTAAAGTGCACCAATGTGCCTGAAATAAAAAAATACATTCTAATTTAAACTCATTCAACTTATTTATGTCTTAATATCCCCATCTCGCTCCACCTTTCTCTTTGTTCCTGTTAGAAATTTTTCCGTGTTCTTTCTTGAAGGGTTGTTTACTACTCTTCATATTGTTTGCTCATTCGAAAAACCGTTACACCACAGCACGACAATGAGAACCACACTGCCAACTAGTGGAGTGGAGGTGCAATTACACTTAATTATCACACAATATTCCAGAAAACCATGTTCCACAGGGTCATACACGCTCCACCCCCCCCCCCCACACACACACACACACTCCTCCCCTCACCCCCGGCATCATACCCCCAAGGGTATGATATTTGAGAATTGTATTATTTGAGAATTGTATTATAATACTGTATTATGTACACATATACATGTATGCAAAATGTACATGTACGAAAATATATACTACAACTACTACTACTACTACTAATAATAAGTGAGCAAAATGACAAAAAGTGGGGCCAGTGGAGTAGTGGTCAGGGTGCTGCACTCATGATCGGGAGGTTGTGTGTTCAAATCCCAGTGAGATTCTCACTGTGCTATGACCCCTGGGCAAGGTCTCAACCACAAGTATATTGCTGGGTGAATAGAGAAATATACTGGGAAGATAATCTTCGATGTACTATCGTCCCATCCAGGAGGAGTTTTACTCCTAGTCACTTCACGCTATGGAAACCGGGGATAAGCACCAGCCTGATGAGCCACTATGCGTAGCGTGCGTAGGCCTCCGTCAGTCCCGAAGGACTATGGCTGCGCTCTGGCCAGTATCCCGACTGGTGATACTCCCCAGTGCACAGAGCCTGGGTAGGGAGTAATGAGGGACAGGCTGTTACCCAAGCAGCAAGTCCCCCCCTGTCTCGGCGCCACCAGAAGGATCCAATGGAAAGGCAAGTGCCGATACGACTGGGTTCCAGTGCCGCTGCAGGAGAGAAACTACGGTCAATTTAGAACAGCCAATTAACCTACAGTGCACGTCTTTGGATTGCGGGGGAAACCGGAGCACCCGGAGGAAACCCGCACAAAGCACGGGGAGAACATGCAAACTCCACACAGAAACGCCCAGGCCGGGAATCGAACCCGGGCCTTCTTGCTATGAGCCACTATGGCTCTGGTGTAAAAAGCTCTAAGGACACATGTACACATACATCAGTCAGGGGGTGGGATGGGGTGGGGGGGTGGGGGGAATGGCGATCCTATTTCGTGGAATTCAGCGGTCACGGGGGATCTCGGTCCCAGTTAACCGCAGAAAGTGAGGGATTCCTGTATTACATTATTATAAATCGATTACTGTGTTATAATTATTATTTTAAAGTATGTTCAGTTGATTTATGAGCAAATAATATAAGCTACATTTACTCAAACAGTTCCCTATCTCCAGCATTAATATTTATTTATTTGTTTCAAACAACGTACTGTGAAGGTGGGGTACACCCTGAACTCATCAATCCCTCACAAGACTAAAATATGCACAAAACCATTCACAGTAACATCTATGGGTAATTTGGAACAGCCAATTAGCCAAAACAAAAGCCCTTGCCAGTATGTGAAGTACTTGCCAATTCCAAACAGAAACGACCCCACAGAGCTCAGAATTCAAACCCATTCAAACTTTCCTTGAGGCACAAGCATTAACCACTGTGCAACCCCCATTATTAATATATGTGTATTTCCAAAAAAATAATCTTGATTTATCTAATATAAACCATGTGGACATGTTGCATTTTATATTCCAAAATTATAAATGTAGAACATACTCCTTGTTTAGTGTCATATTTGAAAACAATGCAGCTAAAGGGGGAAGAGACACACAGGTAGGTATCATATTGCTGAATCCACACATCATGCTGGATGCAAATTAAGAATTCACTTCATGGATATGCTGATAATTGACCCTGAATATTTTACCTCTAGGTCAGAATTATGCATACTGGTGATTATAAACCATGTTTCATGTTAGAATTTTAAAAGCAGAAGGTTGTGAGATTAATACTAGCAGTACCAATTTGATACTGCTATTAAAAAAAAAAATATATATATATATATATATATATATATATATATATATATATATATATATATATATATATATATATATATATATATATATATATATATATATATATATATATATATATATATATATAAGATAAATGGGAAGGTTTTTATACATGGTATGCCATGGTGAACAGCACGGTGTGGAACATGATGAATTTTGAAAGCTCGGCAGTCCTCCTGTTTTGTTTGGTAAATGTCAGGAGAGGCTTGAGTATATGAATGGACACTGATGACTGCTGCCCATGTGTCATAGGAAAGGAAATGTGTATGGTTTCTGCGGTCGCACTAGACTTAATTACTTGTCCTGAGGTTTGGTGGGATGTGGAGACAGAAAACAAATCTATTGAAAATACTGGTATTGCAGGGGAATTGAGCAGCTATTATAGTGGGCAAGAGAGGAAGGTAAATATTCTTTTGACAAATATATGGTTGTTATTGTCACTAATATACAGAACCAAAGATACAAAAGGTCCCTATAACATTTATTACTACACCAGAATTCCCAGTCTTTTGTCAATGTGTCATTTTAAAAGTGTTTTAAGCAAAGGTTGTAGCTATATGCTAAACAACAATTAATTGCTGAAGCTAAGGTGGATATTGCTGAATTGTACCTGAGATGGAACACTGAGGGGACTAAAAAAGCCTGAGACAAATAACTTACAGTACAGGGATCCCTCGCTACTTCGTGCTTCAATTCATGCGGCTTCATTGCTTTGCATGTTTTTTTTTTTAATTATTATTATTATTATTATTTTTTATAAATATTCATGAAATTAAAAAAATAAGGAAATATAGGAAAGCTAGCAGAAAAAGTTCAGGAAAATGCCACAAAAACAAGGCCAATCATGCCAAAAAACAAACAAACAAACAAACAAACATAAAACAAAAAACAACCCAAAACCTCCTATCAAAACTAATTACATTTTGTGAGGTGCGCATCTCCGCACGTTTGTCTGTATGTGTGTGAATTTATATTTTATTTACATCTTATACATTATTTTTTAATGTTTAATTGTTATTTTAAGCATTTATAGCATTGGATATGTATTTATTGATATTATCTACACATATACATGTACGTATACATCAGTCGAGGGGGTTGGAAGGGCTGATCCTACTTCACAAAATTTGATGGTAGTGGGGGGATCTCAGTCCCGATTAACTGCAGAAAGTGAGAGATCCCTGTGTTTATTCCATGGAAACATAAAATGTAATAAGATAACATTTAAACTTATTTTCAGAATAAACCACTTGTGATCATAAAGGTATGTTCAGTTACAGCATCCCTTGAAATACACAAATTACATGTCTTATCATCATCATTAGTAGTAGTATTATTAATATATACTTTTTTTTATCCGACCAATTTCTCCCCTAGTTTGATAATATCCAATTCCCACCCTTCAAGTATTGCCTTCCCTATTGACCACCACCCACCAAAGAGAGATGTCAGCATCCACTTCACTTAGAATTGTTGTGCATGCGTATTTGATGGCGATTGAACACATTCAGCGGGAAAGCATGATATGACTTCTTGTAAGAACACACCTATGAATTGTTGGTGATTGTGAGAGCTCAGCCAATTAGCTCCCTTGTACTCCTGGCCACAGATGACTGTGGCATCAACCTGAATTTAAACTTGCAATCTCTGGATTGATAGTCCCTGTTGATGTGCCACTCGGGAGCCCCTAAATCTCTAATATTTTAACTAAGGTCCATTTAAATGTCCATTATTATTCATTAAAATATTTTCTGGTTGGTAAGAAGCCAACAAATTTATACATCATTGCCACCAGAGAACTTGAATAATTACTGAATAATTGGCATCCATCAATGTTCCTTCTCAGAAATATTAAATAAGATGGCTGTGCCACATGGCAGATTGCGCTGTATGTCTACCATCTTGGTTAGTTAGTACATTAAACCACTGAGTCCATGAGCTGTCAAAACTTCCTTTTATTTTCTCACTATTTATGCATACTGTTAAAAGTCGTATTTGAGTGTAACAACCAATCCACCCAACAGTAGGTCTGTCTGTCTGTCTGTCTGTCTGTCTGTCTGTCTGTCTGTCGGTTCCAGTATTCAATCACATATTATTTTATTAGTAGGGTTATAGCTTTCCAGTGCATAATTTTGGTTGTATTATGTTAATACAGTAATAGGCCCTTTGCAGCTATTACATGCTTGGATACTACCACACAGAACTGCCATCCTGGAAATCAAGGATTAATCATACAATGAGCTAGACTGAAATTGAGCACATTACAAAAGGGTGAAACATTACAAAAGGGTGAAATATGCCTTTATTTTTTTTTTAAATCACAAAAAAAGATCACTGTACAGATATGTAAACAACACATGTTATCCAATCCGACATTGCTATCCAATGCCATTGGTATCCAAGCATGTGGCCTCTAGATGCAAAGAGCCTCACATACCAGTGAAAAAGAAGAAGTGTAACATTGAGGAGAATTATTAACTTATATTAAAATAAATTGTAACGGGCAGTAGTGGCCTGGTGGTAAAAGCTGCTGGATCGCTGATCCTAAGGTTGGGGGCCCGAGTCCCACTCTCGACAAGGTTGTCACTGTCTCTCCAGTTCAGCTAGCTGTGTTGTCAAAAGCCGGCCATGTCTCGCTCTGTTTATGGTGTGAGTTTAATGTAAAAGAACCATTGCTGACTTTTGTAAAGAGTAGATGCAAAGCCGTCAGAGTGTTTCTGCCCCTTGTTAAGGCGTTGTGTCAGGTAGGGCATGCGACATAAAACCTATGCCAAATCAAACATGCGAATCAAATGATTTGCTGTGGCGACCCCTGAGAAAAAGGGAACAGCCAAAAAGAAGAAGAATTAAAATAAATTGTAACATAGTATAAAAAGATGACTACATGACACACACACACACACACACACACACACACACACACACACACACACACACATATATATATATAGTGGGGCCGAAGGCGTAGTGGTTAGGTTGCTGCCCTCATGATCGGGAGGTTGTGAGTTCGACTCCCACTGAGACCCTCACTGTGCTAAGACCCCTGGGCAAGGTCTCAACCACAAGTGTGCCTCTGTTCACCCAGCAGTATAAATGGGTACCAGTAAAATATACTGGGAAGGTAACCTGCGATGGACTAGCGTCCCATCCAGGGGGAGTTGAACTCCTGGTCGCTTCACGCTACGGAAACCGGGGATAAGTACCCTGCTGATGAGCCACGAGGCTAAGCCACGAGGCTCGGGTGTAAAAACCCAACAGACTTACCTTTTCTGACCATATATATATATATGTGGCCAGGAAGTGCTTACAGATGACTGGACAACCACAGCAAATGGGATCAGGGAGACAGGTAGGAGAGTACTCGGTGTGTCCTCTGGAATGAAAGTAGATAAGGAGGCTTGGTGGTGGAATGAGGAAGTGCAGGAATGTGTACAAAGGAAGAGGTTAGCTAAGATTAAGTGGAAATTGAGGGGACCGAAGAGAGTAAACAGGAGCACAGGGAGACACAGTGTAAGGCAAAGGTAGCGGTGTCAAAGGCCAAACAGTCTTGTATGCTAGGTTGGACAGTAAGGACGGAGAAAATGATTTATACAGGTTAGCACAGCAGAAAAATAGAGATGGGAAGGACATGCAGCAAGTTAGAGTGATGAAGAACAGAGAGGGAAATGTATTGACTGATGATAGAAGTGTGCTGGGAAGATGGAAAGAGTACTTCGAAGAGCTGATGAATGAGGAAAACGGGAGGGAAAAAAGAATAGACAGGGTGAGGACCAGGAAGTAGCAAAGATTAGTAAAGGTGAAGTGAGGAGGACATTGAAGAGGATGAAGAGTGCAAAGGCAGTTGGTCCTGATGACATACCAGTGGAGGCATGGGAGTGTCTAGGAGAGGTAGCAGTAAATTTTCTGACAAAAACATCTGTAGAAAACATGGAGCAGTGGTTCTTAACCTTGTTGGAGGTACCGAACCCCACCAGTTTCATATGCACATTCACCGAGCTCTTCATTAGTGAAAAATCATTTCTTTGAATCTGGCTCTTTTCAACTTGAATTCAGCAAGCGTTGTGTTCTTGTATTCCCCATCTCCATGCAGTTTCAAGAAGTGTACCTTTAGTTTTGCCGGTGTGAGACTAGAGTTGCTTAACTTGGCATTGCAAATCATGCAGATAGGATGCTGAGTCCCATCATGTTCTGTGATGCATGTGAATCCATGTTGTACATATTCGTCCAACCACTTTCTTTTTTTGCTCAACATAGTTAGTATGGATTAAAATATTAAAAAAAAAAAAAAAAAAATCACACGACGTACTACCAGGACAGTCACTTGTTGACTACTGAACACACTAAATTCCCCGCAGCACTGATTGGCCAGGCAATGTAATGCGATCATCTGCAGCCAGTGATGGCCAAGCATGGCGTGTCATCACTAATTGACATGATGAGTCGGGTGTGTCTTGACCTCCACGTCAGAGGCTCCGTCGAACCCCTGAGACCGACTCACCGAACCCCTAGGGTTCAATCGAACCCAGGTTAAGAACCACTGTTTTAGAACGTGAGAGGATGTCGGAGGAATGGAGGAGAAGTGTGCTGGTGCCCATTTTTAAGAACAAGGGAGACATGCAGAGTTGTGGCAACTTCAGAGGGATAAAGTTGATGAGCCATACCATGAAGTTATGGGAAAGAATGGTGGAAGCAAGATTAAGGGCAGAGGTCAGCATCTGTGAACAACAGTTTGGTTTCGTGCCAAGAAAGAGCATCACAGATGCAGTGTTTGCTTTCAGGATGTTAATAGAGAAGTACAGAGAAGGTCAGAAGGAGCTGCATTGTGCCTTTGTGGATCTGGAGAAAACATATGATAGGGTGCCAAGAAAAGAACTGTGGTATTGCATGAGGAAGTCTGAAGTGGCAGAGAAGAATGTTAGAGTGGTGCATGACATGTCTGAGAGATGAAGACAGTGGTGAGGTGTGCTGTTGGTGTGACAAAAGAGTTCAAGGTGGAGGTGGGACTGCATCAAGGGTCAGCTCTGAGACCCTTCTTGTTTGCTATGGTGATGGACAGGCTGACAGATAAGATAAGATAAGATAAGATACAGCTTTATTAATCTCACAATGGAGAAATTCACTGTTACAGGCTCTTGAGGTACCATCAGTAGGGGGTGCAAAAATAGATACAAATACAAGCATACACACGTACATATATATTATATAAGTAAATAAATAAGTAGATACATAAATAGTATAAATTAATAAACAATAAAAGAAAAGAATGGAGCAACTTTATAGACTGGCCTATATTAAAGTGTAATGTATCTGAGGGCAGAGTAGATGGGTTGATATGGTTCACAGTCAGTGGGGTAGATGTGGTTGATTAAAGTGCACGGGGTTTTTATTGCACATAACCGGTATTTTCACAGACAGTTACAAAGTGGCGTTGTACAGTCTGACAGCGGTGGGAATGAACGACCTGCGGTAGCGCTCCTTCCTGCACTGAGGATGCCTCAGTCGTCCACTGAAGGAGCTACTTAGCTCCTCTACAGTCTGGTGCAGTGGGTGATAGATGTTGAACAGGATGGATGTGAGCTTTGCAACTATCCTCCTCTCACTCACCTCCTCCACAGAGCCCAGTGGGCAGCCGAGGACAGAGCTGGCCCTCCTGACCAGCTTGTTCAGTCTCTTTCTGTCCCGCTCTGTGCTGCCTGGGGCCCAGCAGATGGCAGCGTAGAGGATTGCAGAGGCTACCACAGAGTCATAAAGTCCTGAGCAGAGGTCTGCATACGCCGAAGGACCTGAGTCTCCTCAGAAGATGGAGGCGACTCTGGCCCTTCTTGTACAGGGCGTTGGTGTTGTGGGACCAGTCCAGTTTATTGTTAAGGTGAACACCCAGGTACTTGAAACTGTCCACTGTCTCAATGTCCTGTCCCTGGATGTTCACTAGTAAGTGTGTGTGTGTGTGTGTTTGAGTGTTTCTCCTGAAGTCGATCACCATCTCCTTCGTCTTCCTGGTGTTCAAGCACAGGTGGTTGCGCTCACACCAGTCCACGAAGTCAATGATGACCGACCGGTACTCCAGCTCGTTCCCCTCAGACACACGGCCCACGATGGCGGAGTCGTCCGAGAACTTCTGGAGGTGGCAGCTGTTTGTGTTATATATGAAGTCCGAGGTATAGATATTGAAAAGGAAGGGTGAGAGGACGGTGCCCTGCGGTGCCCCCGTGCTGCAAACTACCACCTTTGACTTACAGCCGCGCAGCCGCACGTACTGTGGACGGTTGGTAAGGTAGTCAATAATCCAGGCAGCAAGATGCCCGTCCACTCCCACGTCCTCCAGCTTCCCTCGCAGACGCGCTGGCCTGATGGTGTTGAAGGCGCTGGAGAAGTCAAAGAACATGACCCTCACAGCGCTGCCGGCGATCTCCAGGTGGGTTAGTGCCCGCTGCAGAAGGTAGATGACGGCGTCTTCTTGAGGTTAGATGAGGTTAGACAAGAATCTCCATGGACAATGATGTTTGCAGATGACATTGTGATCTGTAGTGAGAGCAGAGAACAAGTGGAGGAAAATCTAGAGAGGTGGAGGTATGCCCTGGAAAGGAGGGGAATGAAGGTTAGTCTTAGTAAGACAGAATACATGTGTGTGAATGAGAAGGACCCAAGAGGAACGGTGAGGTTACAGGGAGCAGAGATAAAGAAGGTGGAGAATTTGAAGTACTTCGGCTCAACAATCCAGAGCAATGGAGAGTGTGGAAAAGAGATGAAAAAGCGTGTGCAGGCAGGTTGGAATGGTTGGAGAAAAGTGTCCGGTGTGATGTGTGATAGGAGGGTATCGGCAAGAATGAAAGGAAAAGTGTACAAGACCACCGTTGAGACCAGCGATGTTGTATGGTTTAGAAACAGTTGGTCTGCGGAAAAGACAGGAGGCCAAGCTGGAGGTAGCAGAGATGAAAATGTTGAGGTTCTCCTTGGGAGTAATGAGGATGGATAGGATCAGGAATGAGTACATCAGAGGGACAGCACATGTAAGAGGTTTTGGAGACAAAGTCAGAGAGGCTAGATTGAGATGGTTTGGACATGTACAGGAGAGGAATAGTGAGTATATTGGTAGTAGGATGCTGAGGTTGGCACTACCAGGCAGACGACCAAGAGGAAGACCAAAAAAGAGATTTATGGATGTGGTGAAGGAGGACATTAAGGTAGTTGGCGTAAGAGAAGAAGATTCAGAGGCCAGGGTGAGATGGAGGCAGATGATTTAATGTGGCGACCCCTGAAGGGAAAAGCTGAAAGAAAAGAAAAAGATGTTCACACCACATTTATTTGTCCTATTTTTTATGTATTTATTTATTTATTTTGTCATTCTCTTGGTATACTTTAAATATTTGTACTGGATTTATTTGCTCTGCTCAAGAATAAAAGTTCCTCCTCTTATAAAATTACCACCAGTTGTAGTACTCCTTGTCCAAAAGAGACATCTGGTCACAACGTCTGTTCATCCTTCTTTGGTTATTCTGTTATAAGTTTTTAAGCCGCTGAACTACTTGAAAACCACCTTCCTGTTGTTTTGTTGTGACATCAAATGGCATCAACCAGACAAACAGGATTTTTGTCTTTCTATTGAGCTCATAAACGAGAAAAAAAGAGCTTTAAGTTTTTCATATTTATGTTCATAGTTAAATGCAGATATACATGTACATATTTAATAAGATCTAATTTTAAATAAATCACATAATTATGTGCTATCATAACATTAGGATTCATGAATGGATGAATGAATGAATAATATTATGCTAATTAAATTCATGCAGTGTTTGTCTTGGCTTAACTTGTCACTTCATTATCTCTCACAAATGGCATATTGTTGAAGTCACCGTGTCACTCTCTGTGGTCTCTCATTCATCACAAGTAATTACTGCTGTCAATTTCTAGCCTCAGGGATTGGAAGCAAGAAAGAGCTGCTCTTGCTCTGGGTGTTGGCCTTTCAGGAGTCTGAGCTTGGGGATTCTCTGGGACTCTGGGTGGTGCTCTTTACCGCAGTTCTGATACATATACATCGTAGGCACTATTAATTACTTATTAATAATGTTTTAATTATTAAACTTTTTTAAATTGTTGATATAAAATGGCCCATACACTCACACCATCTTATCGCATAGTATTTAAAATTATTTTATCATATATTCCTTCCTTCCTTTTCTTTTCTCCCTTTTTCAGGGGCCACCACAGCAAATCATCTGATTCACATGTTTGATTTGGCATAGGTTTTTATGTCAGATGTCCTTCCTGACAACCCTTTTGCAAGGGACAGAAACATGCTGACGGCTTTGAAGCTACTCTTTAAGAAAGTCAGCAATGGTTCTTTTACACGAACCTCTCACCATAGACAGTGAGAGACATGGCCAGCCTTTGATAACCCGGTTCGCTGCACTGGGGGGAACAGTGACAAACTTGTGGAGACTGGGACTCGAACCCCAAACCCTAGGATCAGCAACCCAGTGCTCTACACCACTAGGCCACCACTGCCCTTCTTAAATTATCATGTATTATCTTGTCATTGATAAAACTGCTTTGGTTTCTATTTTTTTTTACCACCCTTGCAATTGAATACTACTTTTATTTCATTTAAATTCAGTTCAACTAACTTGTATTTGTATTGTGTTTTAAACCATTAACACTTCTCCATCAAATCAAATCAAAAAGCAGCTTTTCATGAATTGGGTTATTATGATTTATTTGAATGTGTCACATCAAACACTATGAAAGACCACAGAGGAAACGCTAATGGTCATATTATAATATCAGCTCTAACTGTTCTCCATCAGCAGTAAACACTGGAATTAAAGCTGGTTGATATTGGTCAATAATAAATAAATACAGACAACATTTCCAGTGTTTTTTAGTTTTGTATCAGTCATACAGATGCAGTTTGCAACTGCACTTGATTCAGGTTTGGTTTAGGTTTTGAGGTTATGTTTGCGGGACTTTTCATATAATGTATAAACAATATGTGTAGACTAGCATATGTGTGGGCAGTGGTGGCCGGGTGGTAAAGGTGCTGGATCACTGATCCTAAGGTTGGGGATTCAAGTCCCACTCTCAACAGGTTGTCACTGTCCTCCCAGTGCAGCTAACTGCGTTATCAAAGACTGGCCATATCTTGCGTGAGACTCATGCATTTCATCTTTTTCTCAATCTCTCACGCAAGGTGTCTAAAATCTCACGCATTCATACAATTATTTCCCAATTTTATTTATTTTTTTATTTTTAAGGATGTAATTTCCGCAAACAAATGCCAAATCATGATTTTTCCGGATTATAAGACTTCCGCTTTCTCGCAGTTAGTTAGCGTTCACTTGATTGGCTGATTACAGCCAACCAGCAATAGCTATACACAAATCTACTCCCTGCTTTAAAACTTCAAAAAAGAGAAATGTTACAATTAATACTTTACTTTAGCAAACCTTATTTTTGATATATGTTATTAGTTTAAACTTCAAATTTCATTAGTTCTTTCATTGAAGATTTCATTTACATGACATTGTAAAATCTTAAAGAAATGTGTGTATTTTTCCCCTATGTCTGTGTTTAATCATTACATATAAAACTTGCATGAAATGGCTTAAAAACTGGGGGCTGCGCGCCCTGGACCCCTGCTTCTTACTCTTTATTAATCTTAGGGTATCAGCTATATCACTGTCTATGTCTAATAGCAGCTATGTCACTGTCTATGGTTAGAAGTGTAAAAGAACCATTGCTGACTTTCGACAAGAGTAGCTACATAGCCGTCAACGTGTTTCTGCCCTGTGATGGCCCGGCGAGATAACCAGGGTGTACTCTTCCCTCAGCTGGGATGGGCTCCAGCCTTCCCATGGCCCTAATTAGGCTTTCGGCTTTTTCCCTTTTTTACTCAGGAGTCGCCACAGCGAATCATCTGATTCGCACAGTTGATTTGGCAGAGGTTTTTACGTCGGATTCCCTTCCTGTCACAACCCTTTTTTTAGCAAGGGACAAAAACACACCGACAGCTTTGCAGCCCACGCTTTACAAAAGTCAGCAATTGTTCTTTTACATGCCTCACACCATAGGCAGTGAGAGACAAGGCCCACCTTTGATAACCCAGTTAGCTGCACTGGGGGGGGACAGTGACAACCTTGTGGAGAGTGGGACTCGAACCCCCAACCTTTGGATCAGCGATCCAGCGCCCTATACCACTAGACCACCACTGCCCCCTAATTAGGATTAAGTGGTTAGAGACAATGAATGAATGAATGAATGAATGTGTTTATTTAAAACATAAAACTTTTGAAATTCACATTGCAAAAGAAAAAATATATATATTTCAAGATTCGTGTACACTGTATAAATGAAATAGCTGCTTATTTGACATAACATTTCCTCTGAATAGTCTGGGTTAAAAACCATTATGACGGTATTTCAAATTCAATAATAATCAGCTTTAACAGTCTAATGGTAAAGTGATTAGAAGCTGAAAGCAGATAGACGTCAAAGTAAAGCCAACAGGTAGACATGTAGAAATCTGGCCATACATTTCCTATCTGCAGCAGCATGATTAGCAGTGAAAAAAACAAATAAGGATGGATTGTGGAAGAGAGGTGAGCGGGCCCCCTGAGCTAATCACCATAATTAAACAGGTGGTATTTTCCCTTGCCAATATTTCACCCACATTCACCATTGAGAGGTTTATACCACAGAGGCTACTTTGAATAATTAATGTTCCTCACAAACATCCATAATTAAGGTCTTCCTCTATTAAACATCCAAAGAAGCAACATGGGAGGCAATAGGGCAGCATTTTTCCTGAGTTTATCATGATCTTCATGTAAGATCTTTATTGCCTTTTTATACCCCATTCTTGATGTAACATTTCTGTCCATATTGATTTTTCGGCTAAGTTAAACTCTGCCTTACATGATAATTAATGTCAGGGAGACTCTAAAACCATTTCAGTTAGTGTTCTGTATGTACGTGAGCAGGCATGACATACTGTTAAATTCCTCTATCTTCATCTTCTTCCGTTTGGTCTGGAGTGGGGTGATGAGGACTTCAACCTCAGTAGTGAGGTCCAGCCATCTCTCTCCCCAGCCACTCCCTCCAGCTTTTCTGGAGCACACCAAGGCATTTCCAGACCAACTGAGAAGCAGAGCTCCTTCAGCATGTTCTGGGTTGACCCTGGGGTCTCGTCCCAGTTGGACATGCCTGAAATATCACACCAGGGAGATATTTGGGAGGCATATGTATGAGTGTGTGTGTGTGTGTGTGTGTGTGTGTATATATATATATATATATATATGTGTATATGTATATATAGGATTTTCTGAGTAGATCCTTCAGTAGGAGAGTGCTCAATACTTTTTGGTAGAGCAAATAACAATAAAAATAAAAGGACAGGACAAAGACTTTCTATTGAAATTCCATTTATCACTACAGATCCGTAGTGATAAATGGAGTTTCAATAGAAAGTCTTTGTCCTGTCCTTTATTTTATATATATATATATATATATATATATATATATATATATATATATATATATATATATATATATATATATATATATATATATATACCGTATTTTCACATTACTGTTGTTAATAATCCATGGTATGTCAGTATAAATAATAAACTCAGGGAGCGCATTCCTCCACTCATTTTCTCAGCTGCTTAATCCAAATTATGGTTGTAGGAGGCTGACGCCCATCTCATCTAAAGCTAGGAACTATTTAACAAAAAGGCAATAAACAGCATAACCATTCTGCCAGACATAGCTGGAAGGTTTCTTTTTTTATTTGTTGTGTTTTGTTTTGTGTCCTGTAAATCTAAAATAATTAATCTCACAATGTAGTGGTGTACCACCTAATGAATTTTGTTATTGTTACATGTGTTCTGTCTTCTTTGCAACCCACACACTTTTTCTTTTGCTCTGCCCAGGTTGTGCTACAGCTAACTGTCATATGGTTATGGTGCCTTTCAGCCTGGGATTTGCTATTGTGTTTTGACTGTCCCTTATATTTATTTTTCGACGGTGTTATTTTGTATGACTATGTTTCTATATCCCATGGGATTATTAGTTTTAATGGTGTTTTCTGTGTTTGCTTTGGGCCATTGGTGGAGTGTTGTTCATTTCATCGTTCATTTTTTGTACCGCTTAATCCTGATATATATATCAGGGGTTGGGAACCTATGGCTCGTGAGCCAGATGTGGCTCTTTTGATGACTGTATCTGGCTCTCAGATAAATCAGATAAATCAGGTGGCCTATAATTTCACTGCCATTTAAATAAACATAGAAAAAAAACATCAAGTAAAACAAAAACAGATGAATAAATATCACACATTTAAATCTATACATCTATTTTCAATGCCACGACACTGTGGCACGCAGTGGACAGCCAATCCTTTCTGTACTCCAGTGTGCGGGCGGGTCCAATACCTTGAAACTCTAATTTTATTGGATTATAACAACAGCCACAGACTGCACGTGTTGCTGTTGAGTAAAGAGGTAAATTTCCCTTGTTTTTGATCGGCTCATTTGCACGAAGCCAAGCATAGCTGGCAAGCAAACACAAATGGACAGACATGGAAAAACTTCAACCCGCAGACCAGCTGAGTGCCAAAACTTGGGACGCGCTTCCTGTTACATAAACACTGCAGCATGTGAGTCAAATAAAATTAGAGTTTCAAGGTGTCGGACCTGCCCGCAGACAGAAAGGATTGGCTCTCTGCTTCGCACCACAGTGACGTGGCATTGAAAATAGATGAATAGATTTTGTACCCAGGGATCAGCTTCATTTTCTTCAAGCCGGTCTGGTCATCTGGTGGTCACTTTCGGAAACAACGTCCTGCATCTGGACGATTTGGACTAGTGGGAAGCTATAGATTTTGTCTGTTGCAGCCGAAATCCATTAAAGTGAAGTCCATAAAACCGAGGCATGAGTGTATGATTATGCATTATTTGCACCAACCATTACCATGAAACATAAGTCATCATCCATCCACTAGGTGGTAACAAGCTATTTTTAGTAAACAGCTAGTCATTCATGACTCAAGGAAGACTGTGTCTGTCAAAAAAAAGAAAAAGAGGACAAAACTAATCATTTTGCCACGCAGATTTCATTTGATTCCCTTTTATGAAATGGACATTCAGTGATTATTTGGAAAAGAGGATGAATCTTCATCACCATATAATCATGGTACTGTATTGTTGATTCTTTGAAATTATTATGAAATATAATAAATAATAAAATAGCTTCAGGTGTACGTACTTGAAGTAAATTAGAAATTATTTTATGGTGATGAAGATTCATCCTCTTTTCTCATAAAAAAATATGAATATTGGGGATATTGTCAGGCTCCAGGTACCGGGATATTACAGGTCTATGAAAGTACTTAGTAGTTGCAGTTAATCCAGCAGCTGGGTGCCTTATATTAATACCTTTGCCTTTGTAGGAGATAAAACGGTTCATTCTTTTTCAATCTGATTAGCATGTGGGAGTTGTGCTTGAAGGTTTCTTATTGACAAAAACAATGCAAAGTGTGAATATTTTTTTAAAAATGTAGAA
Organism: Plotosus lineatus; assembly: GCA_024760905.1. Classification (NCBI taxonomy): domain Eukaryota; kingdom Metazoa; phylum Chordata; class Actinopteri; order Siluriformes; family Plotosidae; genus Plotosus; species Plotosus lineatus. Next base: position 33,094,194 of record CM045741.1, read on the forward strand.
CTATGAAACCTCATGAGCACATTTAACACTTACATATACAAATTTCACTTTAGCGTTTACCTCTTAGATTCCCCAGACTCATCAGCTTTTCCAAACTTACATCCCTCTTACCTTTGTAATTATATACATTTTCTGATTAATTGTATTACTGATGTAGGATCCAAACTCAATCATGGTTATTTGTTTTTCAAAACTGTTCATCACTAATTATTTTGACAGACAATAAAAGACCTACATATTCCATTGTGTTTTCCATTAAGCAGTGTTCAGGGAAATTTACTACATAGGCTTCCCCTGGACAGAGGCTTTAAATTGCTAATTTAAAGAGGCTTTTTTCAAGCTTTGCTGATACACTGTTCTCAGTACCAGAGACATCTGGAGCCCCCCCCCACCCCCCCAGTACACACACACACACACCATGATACTTCCACAAAAGTCATTTACATATTAAGTGAATATGGTTGAAAATTGCCAGACTATTATAAAATCATTCTACGGTAGATTTAGATGTGGTCAACAGGGGCAACACCTTGTAAGGTATTGCATAGGGTGCAACAAAAAAAGTGGGTGGGGGGGGGGTATTGTTGGGGTCTTTTAAACAGTGCTCCTGTAATACCATGACTAATGCCATTTATATATTACATTGTAACCAAATTAATCAGATATAAATTATACTATTGACGTAGTTTAGACTGTTGCATTTTGGAGTGTAATCATTAAAAGCAATTTAAAACCAATCAGAAAAGTACACAATGTTAAACTGCTTTAATCTTGACGCTTTGTTGGCAGTGTAGGAGTATTTATAAAACTTGCGTAAGCAAAAATGGATAAATTAAATAACTTAAAGATGATTTAGTTAGTAGTATAAATCATGTAAAATGGTACTTTCTTTTGTTAAAATTGGATCTCCATTGGTGGAGAAATCTGACTTTGAAAGTACTGTATCATGCAAGTGTTATGGTGTAAATCAATTAAATTAAAAGAGAAATAAATGTGATAAATATTGCATCGGCATTTCTGGAAGGAGTTACTTGTGAAAGCACGGGTTTTCATTTTATTGTGATCAAACTTAACTAAAATCCTGTTAATCAGCTATGCAGGGATTCTGTTAATATATGGCAGCCTGCAGGCTATGTGTTTTTTGAAAAGCGCTGAAAAATAAAAAATAATTAATAAAAATATGTTGTTACAACTTACATAAACTGTGCATGAACAAATGCATGAATATACAAGTGTCTAAGTAAGTAAAATAAAATAATAATTAAAAAAAACCATGGAAACAATAAGGAATAAAACTGTGCAAACTGTTTATAATCCAAGCAATGACATTCTACAATCTGTGATGGTCTGGCAAGTTATCCAGGGGTTTACTGCCTTCACTGCTAGGCAGCTGAGATGGGCATCGGCCTCCCTACGACCTCAATTAGGAATAAGCGCATCAGAAAATGAATGAATGAAAGACATTCTATAATGCTTACGTTTGATACCCTATGTATCTTTGTTTCTTATTCTTACCAATGATTTCTATATAGAGTGCAGTGGTTCTTACACAACAGAACAACAGTAGGCAATCCCATTTTCTGTCTGACCAGCAACTAGCACTGGAAATAATTGTATTACAATGCATTCATTCATAGATAATGAATGGTCACTGGGTGGTTAGTGCTCTCAGCTGTCTCTGTGTGGTGCAGATTGGGGAAGGGGGTGTGTTTACCCTGGACTGTTTGCCAAGCTATTGCAGAGCCAACTCTCACGCTCACACCTGTGGGTGATTTGGGTGATTTTGGATTAGCCTACTGTGCATGTCTCTGGACTGTGGTGTCCCAGAGTTAACCCGCGCAAGCACGGATAGAACATGCAAACGCCACACACAAGCGCCGAACTGGGAATCAAAACCAGGCCTTGTTGCTGTGACATGCTAATCACTATGCTACCTTGCCGCCCCGCATTACAATGCTTTCAACAAAATTATTAAAATTTAACACATTCTTGGTTCGTTCTCATTGTTGCGACTGGAGATCTGTGATTTGCATTTTGTTGACTTGGTCATGACCAGAGTGAGGAGAATTTAAGGTATTGAAAGATAACTTGTAAGGAATCTAAAAAAAGCTGGCATTTAGTATCTTTTTTAATACATATTGAGATATTTAGGTGTTAAGTGTCTGAATTTAGCCAAAGTAGATGGAATAGTTAATTTGCTTCCTGCTTAAGCAACCCACGTTTATGCATGAATGAGACCTCTCAGAATTTTTTTTTCAGATTTGTGGACATTATCATTATAAATCGGGTAATTTTTGAGCATATTTCATACAATTATGTAATTAATAACAGTATCAAGGAACAGGAAAAGTCATAGTTTGAACTTAAGTTGTACAATTTAATGTTTTTTTTTTTCTGTTTTATTGCAGGAGTGTGATAATGTTTTCTCTATTAATATTATTCTATGTGTGTGTTAGTGTGGTAAAGGTTCAATGTAATACAGTGATCCCTCGCTACTTCGCACTTCAATTCATGCCGCTTCAGTGCATCGCATTTTTTAAAAAATATTCATCAAATTAAAAAAATAAGGAAATAAAGGAAGAATAGAGGAAAAGTTAAGGAAAATGCCACAAAACAAGAAACAAAAAACAACCCAAAACCCTCCAACAAAACTACTTACATTTTTATGTGAGGTGCGCATCTGAGTGTGCGTGCGCAAGAGTCTGTATGTGTGTGTATTTATATTTTATTTACTATACATCTTATACATTATTTTTGAATGTTTGTTATTATAAGCATTTATAGTGTTGAATATGTATTTTATTGATATTATATACACATAATGTATACATGTACGTATATGTCAGTTGGGGGGGGGGGGTTGATCCTACTTCCCGGAACTCGGCAATCGATGGGGGATCTCGGTCCCAATTAACCGCGGAAAGTGAGGGATCCCGGTAATTTTATTCTTTTTTATCCATTTGGCTCTACATTATTCATGGGCAGAAATTTAGACATTAAAACGCAGCCTATCCCAGCTTACCCCATATAGTGGTAGGATGCACCCTGAACAACTTGCTAGTCCATTGCAGGACCCCTTTAAACTCACTGAAATGCAAATTCAATGTCTATTATTCTTTAAAGAACACCGTTACATGGCTTCAGCGAAAACAAAGATGATTTCTTTATCAAAAGCTTTGATGAACACACAATCACTAAGGGTGTAAGGTTGAAGCTGAAACGAATGTATTAAATATGAGATGTTGGCTATGTTTCTTTCTGGCGATATCATCAGTAAAAGTTGTTTGAAATTTCGCAAACAAAGCCATTTTTATGAAACACTTCAAACTGCAATATGAAATCCTGATCATGGCGAATATAACCAAAGTGCATCTGCAAATCACTGAGGATTTGGGAATTTCTCACCACACTCAAAAGTTAGATCAGTACTGATGGTAACCTTCTCCAGTTCAGTTGTAGGTTTAAGTTTAACTCATATTATGTTATTCTCATCACTTTGAAGTCCTAATTGTCAGGTTTCAATTTTCCCTCCCTGAGATTTTTTTGTTCTATTTTTGTCGTATACCCTGAATGTCATTGAACAAAAAGGACATGTAAAAATAAGGGAATCAACATCTATACATAGAAGCCCCTTCCCACTGCCAATCAACAAATTTTCCTTTCTCAAGAAGTGAACACCAAACACAAGCACATGCAACAATTTTCTCTGCTTTAATTTATATCCTTACTCTTTTTATAAAATGATAGATCTTTAAGCCAACATTGGTCACTTCAAAGAAAGTGTAATGTGTGCTTCACTACTATAGGCTAGTGACCAAGTGCTTATCTGTGCAGGATAATTCGAACTCACCACAAAGTGTGAGTATGAATGGCTGTGTGAGGGTTGGCAATGTGGTCGCCTGGTTAGCTGTCCAGGGTGTATTCCGCCTTTGCCCAAAGTCGACTGACATGGGCGCCAGTCTCCTCGTGACCCTAATTATTAATATGTGGGTTGAACAATGAATGAATAAATGTATATATTAGCTCTGAGGGTGATCCTCTGCAGCAGGAACTTGGGCACGAATCAACATAGACGGGGAATTACAGAACAGAGATCCCTCGCTACTTCGCGCTTCAATTCATGCAGCGATTTGCAGGGTTTTTTAAAAAATATATATCGATCGAATTAAAAACGAAGGAAATTAAGGAAGAATAAGGGAAAAGTTAAGGAAAATGCCACAAAAACAAGGCCAATTAGGAAAATTAAATAAATAAATAAATAAACAAACAAACAAACAAAAAACAACAAAAGCAACCCAAAACCCCCATTAAAACTACTTAGATTTTTATGTGAGGTGCGCATCTGTGTGCGTGCACCCATCTGTATGTGTGTATTTATATTTTATTTTCATTTTATGCATTATTTTTTAATGATTAAGTGTAAATATAAGCATTTATAGTGTTGAATAGGTATTTATTGATATATATATATATATATATATATATATATATATATATATATATATATATATATATATATATATATATATATATATATATACAAAAATAAAAGGACAGGACAAAGACTTTCTATTGAAACTCCATTTATCACTACAGATCTGTTTCGAGGGGTGGTGAAACCATCCTCTCTCTTCAGGTGATTATAGAAGAAGAGAGAGGATGGTTTCACCAGCCCTCGAAACAAATCTGTAGTCATAAATGGAGTTTCAATAGAAAGTCTTTGTCCTGTCCTTTTATTTTTGTTTATTTGCTCTACCAAAAAGTATTGAGCACTCTCCTACGGAAGGATCTACTCAGAAAATCCTATATATATATATATATATATATATATATATATATATATATATATATATATATATATATATATATATATATATATCCTTCTTCACAGAATTTGGCGGTCACGGGGGATCTTGGTCCCAATTAACCATGGGAAGTGATTGCAGGGATTCCTATATTTTCTTTATCTTGTAATTGAATATTTATTGAATTAGAAATGAAGGGAAACATACAAAACTTACTTGTCAAACACAGAAATCGCAATTTCACACAAAGCCCTTACCCCTCCCCTTCACACCAAGACATGGAATATCTAAATAATATTTACTTACAGTAATAAGACAGTCATAAAATAATAAGAATAAAAAATGATAATGCAGAGGACACATTACATCATATTAAACCTGCTTGGCGGTTTTAAGCCCACGGTTGTAATGTTGACATGTCAGCTGTACAGCACACAATACACCCAGCTGTTTGAACCTGCAAAGCAGGTACTGCTGGATAAAATTACTTCATAAAATCTATTTGGTCGAAATGAATGAGTTTACCTTATATTTTCTCAAATCATAAAGCTAGTACTTTGGTATAAATTTTAAGATAAGCATTTATTAACAGCATGAGATGATATTTGGTGACACTGTGGTATAGTGTTTAGCACTTCCACCTCACAGCAAGTAGGTCCAAGGTTTCAGCTCTGTGCACATTGAGGGAGTTTTGTGTGACGTTTACATGTTCTTCTGATACTTGCATGGACTTCCCCTGCGTGCTCCTGTTTCCAAGACATGCACATTAGGCCCAGTGACTGTTCCAGTTGCCTAGGTGTGAATAGTTGTTTTTGTCTGTGTGTGTTGTCCCCACAATGGTCTGGTGAGCTCTACCAAGGAATGCCTTAAGGTGTACCCCACCTGGACATAGCTGGGATGGACTCCAGCATCCAAGTGAAATAAATAAAGGATAAAGCAGTTTAAAAAATTCATAAAAAGAAAAATGAGCTCATAGTTTGCAAATTTCATGGGACCTTTGTCTGATTTTGGTAGTACAGTTATGAGAGCAGTGTATAAAAGTCTCTGAGGAGTTAACCAGTGTCTACAGCAAAGTTTACTGCTTGAAGCCATATTGGGCCCATAATATCCCAAAGTGTCGAGTATAATTCTGCTGGAGGCTTCATTAATCACTGGTTAACAACCACTTATAGTACACTACAGGGAAAGAGAGCTCTTCTAATGTAACTGGGGAATCTAACTTTTTGATGTCAGGAGAGAGACCAGGGAGTTAAATATTCTGGCAAAAAACAAACAAACAAACAAACAAAAAAAATCAATTGGTCTTATGAAGGGAAAAATATAGGATGTATGCAGGTTGGGAAGAACAGTATTCTTTAAGTGGAGTAAAGTAAGTCTTAAAGTATTTTGATTTCAAGTTATGTTGGTCACTTTGTGTGAGTCAGTACCAGTTTGCATGGTTTACCCTCTGAATAATACTTATGTTAACTTATATGCATTAAGTTTTCTTTGATTAAGGTCAGTGAAAGGGCTTTTTACACCACAGACTAGTGGCTCATCAGGCCGGTACTTATCCCCGGTTTCCATAGCATGAAGCAACCAGGAGTTCAAATCGTCCGGGATGGGACACTAGTCCATCGCAGGTTACCTTCCCAGTATATTTTACTGGTACCTATTTATACTGCTGGATGAACAGAGGCACACTTGTAGTTAAGATCCTGCCCAGGGGTTTTAGCACAGTGGGGGTCTAACTGGGATTTGAACACACAACCTCCTGATCATGAGTGCAGCACCCTAACCACTACGCCACCGGCCCCACTTTCTTTTTCTTTGATTAAGCTCTGGGGGCAGTGGTGGTCTAGTGGTATAAGGTGCCGGATCGCTGATCCAAAGGTTGGGAGTTCGATTCCCACTCTCCACAAGGTTGTCACTGCCCAGTGCAGTTAACTGGGTTATCAAAGGCCGGCCATGTCTCTCACTGTCTATGGTGAGAGGCATGTAAAAGAACCATTGCTGACTTTCGATAAGAGTAGGCTGCAAAGCCGTCAGCGTGTTTCCGCCCTGCGATGGCCTGGCGAGCTGTCCAGGGTGTACTCTGCCCTCGCCCTGAGTTGGCTGGGATGGGCACCAGCCTCCCCGCGACCCTAATTAGGATGAAGCGGTTACAGAAAATGAACTGAACTGAACTGATTAAGCTCTCTGATTAATCAAATCATGCAGTGAAGGTTTTTTTCTTTTCTTTTTCTTCTTCTTTTTTTTTTTTTTTTTTCGAGCATTTAAATTCAGTTCTGCTTCCAAATTGGTACAGTCCAGTTCTAATAAATAAATCATTAAATAAACAAGCTAATAACAACTGAGCCATAAGCCAGTGTGCTGTTAGTATTGGTCTTAAGCATCAGGATGGGCATCTGGTATAAAACCTGTACCAAATCAAACATGTGGAGTCAGAATGCTTGTACCAAAACAGTTAAGACCCAGATTAATTACAACTACCACCAGTATTGTTTGCCAGGAGAGTACTGATATAAATTGGCAAGGAGAAGAGGAGGAAAATAAATGCAATGGCAGAGGGAGAGGAGAAAGTTGCATATTCAGGTATGAGTAGAGAATTTGAATTTGGGCACGATAACTGGAAACGTGAGAACAGGCTAATATGATGGAGTGGAGAAATATAAATAAATTGTGTGCTCAAAAAAAAACAGGTGGAAAGTGAGTAAGGTCATAAATGGTAAAAGTGGATCAAGGTTCTACCATGCTGTGGACAGGAAGATAAATATCGTCGGGGTAACGCTGAAGAAAAAGCTCATCGGCAGGGTGTTGGAATTGAACAGGCAGTCTGAAGAAGGGTTAAGTGTCAAGTTAGAAATTGAAGCATTGATTAAATGTCATCAGTGCATATGCCCCACACATGGGGTGTAAGAGCGAGGAGAAGGAAGTTGATCTGGTGGTTGGGAGTGTTCTCAAGAATAAGGTGATTGGAGCAAACCTTAGTAAGCATGTTGGTGGTGGGAACAGAGTTGATTGTTAGGCATGGTGTCAAGGAAAGAAACGTTGAAGGGAAGGCAGTGGTAGATTTTGCAAAAAGGAACCGGAATGGTAAATTTTAAATACATATTTTATGAAGAGGGATGAACACAGAGTATCATATAAGAGTAGGGGAAGATGCTTGCATTCTGGAACTATTCCTATTCAAGAGACAAAACCTTAAGAAGTAACTGGATGGTGAGAGCACAGGTTTTTTTTTTTTTTTTTTTTTTTGTTTTGTTTTGTTTTGTTTTGTTTTTTTGCGCTAATCAGTGTTGGATGTTCATCTGTAGGATAATTTAGAGGTTAAGAAGATGAGGGTGAGAAGTGAACCAAAGTTTAGATGGTGGAAGTGAAAGAAGGAAGGCTTTTGTGTAAAATTTAGAAAAAGGTGAGGGTGGATGACTGGAGAGTTGTGGTGATGGAGATAGCATCTGGACAGAGGAAGGGGACAAAGAGAATGTGTAGTCTCATAGCATCGAGAGTTGGTGAAAAAGAAGTGTGGCAATTAAAGAGATGAACAAAAGTGGACAGGAGTGTTATCTGGCATAAGGTGCAGAGAAAGGTGATGTTCTAAGAGGTGAGAAGAGTATTTTGGGAAGCTGATGAATGAAGAAAAAGAGCGAGATAGTGTTGGAGGATGGGGACAGAGTAAACCAGGAAGTGCAGGGTATTAGCAAGGACAAAGTAAAAGCAACTATGAAGAGGATCTTAAATGAAAAGGCAGTGGGACTAGATGATATACCAGTGGAGACATGGGTATGTTTAGTGAAGTTTTTAACCAGACTTGGAAGTTGAGAGGATGCCTGAGACATGGAGAGGAAATGTTCCTGCACCAATTTTCAAGAACAAGGAAGATGTGTAGAGCTGTAGTAACTAGAAAGGCTTAAAGCTGATGAGTCACAGATTGAAGTTATAGGAATGAGTAGTGGAATCCAAACTGAGAGAGAGAACATGTTGTTCTGAACAACAGTATGGCTACATTCCACAGAAGAGCACTACAGGTGTTATATTCGCCTCAAGAACATTGCAGAGTACAATACAGAGAAGGTCAAAAAGGAGTCGCACTGCATGTTTGTGGACTTGGAGATAGCATATGAGTAAAATGTGGTGGTTTGGGACATGTACGAGGACAGTGTGACAGGTGTGTGGAGGGAATGATGGACTGATTCAAGCTGGAGGGAGGATTACATCAGAGATCATCATCGTGTTTGCAGTGGCTAGACTGTGATGTTTTTTGCAGATGACATTGTAATCTGTAGTGAGAGCTGGGACGAGGTGAAGAACATTTGGAAGAGGTGACGGTATGCACTGGAGAGAAAAGGAATGGAATTCGGAGTACATGTGCTTGAAGTAGGGGCAGGGTGACTCAAGAGTATAGGTGCAAAGAATAGAAGTGATGAAGATAGATGTATTTAAATAGTTGGGGTTAAATCTCCAAGGTACAATGGTACCTCACTTTACAAAAGTCTCACCAAATGAAAATTTCAAGTTACGAAACGCATTTTCCTAAGATTTTTGTTTCTGAATACGAAACAAGTTCTCGTTACGAAAGCGCCATCTTAAAAATTCAAACACGCCATTGAAACATTCAATCAATGCGTGAGTTGCTTTTCCATTGGTTGTCTCCCAACACCCCGCCTTGCTGGCCTCCCATTGGCTAGGAGGGAGCTGAATCTCCATAATACAGTACTGTACCCATAATGCTTTTCGTGTGCCTTTGACCCATTGTTCGACACATGCGTGAAGGAGAGTTGTACTGTTGGTTCGTGAGTTCCGTGAGTTTTTTGAGTGTTCTTATTGCAGAGTTATTTTTCATTATTAATCATGAGCCTCAAGAAAGTGATTCCCAGTGAGACTGAAAAGAAGAAGCGGGCTCCGTTATCAATAACAGTAAAACAGGAGATGATAAAAAAACTGAAAGTGGGATTCGGTTGAGTGAAATCGCAAAGGGGTATAGCCGAAACCCCTCTACAATCGGGACGATATTGAAGCAGAAGGAGGCATTTAAAGCGGAGATACAGTGACAGAGGCGAAGAAGAAGAAGAAGAAGAAGAAGAAGAAGAGGAAGAAAATGTCTCTGTGTTAGTGTCAACGTAGCAAATGAGGCACCACTAACAATAACGAGTTACTTTTTGAACTAAAATAATGTCAGTCTACAAAATGGGTGGACAATCAAACACAACATGCAAATTTTTTTGGCAAACATGATTTGTTAAGTCTAAAACTCTACTCAGATTGAAGCCAATTTTAGAGGCTGCATACAAGACATTGGACATGGGAAAGAAACATTTCAATTGGCAGATCATTATTGTTTATCAAACCTCATCATCATCTGACATGTTTATTTTCAGTTTGTACATTAGTCTTTTAACTTTAATTGGTTCATTTAATAATTTTCTTAATCTGGGTAATATATCGCATTTCATATGTGTGTGGAGTTGACTATCCACCTTTTCAGTAGACAGTACTGTACTCGACATGGGTGTGGGGGGAGGGGGGTTTGCAAGTGCTTTTATAATTGTATTGAAATCAAACAGGTATCATGGTGGAATCTTAATTATTTAACAGACAGAATCAGTTTTGCAAAAAGCTGAAAAATTATATATGCCAGAGGACATTTTATGTGGGGAAGAATAATAACTGTAGACCCTAATGTATGAATTCCCAAAATCTTCAAATATAATTCATGTTCATGTATTTTATATATATATATATATATATATGATTTTCTGAGTAGATCCTTCTGTAGGAGAGTGCTCAATACTTTTTGGTAGAGCAAATAACAATAAAAATAAAAGGACAGGACAAAGACTTTCTATTGAAATTCCATTTATCACTACAGATCTGTAGTGTACTATCTGTAGTGATAAATGGAGTTTCAATAGAAAGTCTTTGTCCTGTCCTTTTATTTTTATTATATATATATATATATATATATATATATATATATATATATATATATATATATATAATTGACCTTAAGCCTTGGATTGGATGAAGCTGTTGAATTGGTGATGATGAAGAAATTCCATATGTCTAGATTTTTATTAATGGAAGAGTTAATATTTTGTCCAATTATTCGAACATGGCATTTTAAGAACTGCTTTTATTAATGTTGAAAGAGGTTTGCCTCATAAATGGTTGGAGTATATACATTAAGAAAAAAAAAAAAAACACTTTTTCCACTTATCGAGATGACCTCATAGTACTACAGTATGTTAATCTCAGTGGTATCTCCTGTGAGTTTGTAATGCCTATTTGGTATTCTAGATAAATCTACTTATCTGAACTAACTCATATCTAATTTCACTGAGAGTTATAAGTTGAAATTACTGACCTGAAAGATGGTCCAAGTTTTGGTGCATATGTGGCTGTAGTGATACCTCCAGTACTCTGCAGAACTCCTCTGTAGTCAACATCCATGACCCCCATACATTGAAGTCTCTTACAATAGTGCCTAATCATTTCCTTGAGAACAGAAACTGAAAATTGACCATCTAAACTTAATATAGCAATAAAATATATAAAGTATAAAATCCTTTTAAAAATCTGAATGCACTCAAAGATGCAGACCTCCACCAAGGCAATATCTTTACCTGGGTAATAGTAGCAGATGATGTAGAATTAGGGTGCCTCCTTGTGGTCTATTCCATAGTTATTTTTTTTCTCTCTCTCTCTCTCTTTTTTTAAATTATTTTTATTTTTACTTTTTCATCAGTATTTATTTTTATATCACGATAGTTTCTTTATGAGTTCTTGCACAATGTTAAAAAAACCAAACAAACAAACAAAAAACATTTCCAAACTGCCCTGGAGCTGGATCCAAAGCACTTCCAAAAATTAAATTGTCATTCATTTGCCCACATTTGGTTAAAATGGAAGTGAAGTCCATTGTTTTTTAAGTTATAGTGGTAGCACACACACACACACACACACACACACACACACACACACACACACACACACACACACACACACACACACACACACGTCCTCTAATAATCTTACACCTCTCCATGTTAGTGGAGATTAAAAACAGATATTCATATAAATAACTAATCTCAGTAAAAGAAACTAAGGCTGCAGGTCTAGGTTTGTTTGGTTATAATCTTGTGCACTGTACATGTAGATGGTAATGCACTGAGTATCCAGGGAAAAAAATCGCGCACACGGCTGTTTTGTTGATTCAGCTTTAGCCTTGATTACAGTGTTAATTACCATGACGTTGTTGCTTTATTTTGGTCAGTTCAAGGTTCAGCAACATTATATGGCAATTTAATAATTTCAGCTGACCATTTGAATTAAATTAACGAATAGGTTATCCTCTCATTATACTTTTCCTGCCCAGATGGCACAAATATAAAATTGGGACTCAAATACTGAGTGTTCCAGGGAGCATGAGGAATCATTTTCAGACATGAACTGGCACCACAGGGTTTTGACCTTAACCCCATTAAAAGTCTTTGGGGTGTGCTGGAGAAGACTAATGAGTAGTTTGATTTTTACATCATAAATTCAAGTTGTTGGTGGAAAATGAACCCAACTCTGAATGGAAAGGAAAATGTTGTGATGTTGTTGAGAAACAGAGCAGGCTATATTAGATTGTAAGTTTATATTCAAACAGCCCATTGGTCCAACAACCCTAATCCAAGTGAAATGAATAGGGATCCCAACTGATTGATGCAGAGTTCCCATCTTTAATTAGTTGAGCTGTCAGACAAATCAGTATATATAGTCATCCCTGCTATATCACTGCTCAGTCCAGGCAAATCTAGACTCTTCAGCCTTCCATATCAAACTATGCAGATCCTAGCCATGCCAGTGTAGTATCTGCTTTTTCAGCAGTGTTAAAGTTTTGTATTTGACATTATTCTTCAAAATTCCCAGGAAAATCAAAAACCTATCAGTCCCATTTTGATGGGATAGAATTTAATCCATGTTAACCATTAATCAATTTATTAGATTTAAAAATACTGTATTATGCTTGCCAATGTATGCCTACAATTTTGAACCAATGAGCATGGAACAATAAATGTATTTGCACCAATGGGAACACATGGTATCCTTTTATGCGTGCATGATATGTACTAACCACTGAGAACATTGGATAATGCATGGCCTATGTGAAAAGCCAATGTCAAATATATTTTATTATTCATATTTGTATTTTTGAAATGTGCACAGAACTTGAACAGGATCCTTATAAATTAGGAGTTCTTGGAAATAATCATGGGACATAGATGGCATATTGGATGTGTTGGTTAAAGTAAAATAAAAGACAAGCCTTTCCAACGCTACACGTGAACAGGTTACATGTGAACATATGACTATTTTTACTCTGACAAGTGTGCAGAATCAGAAAAATAGGATGTGAATCCATCAGTTCATATAAAGCACAATAATGGAAAAAATAACAATATACAAATATTAAATTAACAATTTCAAATATAAACTAGTGAAATTATGCACTATGGGTATCATCCGTTCCTTCATTTATTTTCTGAACCACTTAATCCCTATCAGGGTCACAAGGAGGCTGGCTCCAATCTCAGCCAACTCTGGTCGTGGGCAGAGTACACCCTAGGCAGATTACAAGGCCATCGCGGGGCGGCAGCACTCTTACAACTATGCAGCGTCATCTTTACAAAAGTCAACAATGATTCTTTTACGTCCCTCTCACCATGGATAGTGAGAGACATGGCCGACCCTTGATACCCCAGTTAGCTGCACTGAGGGGAGAATGGTGACATGCGTTGATAGTGGGGCTTGAACCCCCCAACCTTGGGATTGGTAATCCAGCCCTTTACCACCAGGCAACCACTGCTCCAAATATGAGGCGATTTACAATATTTCTTCCATGTTTACTGTCAGATATACGTGAATCACAGGCAATCCGAAGTTGGCTCCTGTGTGCCGAATTATTATTTGTTTTTGGGTTTTTTTCCTTCACAAACTAGCTTATAATAACAATAAGATTTTTTTATTGTGCCAATACATGTATGATGTATGCAAGATTTTATTCGGTATGGATTTAATTTTCCTTTAAGTAATGTAGAAAGGTGAAATCCAAATGTTCTATGCAATATAAACTTAAGACCGGAAAACCCAGTTCAGACACAGATGAATAAAAGGCGAATTTATTATGCGTGCTGAAATAAATGGTTCCGAATTGCAAATTCTTAAATCGTCTGACATCTTCCTTGCGACTTCTCAACTTGTCTTTTTTCTACATGATAAAACCTTTTACGGCAATGGAAGCAGGATCTTACTTCTTTGAAGGTGCTCCTTTATCGGGCGGAAACTTGCAATTTCCATTCAGGAGAAGTGGTTTTCCTGTTCCTGTCGAGTTGTCTGATGGTCAGTATACTGAAGAAGTCGAAGGGTTAGCATGTTCTCTAGTGGCAGGGTAGCTGTCAATTTATAACTTTGGGATCCATTTGGTAAGCATGGTTTTCAGAGACCCTGTAGCATAATTTCCTTAACTCCCAGAGTCATGTTTGTAATTCTGATGTTGTTTTGTCTCCCCCGGCCCTCTAACTTGTCAGCCTTGAATTGTAGTTTGCCTTTATCAGCACTACAGTTGTTGCATTTTTACTTTGGGAACGAATCCCTGCAGACTGTCCTTTTTTTTTTTTTCTTTTACTTTTTTTTGCAGTACTTTTTCTTAGCTGCTTGGCTGTTGAATTTTGGGTGAAGAGAACATCTTGAAGCTCCAGTTCTTTTTGAACACAAGCATTGGGGGAGATATTGTCTCTCTCAGTTCTTTGTTAATATGCAAATTATCACTTCTGGTAGAGTTTCTCCTACCGCCTCCAGTGCCTGTTCAATCAGTAATGGTAACGCTCTGTTTGGCAAGCTATCCTTAAAGCATTTATTTATCAAATCCTCTTTTTATCAGTACAGGGATCCCTCACTTTCCACGGCCAAATGGGACGAAGACCCCCCCCCCCCCCCCCCGCGACCGCCAAATTCTGCAAAGTAGCCCCCCCCGACTGACGTATGCGTACATATATATATATATATATATATATATATATATATATATATATATATATATATATATATATATATATATATATATATATATATATATATATATATATGTGTGTATATAATATCAATAAATACATATTTAACGCTATAAATGCTTATAATAACAATTAAATATTCAAAAATAATGCATAAGATGTAAATAAAATATAATCACACACACACACATACAGAACCACACGCATGTGCGTGCACACAGATGCGCACCTCACATAAAAATGGAAGCACTTTTGATATGCTTCCTTAAATTCCTTACTTTTTAATTCGATAAATACTATATATATATATATATATATATATATATATATATATATATATATATATATATATATATATATATATATATATAAAACATACACAATGCAATAAAGCCGCATGAATTCAAACACATAGTAGCAAGGGATCCCTGTATTACTTTTTTCTTCTACAAGGGTAGGAGGTGTAATATGTATGAATGTATTTAACTGATATCATTCGGGAGAGTGGGGGGATCATATGTATCATATCACCAATTATTACGTATATATCAAAAGAAAAGGAAAAATTTGGGCAGGAGCTCATAATCATTTTGTATGTGTCTCATCAGATGTCTACCATTTACATTCTCACACACACACACACACACACACACACACACACACACACACACACACACACACACACACACACACACACACACACACACGCAATGCTGTGAGCCCTCTAAGAATTTTGATTAAACAGCAATAAGAAAACAACTTGTTAGTGAGAGGAACCAAAATAAAATGCTTCAGCTTGCTAGGAAGCATAAAGATTGGCCTCTGGGCAAGTTGTAGTCGGGTGTACATGTGAGTATATGTCTTATACTCACTTATATTTTAGCAAGCACGTAGCGTGTACACACTTATTTCTCCTTGCGAGATCGTGTAATATTATCATTATGCTGGAGAGATGTGGAATGCGATTTATTCCTGCTCGTAGTATACCCACTTATTTTTATTTATTTTTTTTTTACCACTACAGCACTGACTCTGGGGTAATGAAAAAATTCTGTGATCAGATTCACCATATGCCAGAGTGACAGTTGTGTCAAAGTAAAAAGACAAGCACATAAATCGCTGTACCAATCATGTGTTGTCGCCACTGTTTCCTCCTGAGATAATCTTATGGTCTGGAATTGTTTAAGTGGTCAGGTAGAGCTTCAGCAATGTGGCAGTAAAAGTTACTTAGCAAATGGCTCGAATGTACTGAAGGGCCAGGTTACCTCAACAGTGGAAATCCCCACCCCATCACCCAAAGGCATGGATATAAAATTCAGGCTCAAATAGTCAGAGTTCTTCTTCTTTTCCTTTTGGCGCTTCCCTTTTTCTCAGGGGCCGCCACAGTGAATCATCGCATGTTTGATTTGGCATAGGTTTTTAACGCCGGGTGCTCTTCCTGACACAACCCTTTAGGAAGGGGCAGAAACACGCTGATGGCTTTGTAGCTACTCTTTACGAAAATCAGCAATGGTTCTTTTACATAAACCTCTCACCATAGACAGTGAGAGACATATCCGGCCTTTGATAACCCAGTTAGCTGCATTGGAGGGACAGTGACAACCCTGTAGGCAGTTGGACTCAAACCCCCAGCCTTAGAATCAGCGATCCATCACCTTTTACCACCAGGCCATCACTGCCCTCAAATTGTCAGAGTTGTTCAGATAAAATAAGGAAAACTTTTCACAAAATAAACGGCACCACAGTATCTTGACCTTAACCCAAATTAAAATGTGTTTGGGATGTGCTGGAAAAAAAAAAAAAAAATCTGGACTGAAATATAAGTTGTGTCATTGCATAAGTTGATTGAAATAATGGCACAGAAAGTACATGCTGTAATGAAATGAAATATTCAACAAATTATTAGACTGACTTTATGCCACACCTGGAACAAAAATTAAATCAGTTTCGCATTGTGATTTTTACCATCAGTCTTCTGCTTCATCACATTCTAACTACTTTCCAATGACCAAGATGATCAATTCCTTCAATTGTCACCCAACAAATCTAAGATGAAATGAGGTTATCTACAAAAAGAATGGCAAATTACAGCTGGGGTTTATTGCATCACAGGCATGTTTTAAAAGGGGTTCCTCCCAAAGGGTACAAGTTATGCAACAGTACAGAAAGCCCTTCATCAGTGAAAATAAAAGTTAGACTAAAGTTTGCTAAAAACCTTCAGGATTGGAAATAGAGCACTGCATTGAGGTCATTTCTGAGAAGTCCAATTTTCAGTGTTTCACATTATCTGGTTATCCAATGGTTACCTGAATGCCTGGAGAGACCTACAACCACCGTAATTTACACCCATTGTGAAATTTGCTGTCAAATTGTTGATAATCTGTGGGCGTGTCAGCATGGCTGCAATGGGGCAGATTTTAATTTGTGAAAGACACATGTATCAAGCCACATACAAGACCAAATACCAGACTATCCTGGAAAAAAAAAAAAAAAAAAAAAAGTGCTTCATTCTAATTCAAAGATGTTCCCTCAGTCTCTAAATTGGATTTCCAAGCAGGACAATGCTCTATGCCTCACAGATAAACAGAAGAGTAGTGGACCACAAAATCAAGACTCTGTCATTACCTGTCCATGCCCCAGATCTGAACCACAGTATCAAGTATAAGAGGGATGGTCATAAACCATCTGAATTTCTGAGCCAGAAGCGGCATACTGTAACCCAAGACCAAGGTGAAAAACTGCTGGAGAGCATTCCAAAGCTGAATTCCAAAAAACTGTGTTTAATCTCAGTGTTATTCCAACAAATACTCATTATCTCATTTTCCGAACCTCTTAATCCTAATTAGGGTTATTAGGCAGCCGACTTTGGGCAAGGGCAGACAGCTCGCCAAGCCATTGCAGTGTAGAAACACACTGACGGCAACCCAATTGGATTAATCTTTTCAAACAACACCAATGTTTGTTTGGTTTTTTTTTTTTTTTACATCCTTCTCACAACATGAGAGCAGAGAACAAGTGCAGGAAAATCTAGAGAGGTGGAGGTATGCACTGGAAAGGAGAGGAATGAAGGTTAGCCTCAGAAAATCAGAATACATGTGTGTGAATGAGAAGGACCCAGGAGGAACGGTGATGTTACAGGGAGCAGAGATAACGAAGGTGGAGGATTTTAAGTACTTAGGCTCAACAATCCAGAGCAATGGAGAGTGTGGAAAAGAGGTGAAGAAGAGTATCCGGTGTGATGTGCGATAGGAGAGTGTCAGCAAGAATGAAGGGAAAAGTGTACAAGACGGTGGTGAGGCCAGCGATGTTGTATGGCTTAGAAACAGTGGCGCTGAGGAAAAGGCAGGAGGCAGAGCTGGAGGTAGTGGAGATGAAAATGTTGAGGTTCTCTCTGGGAGTAACGAGGATGGATAGGATCAGAAATTAGTATATCAGAAGGACAGCCCACGTAAGATGTTTTGGAGACAAAGTCAGAGAGGCTAGATTGAGATGGTTTGGACATGTACAGAGGAGGGATAGTGAGTATATTGGCAGTAGGATGCTGAGGTTGGAACTACCAGGCAGAAGGCCTCGAGGAAGACTGAAGAAGAGATTTATGGATGTGGTGAAGGAAGACATGAAGGTCGTTGGAGTCAGAAAAGAAGATGCGGAGGACAGGGTGAGGTGGAGGCAGATGATTTGCTGTGGCGACCCCTGAAGGGAGCAGCCGAAAGTAAAAGAAGAAGACATCCTTCTCACAACAGACAGTCAGAGACATTCCTTGCCTTTGATAACCTATTTAGCTGCATTGGGGGAAAGCAGTAATAAGTTGGTGATAGAGGGGCTTGAACCCCTGACCTTCAGATCAATGTCAGAAACCTACCACCAAGTCACTACTGCTCCCAGCAAATATTGATTTCTAAATTAATTCAAAGTTCAAACTTTAGTATTGTGCAAATTCTATGAGTTCAAGATCTAAGTGCACTTTTTGTTTTTTTTGTTTTTTGTTTTCAACAGTTGTCATACATTTACTGGAATTACATGCTCTAAGTGACTAAATGGTATACGTGTCAAACAGAAGTAAAGTAAATGTCAGCTTAATAATAGCCCCACCCTCCCCATAAAAACCAATTGAAGAGGTAAAATTCAAACTTCTTTACTTACAGTAGATGGCATGGATGGTACTGGTGGAAGTGCACTTTGACATGCCAACTGTTCTATCTGTGCTGCTTGGAGAGAGCTGGTGTCCATGTTCACCTATCCTTCTATCGTCACCTTCATCATATTTACCTATCTAGGGCAGAAACATGTTGACGACTATGCTACTGTTGTCAAAAGTCAGCAATAGTTCTTTTATACACCTCCCACTATAGACAGTGAGAAACATGGCTGGTCTTTGATAACCCAGTTACAGCAGCATTGGGTGGACAGCAGTGACAGCCATTGACAGTTGGGCTTGACGCCAACCTTAAGGTCAGTAATCCAGCACCTTACCACCAGGCCACCACTGCCTAGTTTAAACTGAAATTCCATCCTAAATTTGAGAGGAAACATGCTACATATGAGAAAAAATTAACCTTCTGTATTTAGAAAGGTGGCATGATACCGTAGCGGTTAGCATTTCTGCTTCAAAATAAGAGGGTCAGCGCTCAGCAGTCTCTCAATGGAGTTTGCACAGTCTAACTTTGATTGTTTGGGTATGTACATATACATATACTAGTATATTTATACTATCTATCCTACCTTCTTCGCCCAGAGCCGGCTGAGATGGGCACCAGCCTCCCCACGAATCCAATTAGGATTAAACAATTCAGAAAATGAATGAATGAATGAATGAATGAATGAATTAGTTTAATGCCTGTTTCTAGCACAGCACCAATCTGTTATTTTTCTTCTTTAATTACACAGTGTTTTTGTCTTCCACTTCTTGCAGCTCAGCCATTTGCTGCTCTACTTCGCTTGACAGTAACAGATGTGAAAATTGAGTCTCCTATCAATGTAAACAACAGCTGATAAGAGATGAGAAACACTATTAGGTATGGAAGAGGCATACTTGTTTCAAATTAGTTTATCCACAAGTCTCTCCATGCCTGCAAGCAACCACCGGCTCCAGCTGTGAACAATGAGCCCATCATGACATGCAGTTAGGATGCACACATTCAGTAAGTGAGGGTTGCTGCATTTGTCATGTTAAGTTCAACCACTGTAATAATTCTAGTGACTGCTTTTTCAGGACTGAACAGAACCTATTGATCAGCATTGCCCTTATTGCATAAATTAAAAAGTGAGTAAGAGTTTTGTAGTCATGTCAGAATTAACAAATCATCAGTAATTATGCAAACAGACATGACTAAAGCTTTTTTTTTTTTTTTTTTTAATGATAGCTATTATGAATTATATTATTTTATAAGCGGCCTTTGGATTTCATTTTGACATCTTAACATGAGGTTAGAATGCTGGACAGTGGTGGCCCTGTGGTAACGTGCTGGATTACTGACCCTAAGGTTGGGGGTTCAAGCCCCACTGTCAACGGTTGTCAGTGCTGTCCACCCAGTGCAGCTAACTGGGTTATCAAAGGTCTTGTCTCACACTGTCTATGGTGAGAGGTATGTAAAAGAACCATTGTTGACTTTCATCAAGAGTAGCTGCAAAGCTGTCAACATGGTTCTGCCCTGCGATATCCTGGCGAACTGTCCACAGTGCACTTTGCCCTCACTTAGAGATGGCTAAGATGGGCGCCAACCTCCCCGTGACCCTAATTAGGATTAAGTAGTTCATAAAATAAATGAATGAAAGGTTATAATGCTAAGGCGCTAACCTTATACTATATCTTGCTAATATTCAATTACAATTTGTCCAGATACATACAAGTCCTGTTTACAAATCTTTACATTAGCAACTGATAATGTCTAAACGGTAACACAGATTACTATTTAATTATTAAGCAGGGAGGATTATTTTATGGCTAAAAATGAAAGACTTCAAAGTGTTTTGTTTCACAGCGGTGCTCAGCTATATAAATCTTCTGCTAGCACCATGGATGCTATAAACAGTTTCAGATCGACCTGAGAACTCATTGCTTTTTGTCTATTTGTCTTTAAAATTCTTTTATTTATTCATTTTCTAAGCCGCAGGGAGACTGGAGCCCATTTCATCTAACTCTGGGTGAGGGCAGGGTATACCCTGGACATCTCGCCTGGCTATCACAGTGTCCGTAATTTTTTTTTTTCTTTTTTCCCAACACTATCATGGTGCTAAATTCATGTGATGAAATGTGGCAGAGGTTCTGCTTTAAGAGCTGTATTGTTTTATAGTCAGATAACTAGACAATGAATAATCTCCAGTTTTTTCTCCCATATCTTTGTGTCTGTTCTCCTATCCATCACACCAATAATACAATACATTACAAAACAATGAAATAATCTAAGCGAAAATAAAACGACTGAATGAAAGAGCAGTTACAAGAAAGAAACTCAGTGCTGTCCACTTTATCGTATGGATGAAGGGTTAAATGTGTATGTGAATGGAATAAGTCTTAATTATTATATAAAATGCAGATTTCCTGATTTTTGCTTTACACCAAATGCTATTAAAGAGAAGATTCTAATTCATTTGAAAGATGAAAAAAAAAATACTCAATTCAAAAATAATTTCACAGAAATGTTCATCAGGACACCTTGATCATGTCTCTCCTACTCTGATCTGTTCATCCATCTGCAGTTGTCACATTCAATGTTCTCACAATTGGTTTTTCCATTGGTGAGTAATGCAAAAGATATTAAACTGGACACAGTTGTCCAGTGCATATTGAAACAGATCCTCTATCTATGTCCGTATGTCATGTCTGTATCTGTGCAAAAATAGCTGAGATGTTTATTGCATGTTCTAGTCATGTCAAACAATGTTTACCATTTCTTTCCTCCTGCATCTAGATCTTGATTATGGAAAGTGGTAAAAATCCAGCCAAATGAAACATGCTATTAATTTCAAAATAAGACTAATATTTTTTAGAGTAACCAAAGGAAAAACAATACAAAGCAAAGCTAAAGAAAAACATTGTGGTCCACAGTTTATTAACATATCATGGCCTGGTGGTTGGAGAGGTGGGATTGTGACTGGAAGGTCACTGTTTTGATTCCCAAACCAGCAGAAAAAAATGTGTGGTAGCAGGGGGCGTAAGCAACACATTCCCTTCCTACACTTTCATGGTTGAAGTGGCTTAGCATAAGGCACCTAACAGCCAACTGCTCTCCAAGCACTACAATGTGTGCTCAGATTTTTTCTGATTTTTGGCATACATGAAGGGAAATATACGTGATGGAGAAATCCATAATTTGAGCACGTAATTCCGAAGAGCTTCAAAGTTATGGCCCATTGAACAGCACTGGGGGTACCCAAAATTTACGGCCTCTGTGCAGCTTTTCAAAGATTCATAAGCTTTTATAGACACAGATATGAAATTTTCAGCATTTATTCACAGGAACAACATGGTTCTTATTATTTTTTTCTTCAACTTGTCCCACATGCTGATATTGGTCTCAGAACCTAACCCACGTTTTGCCAGTTTTCAACCATTGAACCATTTAATTTTTACAATACTAGTGGCTGAAAATGGCATTTTGTAAGTACATGAGCGCAAACTTCCAAGTTAATCTTATATATGCAGAAAAGAATAATGCAAACAATGAAGCTATTAATGCATTATTCTGTAAATAACTTATATGAATGAATGTTTAAAACATTTGAAAATAGCTTTGAAGTTATTAGGAATTAGGTGCTCAAAGTTGGATTTCGCCATCATATATATTTCTCTTTGTGTAAGCAAAAAATCCGAAAAATCTGAGGGAATTAGGTGAGGGATTTTCTGAAAATTAGTTGATTTGACATGAAATGACTCATCTGTATGAATCCATTTCCAAAACTGAACATGAGACTCAGGGTATACGGTGGACTCATCACTAATCTCATGGCTAACACAAAATTAAACAACCATTCACTGATATTCACACCTTTGGGAGAATTATTGTAGCAATTTTACCTCATCGGCATGTGTTAGGATTGTGAGAGAAAACTGTAGCGTCCAAAGAAAACACGCGTAAGCATGGGGCGAACATAATAACACCCCAAAAATAGGCCCCAGTTGGCTGCAAAGTTTGAATCCAAAATCTTTTTATCGCACGCTGAGTGCTAACTACTGTACCTCCATGCCACCTAGGTATCAGTTACTTTTACATATATTTTAAGAGAGCATGCAGCAAGAGACCACTGTACTTGTTTGACATAATGAGGTGTCTGGAAGGCTGTCAAATATATCCTGGGGCATGGTGGGGTTTGTGGGGGTAAAATATACCAGGCATTAAGTAAGGTTGTGAATTTCTGCTTTCATCTCCAACAGATTCCACAAGTGAGTTATGCTTCCACAGCACCAGAGCTGAGTGACAATACTCGATATGATTTCTTCTCTCGAGTGGTTCCTCCAGACACCTACCAGGCACAAGCAATGGTGGACATTGTGCGACACATGGGGTGGAACTACGTTTCTACAGTAGCATCTGAGGGAAACTATGGAGAAAGTGGGGTGGATGCCTTCATCCAAAAGTCCCGTGAGGATGGTAAGTGTCAGCCTGTTGAAATAATGTGCATTATTCATTCAAAAGGTCGGAGTTCAAATCCGGCCGTGTCATACCATAAGACGCTAAATTTGTAAGTTGTTGCTTCCTGCTTGGCACTCACCATCAAAGGATAGAACAACACAATAACTGGCGCCGCACAGTGACGACAGGTGCCCGGAGCATAAAAAAACACCACAGAGAGCTTTGAGCACAATATTCATTATGGATAAAGTGCTATAAAAATCTTCTACAATACAATACAATACAATACAAAAAAGATTGTCTCCTTTCTGATTGGTGGAAAGCTATCATATAAGGATGGTTATTAGATCATTGCTATAGCATAACTTAATTAATGATTTGTTGTTATACAAATATGAATTGCTTATTTTATTTTTAGCCAAATTATTGTAAATATCCTTACAAGTCAAAAATATGAACCCCATACCAGATCAGTCGAGGCCCGGGTAAACAAAAACCGCTATCAATGCTGTTAACCAACAGGGTGCAGGTGGGAATTGGACTACTATTGGTCGAAGAAGGAGAGGTGGCAGGCGTGTTCATAGGCAGAGAGAGAAGAGGAAAGGCATGAGTCTAGGGCTGAGAGTATGGACTTTGAATCTTTGAACTATGACAGGAAAAGGTAGAGAGCTGGCTCACATGATGCAGAGGAGGAAGGTGGTCATACTATGTATTCAGGAGACCAGGTGGAAAGGTAACAAGGCGAGAAGTTTATGAGCAGGGTTTAAGCTGTTTTATCATGGTGTGGATGGAAAGAGAAATGGAGTAGGAGTCATCTTGGGGGGGGGGGGGGGGTTGTCAGGAATGTTCTTGAAGTGAAAAGAGTGTCAGACAGAGTGATGAGTCTCAAGTTGTAAATTGAGATGTTCAAATTTATTAGTGCTTATGCCCCACAGTCAGGATGTGAGCTAGAAGAGAAGGACAGATTCTGGAGTGAGTTAGATGAAGTGATGCATCGTACCCCCAGAGGTGAAAGATTGGTCATTGGTTCAGATTTCAATGGACATGTTGGTGCAGGCAACAGAGGGGACGAGGAAGTGATGAGCAGGTTTGGTATCCAGGACAGGAACACAGAAGGACAGATGCTGATATATTTTGCAAAAAGGACGGAAATGGGTGTGGTGAATACTTTTTTTTCCAGAAGAGAATTCAGAGCAGAAGGTGAAAAAAGAAGAGCGTCATGTTGTTTTTAAGGAGGAATTGAAACAAGTTTTGGGTGGTCAGGAAGTGCTTCCAGATGACTGGACAACTACATCTAATGTGATCAGGGAGAAGGGTAGGAGAGTACGTACTTGTTGTGTCATCTGGAAGGAAAGTAGATAAGGAGAGACTTGGTGGTGGAATAAAGAAGTGCAGGAGTGTGTACAAACGAAGAGGTTAGTGAAGAAGAAGTGGGACAGTGAAAGGACCGAAGAGAGTAAACAAGAGTACTGGGAGACACAGCGTAAGGAGAAGGTAGCGGTGTCAAAGGCCAAACAGGGGGCGTATGATGACTTGTATGTTTGGCTGGAAAGTAAAGAGGGAGAAAATGATTTATACAGGTTGGCACAGCAGAGAAATAGAGATGGGAAGGACGTGCAGCAAGTTAGAGTGATTAAGGACAGAGAGGGAAATGTATTGACTGATGACAGAAGTGTGCTGGGAAGATGGAAAGAGTACTTTGACGAGCTGATGAATGAGGAAAATGAGAGAGAAAAAAGAGTAGAAGAGGTGACCGTTGAGGACCAGGAAGTAACAAAGATTAGTAAGGGTGAAGGGCATTGAAGAGGATGAAGAGTGGAAAGGCAGTTGGTAGTGATGGCATATCGGTGGAGGTATGGAAGTGTCTAGGAGAGGTAGCAGTAGATTTTCTGACAAGATCATTCAACAAGGTCTTAGAGAGTGAGAGGACGCCGGAGGAATGGAGGAGAAGTGTGCTGGTTCCCATTTTTAAGAACAAGGCAGACGTGCAGAGTTGTGGCAACTACAGAGGGATAAAGTTGATGAGCCAAATGATGAAGTTGAAAGAATAGTGGAAGCTAGACTAAGGGCAGAGGTCAGCAATTGTAAACAACAGTTTGGTTTCATGCCAAGAAAGAACACCACAGATGCAGTGTTTGCTTTCAGGATGTTAATAGAGAAGTACAGAGAAGGTCAGAGGGAGCTGCATTGTGCCTGTGGATCTGGAGAAAGCATATGACAGGGTACTGAGAGAGGACCTGTTGTATCGCATGAGGAAGTCTGGAGTGGCAGAGAAGTATGTTAGAGTGGTGCAGGGCATGTTTGAGAGATGTAAGACAGTGGTGAGGTGTGCTGTCGGTGTGACAGAAGAGTTCAAGGTGGAGGTAGGACTGCATCAAGGATCAGCTCTGAGCCCCTTCTTGTTTGCTATGGTGATGGACTGGTTGACAGATGGAGTGAGACAAGAATCTCCATAGACTGTGATGTGACGACAAGGACCCAAGAGGAACGGTGAGGTTACAGTGAGCAGAGGTAAAGAAGGTGGAGGAATTAAGTACTTAGGCTCAACAATCCAGAGCAATGGAGAGTGTGGAAAAGAGGTGAAGAAGCGTGTGCAGGCTGGTCAGAATGGTTGGAGAAAAGTGTCTGGTGTGATGTGTGATGGGAAGGTCTTGGCAAGAATAAAAGGAAAGGTATACAAGACGGTATTGACGCCAGCGATGTTGTATGGTTTCGAAACAGTGGCCCTGGGAAAAAGACAGGAGGCAGAGTTGGAGGTAGCAGAGATGATATTGTTGAGGTTCTCTTTGGGAGTAATGAGGATGGATAGGATCAGGAAGGAGGACATCAGAGGGACAGTACCTGTAAGAGGTTTTGGAGACAAAGTCAGAGAGGCTAGATTGAGATGGTTTTGACATGTACAGAGGAGGGATAGTGAATATATTGGTAGTAGGATGCTGAGGTTGGAACTACCAGGCAGAAGACCTAAAGGAAGACCAAAAAAAGAGATTTATGGATGTGGTGAAGGAGGACATGAGGGTCATTGGTGTAAGAGAAGAAGATGCAGAGGATAGGGTGAGATGAAGGCAGATGATTCGCTGTGGTGACCCCTGAAGGGAACAGCCGAAAGGAAAAGAAAAAGAAGAAGAAAGAAAGGAGGTATTTTATCACATGGAATGCAAACTACCATCAGCCATATAAGTACTTTTGAAGTTCACATGTACACTGGCGAGATGTGGAATAGATTGTGAAAGACAGAGAGGCATCATGGGACTGGTCAAAGGATTTGTATGTTTTTATAGTTAATTCACTGGTTATTACTTTATAGTTCGAACAACTGTGAGGCAGTTGCCTTATCTTATCTTCTATAATCACCTGAAGAGAGAGGATGGTTTCACCACCCCTCGAAACAGATCTGTAGTGATAAATGGAGTTTCAATAGAAAGTCTTTGTCCTGTCCTTTTATTTTTATTTTATTATTTATATATATATATATATATATATATATGTGTGTGTGTGTGTGTGTGTGTGTGTGTGTGTGTGTGTGTGTGTCTTCTTCTTCTGTGTGTGTGTGTGTGTGTGTGTGTGTGTGTGGGTGTGTGTGTGTGTAAAATATAAATGTAATGATCCTGTACCTAAGCCGGACTTCCTGTGTAATTTTGATGTGTTGATATAGTGTATGCATAATCATCATTTTCTAAGCTGCTTAATCCTAATTAGGATCACAGGGAGGCTGGTGTGTATCTCAGCCAACTCTAGGCGATAGTGGTATAACCCTTGGACAGTTCACCAGGCAATTGTAGGGCCAACTCTCACACCTAGGTGTGATTTGGAACAGCCAATGACTGTGCATGTTTTCTGGGAGTAAAGCAGAGTACCCAGAGGAAACCCATGCAAGCACAGGGAGAACATGTCAACTTCATACAGAAATGCTCAAGCTGAGAATGAAACCAAGGCATTCTTGCTGTGAGGCAGATGCTCTAAACTGTTCTGCCCGTGTGTGTGTGTGTGCGTGTGTGTGTGTGTGTGTGTGTGTGTGTGTGTGTGTATGTGTGTGTGTGTGTGTGTGTGTGTGTGTGTGTGTGTGTGTGTGTGTGTGTGTGTGTGTGTGTGTGGGTGTGTGTTAGAAAACAGTGATACAGGGTTTTTTTTTTTTTGGTTGATTGTTTGGTTGGTTTTTTTTTTTTCATAAAATACCTGTCGCAATCATTGTGCTGTGAAAATGTGCACGTGGGTACCAGATTTGATTTGAAAGTATCAAATTACATTGAACAATGAAACAGACAAATCAATTTAGAAGCCAGAAAATATTTAAGCACCATGAAATTAAACTACAATTTATGAAATGCTGAAGTAATAAGATACTCTTTTGCAGCCAATGACTTATACTTTTTATAGCCTTCGAAAAAAACAAAAAAAAAAACCAAAACAAACAAACAAAAAAAAACAACATCAAACAATGAACAAAGCTGAAACAGAGAAGCTCATATCCCAAAGGGGAATTTATTTTCTTTAAGCCAATACACAAATACACAATTCACAGATACTTCTCGTTATTATTCCCAGAGAGTGAATATTATCTAAACGTATTTCACTAAGTGTTGAAAGACAACAATCTCTCTAACCCTTCAGGGGCATGGAGCAGTAGCTGCATCACACTATGTAATATTACTATGAAACTTTCTCCGAGAATCATACATTTTAGTACCTCTTCCTCACATATGAGTGAAATTGCATTTTAGTAAAACGAAGATAGGAGGTATTTTGTTGTATGGCTTAGAAACAGTGGCGCTGAGGAAAAGACAAGAGGCAGAGCTGGAGGTAGCAGAGATGAAATTGTTGAGGTTCTCTTTGGGAGTAACGGGGATGGATAGGATCATTAATGAGGACATCAGAGGGACAGCATGTGATAGAGGTATTGGAGACAAAGTCAGAGAGGCTAGATTGAGATGGTTTGGACATGTACAGAGAAGGGATAGTGAGTATATTGGTAGTAGGATGCTGAGGTTGGAACTACCAGGCAGAAGGCCTAAAGGAAGACCAAAAAAAAGAGATTTATGGACGTGGTGAAGGAGGACATGAGGGTCATTGGTGTAAGAGAAGAAGATGCAGAGGATAGGGTGAGATGGAGGCAGATGATTCGCTGTGGTCACCCCTGAAGGGAACAGCCGAAAGGAAAAGAAAAAGAAGAAGAAAGATAGGAGGTATTTTATCACATGGAACGCAAACTACCATCAGCCATATAATTACTTTTGAAGTTCACATGTACACCGGCGAGATGGGGAATAGATTGTGAAAGACAGAGAGGCATCATGGGACTGGTCAAAGGATTTGTATGTTTTTATAGTTAATTCACTGGTTATTACTTTATAGTTCAAACAACTGTGAGGCAGTTGCCTTATTTACAAAGAATACAGGTCCCTCCAGTTCATCTATTAAAGCTCTTTGCTCAGATGTGCAAAGAAAATAGTGTCAGACCCGTGTCCTCCACTGTGAGTACCAGCTGCTACCCTCTGGCAGATACTGTAGGATCCCAAGGTGCAAATCATATCTCTTTAAAAATAGTTTGTTCCTGCTTCATTCAGAATAAAATACATTACAAATAGCAAAGTTTAAGGAACTGTGCAACACTTTTTGAACTAGAGAGCTCCAGTTATCCTCGCCATCATTGACACCTCTTCTAAAGATTGAAAGGGATTTGAAAAAATACACCCTATGAAGCAGAATGAATGATTATGAAAGGTGAATGATACTCAAAGGTGCAGGATATACACCGGATAAGCGGTAGACCTTTAATTATAAGTTGCCTGGTGTTAAAATGTCATGATGTTCGAGACCGGCTCTAAACATGAGTATTGCTCTTGAACCTTAAACATGAGTATTGCACTTTAACATGAGTATTGCACTTAGAAATTATATTGTATTCTGCAGGAAGATGTTCTGAATGATGGTTATTCAGTCATTGTGTATGAAGGCGATGGTGGTGGGGTTACACGTTTAACAGCTTGTGGGGAAAAGCTGTTCTCCAGTCTGTTGGTTGTTTTTCGTGTCCTGTACCTTTTTCCGGAGGTGGGAGAGTAGTGTAGTTCCAATTACCCGCACTGCCATCCTCACCATCCGCCTCAAGGCCTTTTTGTCCTCTACATTACAATTGCTGAACCACAGTGTACATGAGTAGGTCAGGAGGTTCTCAGTGGTGAGGTAGTAAATGTTTGTCAGAAGAAGTCAGGATAGGTGGACTTGTATGAGTGTAATGAGGAAGTACAACCTTTTTTGTGCTTTCCCTACCTGGTGGGAGATGTTTGTGGTCCACGTGATGTCAGCAGAGATGTGTACCTCAACAAACTTGAAGAACTCCACCTTCTCTCCATCAGTATAGAGTGTTCTGGGTTTTTTTATTTGTTTTTTTTTTTGTTGTTTGTTTGTTTTTTTTTATCTCCTAAAGTCTATTATCATCTATGTTTTGGAGGCCTCGAGTACCAGATTATTGTTGTCGCACCATCGCCGCAAATGCCGGACCTCCTTCCTGTAGGCTGACTTGTTATCCCTAATCAAACCTATGATTGTGGTGTCGTTGGCAAATTTGATGATGATGTTGTTGGTGTGAGTGGGGGAACAGTCTTGTCGAAAGTCAGTAATGGTTCTTTTACATGAACCTCACACCATAGACAGTGAGAGACATGGCCGGCCTTTGATAACCCAGTTAGCTGCACTGGAGGGACAGTGACAACCTTGTGGAGAGTGGGGCTCAAACCCCCAACCTTAGGATCAGTGATCCAGTGCCCCATACCACTAGACCACTACTACTCCCTAACTTTATTCTTATACTTATTATTTTATTGTTTATAAGTAGCTGCGTTCTCCATACAGTGGTACCTCACCTTACAAAATTAATCAGTTCCAGAAGTAGTTTCGTAACCTGATTTTTTTTTTTTTTGTAAGTTGAGCCGCATTTTACATGTAAAAGGCCTGATTTGTGCCAAGCCCCCCCCAATACTACCCCCTACACACTTTGAAAGTATACCTTCTAAGGCCTCCTTCTGCTTCAATATCATACTGATGGTAGACGGTTTTGGCCATATTCCTTTGCGATATCACTCAACCGCATGCCATGAGCCCGCTTCTTCCTTTCATTCGCACCAGGAATCACTTTCACCGGGAATCACACGTGCGTGTGTGTGTGTGTGTGTGTGTGTGTGTGTGTGTGTGCGCGCGCGCGCCGCGCGTGCTCGCGCATGTTGACCATGTCTTCTTAGCAGAGTTATAATCTTACAAATGTTTATGCAAGGTTAAAAGCCTGAGCCAAAAAATAAAGTTGCAATGAGCACACTCGAAAAACTCACAAAACAACAGTAACTCTGTCCTTTATGCGTGTTAGAACTCCGTGACGAACAATGGGTTGAAAGCACATGAAAGCATCATGGGTATTATGGAGATGCGGCTCCATAACAGCCAATGGGAGGGAGCTGCGTCATGGGTATTATGGAGATGCAGCTCCCTCCTAGCCAATGGGAGGCCAGTGGGGCGGGATGTTGGGAGATAGCCAATGGGAGGCCAGCGAGGTGGGATGTTGGGAGATAGCCAATGGGAGAGCAACTAGCATGTTGTTTGAATTTTTGAGATGGCGCGTTTCGTAATGTGAATTTCTTTCGTATCCAGAGACGGAAATTTTAGGTAAATACGTTTTGTAACCTGGATTTTTCGTTTGTTGTGTCTTTCGTAAGGCGAGGTACCACTGTAGTTGGGAGAGTTTAAAACAGATGACTTTTGAGAGTAAACTGCCACCAACACGCTGCACAGGGAGAGGTTGTTGGCCAGTGCTACTGCAGAGCCTACATGGGCCACCACTGACTGATTTAGCAATTTTCAGACACAGCAGGTATTAATAAATGGCCTAAAAATAGACCACACAACACTGTATATACATAAACCTGAAATGTTAGATAAACCGGTTTTGACTACAATAATTAATTCCACACAGCGATCATAATCAAAACAGCAGAAACCTTGTTATTGTTAATGTCTGAGATTTTTCATCTGGAGGCAGTGAGAGTTTAAAAATATTAGTTAAGCTCTTAATAAGAGGCTGCATCAGTGCGTTTCTGCCCTGCGATGGCCTGGTGAGCTGTCCGGGGTGTACTCTGCCCTCGCTCAGAGTTGGCTGGGATGGGCGTCAGCCTCGCTGTGACCCTAATTAGGTTACAGAAAATGATAGAATCAGATCTTAAACAGCTGAAGGCATTTAACTGCAGTTGGGTGGTATTATGGAGACTTTGTACACATTTAACACACATTTCCAAATTTTGACATGGCCAATGTTGTAGCATAGTTGAGGTATTGCCTGAGAAACCATCATGATACTGTGAACACTACAGCCCCATGGACTCTACAGAACTTTGGAAGGACAATGATATAACACATTTTTCCACTGCTTACAAAAATTTATTCTGAAACTATTATTCAAGAAGAAAGCCATACATTAATTCCCTGAAGTCAATCCCATTTCAGGTGAGCTAAAATACATAAAAAAGGGTTTAAAAAAAAAAAAAACAGACACTGACAAAGATGATGATGAAATGACATCCATGTTGCATCATGAATATTAGAATCAGACACCAGTCACCATGGACTGCTAACCAACTGAAATCTCATATTACAAAAAAATGAACAAAAATTGTAATTTTAAAACTGCAACAATTAGCATGCACTATTTTCGAATGACTAAAAGGAGAAATTAAATTGAAGGCTGGTGTAAAAACAACAGTAAACATGTCTTCATCCCCACTTTTGTTCAGTATGTTGTAGGCCTCGAAAACGAACCTTGTTTATATTAAGAAGTACAATGAATATGGTCAGTTAATTATTGAAAATAATTAATGTTCACATAAAATAACAACTGAAAAGTATTTTTTTATTGCATTTTAAAATGAAAATGACATTAAAAAAAACAAACAAACAAACAAACAAACAAAAAAAACAGTGGGATAGTATACAGCAGTGTTTCCCAACCTTTTTGAGCCAAGGCACACCTTTTACATTAGAAAAATAACGAGGCACACCACGGAACAAAAATGATACTGCCCTCTAGCAGAACAGCACTGTTACTGCATGCTAAGTGAAATTGGTTAATCTTCCGCGGCACACCTGATGATTTCTCACAGCACACTAATGTGCCGCGGAACAGGGGTTGGGAAACACTGGTGTACAGGGATCCCTCGTTATTTCATGCTTCAATTCATGCGGCTTCAGTGCATCGTGGTTTTTTTTTTTGTTTGTTTTGTTTTGTTTTTTTTTATTCTCCGAAAAGTTAAGAAAACTGCCACAAAAACAAGGCCAATTATGCAAAAAAACAAAACAAAAAAAAACAACAACAAAAAAAAACAAATGAACAAAAAACAACCCAAAACCTTTCATCAAAACTACTGTACTTTACATTTTTGTGAGGTCATCTACGTGAGTGTGTATTTCTATATTTTTTTACATGTTGTGCATTTTTTTGAATATTTAATTGTTATTATAAGCATTTATAGCTTTGGATATGTATTTCTTAATTTTATATACTTGTACATATACATCGGGGGATGGGGGGTGGTGGTTCAGTGGTCACAGTGAGATCTCGGTTCTAATTAACTGTGGAAAGTGAGGGATCCCTGTATTATACAATAAAGGGCAGTGGTGGACTGGTGGTAAAGGGTGCTGGGTTGCTGATCCTAAGGTTGGGGGTTCGAGCCCCACTCTCCACAAGGTTGTCACTGTCCCCCCCAGTGCAGCTAACTGGGTAATCAAATGGCCGGCCATGTCTCTCACTGTCTATGGTGTGAAGTTCATGTAAAAGAACCATTGCTGACTTTCGTAAAGAGGAGCTGCAAAGCCATCAGCGTGTTCCTGTCCCTTGCTAAAGGTTTGTGTCGGGAAAGGCATCCGACGTAAAAACCTACGCCAAATCAAATATGCGAATCATTAATATGACTTCCATGAAGATGGAGACAGATGATTCGCTGTGGTGGCCCCTGAGAAAAAGGGAACAGCCGAAAGGAAAAGATGACAAAGAAGTATATTATACAATAAACATCAAATTTATAAATGATACATATTTTATTTTGGTTTTACTTTCAGATTTTCTCTACACTTTTACTAATGAGAGCTGTAATATCTTTAATTCTCTTTTATTAACTTGTGAAACTTATTTAACATAGAGAATCTAGTTATGAAGTGTAATTAATTGCTGTCAACACGCTGCAAACTTGCACATCTTGGTTGTGTCAAAACAAAAAATAGAACACACACTAACAGTACAGAATATCACCACCGGCGTAATTAATGTGAGTCTCTCACATCTGTGCAGTTCACAGCCTGAAGGTGCTTGGGAGGTCTTTTTTATTAAAAAAAAATATATATCCTGCACTAATTTAATTTTATTTATTTAAATCAGTTTACACGGGTGGTACTGCGTCGTGGTGGGTAGCACTGCTGCCAACGCCATTTAGAATCATAAGCTCCTGTCTGTCATTTTCCATGTCGTTCCCACATCCATGTGGGTCTCTATCTCGCTTTTTAAAAAATAAGAAATGCTACATTACCCCGTGATGTGATTGACTGTGTGAGTGCCTGCTGAAAGTATATTCCATGCAGTGTTTCTTCAAAAGCAAAA
Source organism: Plotosus lineatus (assembly GCA_024760905.1). Classification (NCBI taxonomy): domain Eukaryota; kingdom Metazoa; phylum Chordata; class Actinopteri; order Siluriformes; family Plotosidae; genus Plotosus; species Plotosus lineatus. The sequence goes on from CM045741.1 coordinate 33,128,236, forward strand.
TGATGCTGGAAAATTTTCTAAAATTGAATGTACAGCTGAAAATATGTTGAAAGGAAGTGATGTTATTAATCTGACCTCAGCGAAGCTGTAATGCACCGACTGAATCAAAAATTAAATCGCACTTGATTTTCATTTACTACAGTACGGTATTTCCAAAATTGGGGGACATTTTCTCAGCTGAAGATGAGCTTGTACACATGACACGTCTATATTTAAATTATACTTTGTACTATGACAAATGTTTTTCTCATTATGAGCTTGTTGTCATTATGAGAGATACTTGTTTATTAGATTACTGAATATATGCAGTATTATTTCACACACAGAAGCGTCACTTTTTGTTACTACACGGCTAGACTTTACATCATGACCATCATCATCATCATCATCTGCTGCCCCCACAACCCGACACTGGATTAAGCAGATGATGATGATGATGATGATGGTCATGATGTAAAGTCTAACTGTGTAGTATGCAGTATTATTTCACACACAGAAGCTTTCACTTTTTGTTACTACACAGTTAGACTTTACATCATGACCACCATCATCATCATCATCATCATCATCAGCAGCAGCAGCAGCATCATCTTCTTCTTCTTCTTCTTTTACTTTCGGCTGCTCCCTTCAGGGGTCGCCACAGCAAATCATCCGCCTCCACCTCACCCTATCCTCCGCATCTTCTTTTCTGACTCCAACGACCTTCATGTCTTCCTTCACCACATCCATAAATCTCTTCTTCGGTCTTCCTCGAGGCCTTCTGCCTGGTAGTTCCAACCTCAGCATCCTACTGCCAATATACTCACTATCCCTCCTCTGTACATGTCCAAACCATCTCAATCTAGCCTCTCTGACTTTGTCTCCAAAACATCTTACGTGGGCTGTCCCTCTGATATACTCATTTCTGATCCTATCCATCCTCGTTACTCCCAGGAGAACCTCAACATTTTCATCTCCGCTACCTCCAGCTCTGCCTCCTGCCTTTTCCTCAGCGCCACTGTTTCTAAGCCATACAACATCGCTGGCCTCACCACCATCTTGAACACTTTTCCCTTCATTCTTGCTGACACTCTCCTATCGCACATCACACCGGATACTTTTCTCCAACCATTCCAGCCTGCCTGCACACGCTTCTTCACCTCTTTTCCACACTCTCCATTGCTCTGGATTGTTGAGCCTAAGTACTTAAAATCCTCCACCTTCGTTATCTCTGCTCCCTGTAACATCACCGTTCCTCCTGGGTCCTTCTCATTCACACACATGTATTCTGATTTTCTGAGGCTAACCTTCATTCCTCTCCTTTCCAGGGCATACCTAAACCTCTCTAGATTTTCCTGCACTTGTTCTCTGCTCTCACTACAGATCACGATGTCATCTGCAAACATCATAGTCCATGGAGATTCTTGTCTCACCTCGTCTGTCAGCCTGTCCATCACCATAGCAAACAAGAAGGGGCTCAGAACTGACCCTTGATGCAGTCCCACCTCCACCTTGAATTCGTCGGTCACACCGACAGCACACCTCACCACTGTCTTACATCTCTCATACATGTCCTGCACCACTCTAACATACTTCTCTGCCACTCCAGACTTCCTCATGCAATACCACAGTTCTTCTCTTGGCACCCTGTCATATGCTTTTTCCAGATCCACAAAGGCACAATGTAGCTCTCTCTGACCTTCTCTGTACTTCTCTATTAACATCCTCAAGGCATCATCATCATCATCTGCTTAATCCAGAGTCAGGTTGTGGGGGCAGCAGCCTAAGCAGTGAGGTCTAGACATTCCTCTCCCCAGCCACTTCCTCCAGCTCTCCCAGGGAGACACTGAGGCATTCCCAGACGAGCCGAGAGACATAATCCCTCCAGTCTGTTCTAGGTCAACCACAGGGTCTCTTCCAGGTTGGCCATACCCGAAACACCACACCAGGGAGGCATTCAAGAGGCATTCTAACCAGATGCCCGAGCCACCTCAACTGGCTCCTCTCAATGTGGAGGAGCAATTGTTCTGCTCCGAGCTCTCCCTGGGTGACTGAGCTTCTAACCCTATCTCTAAGGGAGAGTCCCTCCATCCGACAAAGGAAGCTCATTTCAGCCACTTGTAACCATGATCATGTTCTTTTGGTCATTACTCGAAGCTCGTGACCATAGGTGAGGGTTGGAATGTAGATCGACTGGTAAGTTGAAAGCTTTGCTTTGCGGCTCAGCTCCCTCTTCACAACGATGGACCGGTATAAGCTCCGCTTTATGGCAGAAGCTGCTTGATCCACTGGTCGATCTCCCGTTCCATCCTTCCCTCACTCGTGAACAAGACCCTGAGTTACTTGAAGTCCTCCACTTGAGGCAGGACTTCATTCCAGACCCGGAGGGTGCATTCCACCCTTTTCCAGCTCAAAATCGGACTTAGAGGTGCTGATTTTCAGCCCGAATGCGTCGCACATGGCTGTAAATCGCCCCAGTGAGAGCTGGAAGGCCTGGATTGATAAATCCAAAAGATCAACATCATCTGAAAAAAAGCAGTCACCAAACCAGAACCCACCAACACCACAGTTGTGCCTAGATATTCTGTCCTTAAAAATTATTAACAGAATCGGAGATGAAAGACAGTCTGGACAGACTCCAACTCTCACTGGAAACAAATGCGACCTGTTGTTATCAGTGCGGACCAAGCTCTGGCTCTTGTGATATAGAAACCTAATGGCCTGTAGCAGATTCAGTACACTGTACTCCTGGAACACACCCCACGACATAGCCCAAGGGACACGCTCAAAAGCCTTTCTTTAAATCCACAAAACACACACGGACAGATTGGGCAAACTCCCATAACCCCCTCAGGATCCTGTAGAGTGTATAGAATTGGTTGAGAGTGCCGCAGCCAGGGCCAAAACCACATTTTTCTTCCTAAATTCAAGGTTCTACCATCAGTCGGATCCTCCTCTCCAGCACCCCTGCATAGACTTTCCCAGGTAGCACTGAGGAATGTGATTCCATGAAAATTGGAACACACCCTCCAGTCCCCTTTTTTAAAAAGGGGGACTACCAAACCCTTTTACCAATCCAGCGGTATGACCCCCAGATGACCACGAAATGTTGCAGAGACTTGTCAACCAAGACAGTCCTACAACATCCAGAGCCCTGAGATATTCACGGTGGATCTCATTAATGTAAATAAACTTTACAATTTGTCTTTTTTAACTGGAACAAGAGAGCAAATAAAAGTTAAAACAATAAAACAATAAAAGCTTTTGTGGCATCCATTGTGTGTACAGTATAGCATTGCACTAGTGTATATCAGCATTTTTTTCCGTATATTTAGTGCAGTAAAGAAGTTTACAATGGGAATTTTCTCTCAGTAAAACGGCCCTAATTCATATATTCACTCATCCCATGTAAATGGCCATTTCCAAAATTTGTTAAGACAATGAGGAATTGCTGCATATAAAAACAACTAAAAGTGATAGATGAGAAAGAGAGAAAATCTCTGAATTATAAAGGTGATACATTAGTGAATTTTCTGTATAGTGTGAACAATTGCATCAACAGAAGAGAGTGCTTGCTACTGTTGATGCAATTTTGTGTACTATACAGAAAATACACTGACATTTCATATTTGGTAACTCATAAATTATAGCTGAGCTAAAATAAACAGTGGTGTGATGAGTCACAGCTTGACTTTCCTTCACAGTATGGCTTTGTCTCTATAAATACTCCCTTCACTTATTAGCCTGTGGAGACAAGGTCTCTTACCCACAGTTCATCAGTCATCTTAAATGCCCTTTGGTATACTACAATATATAGAAAGGACTACATATGTCAGTAACAATCCTGTCTCATGACCTACGGATTCTGTTTCACTTCATCCACTCTAATGGTTCAATCTCAATATAATCTCAAAAGCAAGTAAAAAAAAGACAGACAGACCGACAGGCATTTTATTCAGTATAAGCATTGCTGTCTGTCTGTCTTCCTTTCGGCTTTTTCCCTTTGACTCGGGAGTCGCCACAGCGAATCATCAGATTCGCACATTTGATTTGGCAGAGGTTTTTACGTCGGATGCCCTTCCTGTCACAACCCTTTTAGCAAGGGACAGAAACACGCTGACGACTTTGCAGCTACTCTTTACGAAAGTCAGCAATGGTTCTTTTACATGCCTCTCACCACAGACAGTGACAGACATGGCCCGCCTTTGATAACCCAGTGAGCTGCACTGGAGGGGACAGTGACAACCTTGTGGAGAGTGGGACTCGAACCCCCAACCTTTGGATCAGCGATCCAGCGCCCTATACCACTAGACCACCACTGCCCCTCAGTATAAGCATTGCTGTAATGGTCAAAAAATAAGTGAGTACACTACGGCAGCGAAGCCCCTCCCGCATAGGGGGTCTCTGGGGTCACGCCCAGAAAATGTAGAAATTTGAAAAGCTGAGAGGTGCATTTTTGAGCATTTCAACTTCAAAAGCAGTTAGTCTGAGCTTTTATAAAATTTACAGAACTTGACAATTATATCTGTAATAAGAAAAAATAAAACTAAGAAATTAGTAAATAATACTGTATGTTCATTATCATTTAAATATAGACATTTTATTAATAAAATGTAAGTGCTGAAATCTATAATGAGTATATAATATATGTATTTTATCTAACAATTACCAAAAATTGCATGAAAAACACAGACAAGTTACTTGGTACATGCATTAGAAGTACGATATGCCACAAATGACAATATATTATATACAGTAAAACCTCCGCTGACGAACGCTTAAGCTCACGAACTTTTCGCCTCAAGAACATTAAATTTGCGAGCATATAGTCTCTGCTGACGAACTAGTTTTCGGCGGACGAATCAAACCACCGAACAGCGCCACGGTGGCGGCCACGAGAAGCTGACGCACGCTCACGGCGTCCCAGTTTGTCACCCCCTTTCTTTGAATGCGGAAGCGGTTTGTGTTTGATAGACATTTTGGACCATATTGAGTGTACTTTTGCTATTATGGGACCGAAAAAGACCCCACCACAGGCGGAGATCATTGAAAAACACGAACGAGGTGTGCGTTTGTGTGACTCAGCGTCCCAGTACCAGTACGCTAAGTCTACCATTGCTCCCATCCTTAAGAACAAGGAAGCTATTAAGGGTGCGTGTGTGGCTAAGGGTGTTTCCAAACAGTAGGCGTTTCCAAACACTCCTTCCAAACAGTAAGTCCCTCCCTCCCTCCTCCTCCCACTCCATTCCATCAAGCCATCAACTACCATCACAAAGGTAAATAAAACCACTTTATTATACAGTACAGTTTATTTCTTTAATTACAATACAATAGCACATTTATTATACATAAAATAAGGTATATTTTTGTGTAGTTTTAAGGCTTATTTAGTAGAAAATTATGTTTTATGGGGACCTGGGAACGGATTATTCTCATTTTAATGGTTTCTTATGGGAAATAAATGTTCGGAAGACAAACTTTTCGCCTTACACACACTTTCTGGGAACCAATTATGTTCGTGAGCTGAGGTATCACTGTATACACTGCAAGAGATTTGGCCATTTCCAATGTACCATATGTAATTATAAAGAAGTGTTGTTAGCGCTAATGATAATTATTCATTCCTTCAATAACTAATGGTGACTTATTAAATGAAGATATCCAAGAAAGTACTTGTTCAATATGGATAGGGATACAATCTTTTGTATTTTTTAGTAAGTATATAATATATTTTAAGATATTTTAATCTTTTAGTAAGTACATAATATGTTGACAACATTAGCTTTGATTAACCATTTAGTTATTACCAAAAAGTAAGACCTGTCAACAAGGACAAACAGGGCATAAACTGACTGCAGAAATGCTTGTTTGATCTTAAAATAACAGTTTTCTGGGATGTAGGTCTGTCACCGGGTGTGACCGTGTGAACCAAATATAAACACAGGCTAGCTTAATCTTACTTACCGGGGACTTTGTTGGACTCAGCTTGCACGCTTTCTGTGCTCTTTACACGAGTAAACCCATGCATGGCTGTGACTGTGTGCCCTGTGAGGACATAATTCAGCTTTCTTTGTTTTACGCATGATAGCAATTGAGAATCAATTCCAATTCCAAGGAAATAAATGCAATTTAAGTATTTCTTTAATGTCTACAACAGTTTACAAAGTTGATCAGAGTATAAGGAACATCTAATTAGTAATTCATCCATTCTTGTTTCCCCGTTGCATAAATATAACATGACACAGACGCCATTTCTCTTCAACATGTGAAAGACAAAGGAACACATTGTCAAGTATTCACAAGTCAGGCAATTTTGACAAGAAAATCGCCCCTCGCCTGCACCTGCCCATATCTACTGTCAGAGGAATCATTAAGAGGTTTAAAACAACTGGGACAGTGGTAAACAAGCCTGGACTAGGACATACGGTTATTTTGCTACCACAGAGTGCAACCTGCAGGTCCAATCTACATGTCAGCAACCTGTTTGGGGGTATGCACAGAAAAAAACAAAAAACAAAAAAAAACAAAAAAAAAACCTTTTCTCACAATCATAAACGCAAACGTCTGGAGTTCGTAACGCTCTGCTGGGATTTCAACTGGGACCGTGTGTGCTTTGATCAGATGAAACCAAGATAGAGCTTTTTGGCAACAAACACTCTAAGTGGGTCTGGCAGAACACAGAAGATGAGTATGCAGAAAAGCACCTCATGTACACTGTGAAGTATATATATATATATGTGTGTGTGTGTGTGTGTGTGTGTGTGTGTGTGTGTGTGTGTGTGTGTGTGTGTGTGTGTGTGTGTGTGTGTGTGTATTTATTTATTGTCTGTGTCTTTAGTTCTCTGTCTTATAAATTCTCTTTAAAGTGGATTTTCTTTTTCCGAGATCTGGGTTTCTTTAAGAAAACTTTCAACTTTAAACGCAGAGATTATTTTCTTTCACAAAAAGAAAAGATTATTGCAGCGAGAGACAATCCTAAGGAATTGTGGAAAACGTGAGCTCGTCTTTAACTGGAGACAATACTAATAACGTGGACAGTTTAGACTGGCTCACTCACTTCTCTACTCTTTTAAAGGATAATATTGATTTTGTCTGTGACTGCAATGTCATGTCAACTCGGTAGGAATCGAACATGAAGGACTAAAAATATTAAATTGCGTCATGACTGAAAATAAAGTACAGTATTATGACAGATTGACAAATTAGCAAGTAGCAAGTCTCCTGGACCTGATGTCATTGCAATTGACTTTATTAAAGCTTTGAAAACTCATATCAAGAATTATTGTATTGTTCAATGTCGGAAATGTTCCGGTATCATGGGGTAGAAGCAATATTTGTTCTTTTTATAAATCGGATGATAAAAGAAACCAAAATAATTATCTGTGAAATATTTGTTTCTATTCTCAACAGCAGGTTAAAGTTTTGTTGCGAGGAGAAAAATATTATTCATGAAGCACAACCAGGATTCAGGTCGAATTACTCAAGTACTGATCGTATATTTTGACTACAAGCCTTGATTCAAAAATATGCATGTAAGAAGAAGGGAAGGTTCTACTACTTGTTTATAGATTTCTCATTTGATAGAGTAAATCACAACATTCTCTTGTCAAGTCTTAAAAAAAATTGGTGTTGGTGGCAAATTCTATAGTATCCTTGTATCAATGCATGGTAGATTATCACAATGTGTCAGAATATCCCATGATCTTTCAAAGTATTTTGATTGTAGTATAGGTACCACACAGGGATGCATTCTCAGTCCTCAATTATTTATTATTTTTATTAACCAGCTGATGGAGTATATGTAGGAATTCGGTTGCTGTGGTATACATATATCACCAGAAGTTAATAATCTTTATGCTTTTATGTTTGCGGATGATGTCTCACCGGTTTCTGAAACCACTCTCCAATTCCAGGAAAAGATTCAAGGTTTAGAAAGGTTTTGCCAATTTACCGGAATAAATTTTAATATTAAGACAAGATTAAGGTTAATGTGTTTAGAAATAGTGGACCTCTCAGACATTATGAAAAGTGTTTTTTTTGTTTGTTTTTTTGTTTTCAATCAAAGGCTGGAAGCTGTTTCTTATTACAGGTATTTAGGTTTCATGTTCACACCTAGACTAGTATGGACTAAAGCTCAGATCACCCTTGCCGCTCAATTCAATAAAGTCCTTATGGCTATTTATAGATATCAAACAAGAGTCAAGTATTTATCATGTGTAGATTTTTTTATAATATTTAATGCTATGGTTAAACCTATCCTTTTGTTACGGCTGAGAAATGTGGGGTGCTACATATTGTAAAATTATCAAACAAATCCAAATAAAAACATGCAAACATTTCCTCAAAGTTAGTAAAAGTACATGTAACAGTATGGTTCTTGGAGAATGTGGCCGGTTACCTCTTCAGCTTTCTTACATGTCTAGGGCAGTGAAATATTGGTGTAGACTCTTAACTCTTCCCAGTTTGAGAATACTGTACCTCATCAGCTCTATTTAATGTTAACATCCTTAGATGAGTCTGGGCGCTTAACTTGTGCCTCTTATTTTAAAAACATTCTATTTAGATTAGGATTCGGATTTGTTTGGCTCTCTCAGGGATTATTTTATTGCTGTATTTAAGCAAAGACTGACAATTTGTCACAAGATTGGTATTCATCGCTTCATAATACTACCAACTGCTCTAATTATACACTTTTTAAGTCCCTACTAAATGTCGAGACTTAGCTTCAATTTAGCCCCGTATTTAAGAAATTGCTTGACAAAATTCTGATGTGGTAATTTTAGATTGAGCGTAGAAATGCACAGATACAACAATGTGCCGTCGGTCTTGAGATTTTGTCCTTTTCTGCCAAAAACATAATCTTAATGTAACTGAAGATGAAGTACATGTACTGCTTTATTGCAAAGCCTACCGTGTTATAAAAAATGAACTTTGAGCTAAACATATGAACTACCCACTGTCAAAATATAGCTTTGTTAATCTAATGTCTTTAACAAATGAATGTGTCATTAAAAACTTGTGCCTATTTTTATTCAGACGCTACCCCCAAAAAGCAGAACTTGTTACTGTATGTTCCAGTGACGTATGGCGTTCATACTGTCCTATACATCCGTAAATACCATTACCGTATCTCATAAAACACCCCTAAATCAATTAGTATAAACATAACATTATAAAATAATATTAAATATATCAAATAATATCAACATTAATTTAAAATAAATTAAATACAAGCAAAATAATTTCAAATAGATACATTTTTAATCAAATTCATTCATCAAATATCAAATACAGCATCAAATATAACCTTTAACATTCTCTATGATGTGCTCTTTCTGCTTGTAAATGGTTACAGTGGTCGACGGAGGCATTTGGAAAAAACGTGCAACATTCACATGTTTTTCACCAGCATCAATTTTCTTGATAAACGCCATCTTTGTTTCTAACGAGCTGGCTTGCCGCTTTTTCTAATTACCACTATCATTAGTAGGCTTACGCTTCTGGCCAACCATATTTGCTTAGGGTTACCAAAGTCTGCAAAACAGTGTAAACACAAAGATCACAGAGGTGATGTCTTAACACAAGGATAACACGCAGTGAACTGGGAAGAAGGAGGGGCATGTTCAGTCTGTCATTTGTGAACAATGGACACAGCAACATTACATCATTGTGTCATTACATCAGCGCACTACGTACGTACGTCTCGTACTACAGAGAGCATGCTAAACTCAAAATTTGACAATTTAAAAACGTAAAATCGAAAAATACGTAAAGTTGGGGAGCATCTGTATAATGCTATGAAAATAAGGAACCCTGATGGCTTTCTTTAATCATGGAAGTACTCTTGCAAACTCATGCAATATTTATATTTATTTATGTATGTATTATGGGCCAGTGGCCTTATACTGAATAAAATGTCTGTCGGTCTGTCTGTTTGTCTGTCTGTCTGTCTGTTTGTCTGCCTGTCTGTCTTTTCTTTTTCAGGCATTCTATAATCCCTCTGTGATCCATGGGCGAGTTATGAATTTTAGTTTTCTGCCATATTGTTTAATTGGATATTTTTTATTGTATAGGAACTTAAATATATTTATGAATTTTTTATATGCAATGGTAACATCCGGGCAGCACGGTGGTGTAGTGGTTAGCACATCTGCTTCACAGCAAGAAGGTTCTGAGTTCAATTCCCAGCTGAGGCATCTGTGTTGAGTTTGCATGATCATCTTTTGTCTGCGTTGGATTCTTCTGATTACACTTTGGTTTACTTAAAAAAGTCCAGAAACATGCACAGTATGTTTAATTGGCTCTTTCAGTTGTTGTGAGTTGAATGGTTGTGTGAGTGTCAACCTGGCGTTGGCCTGGCAAGCTGTCTAGGATGTACCTTAACCCTGCCCAGTGTTGGCTGAGCTGGGCGACAGCCTCCCTGTGACCCTAATTAGGATTAAGTGGTTCTGAAAATGAATGAATGAAAATTAACAATGTTCCAGTCGATGATTTCTTAGATTTTTGATCGATTCCTCTGACCTTACTCTCCTATACTCAATTTGACTTTTAGGTTTAATAATCTTGTCATTCCCATCATAAACTGGAAAAACTGGCAGGTGGTCACTTACATCACTGATTAATAATCCACTTATTCTCTTGTTTTCTATATCATTGGTCAAAATGTTATCTATCAAAGTGGCACAGTAAGATGTAATTTCTCTGGGTCTGACAATTTTTGGAAATAAATTAATGCGATACATCGTGGATTATTTTTGAGTACCAGTTAAAACTGTACATTTTAATGTCCTCTGACCAGAGTAAATTCTTTCAAATGTTTGCTGTTCCCCCCACATAGCTTGTGGCAAACTGCAACCAAGATTTCTTCGGGCTTTCTTTCAACTCTGGTTTTCTTTTTGTCACACTTTCATAAAGTCCAGATTTGTGTGTGCAAAATTAATATTTGTAATGTAGACAGATTCTCTTCTATGAGCTGTGGATCTCAACAGAGTTACTTTGGGCCTCTTGACTGCTTCTCTGATCAGTGCTCTCCTTGCCCAGTTTGTCAGTTTAGGTGGGTGGCCATGTGTTGGTAGGTTGCAGTTGTGCGATACTCTTTTATTTTTGGATTATGGATTGAACGGTATGAAGTTTAACATTCAAAGATAAGAATATATTTTTTTAATAACTTTGCTCTGCTTTAAACTGCACAAGTTTGACCTGCTTGGTGTGTTCCTTGTCTTCTGTTTGATTCTGTCTGCTCACTAATGTTCTCTAACAAACCTCTGAGGCCTTCACCGAACAGCTGTATTTATACTGAGATTACATTACACAGAGAAGGACTCTATTTAGTAAGTTGGTGACTTCTCAAAGCAGTTGATGGCCCGATGTTTTATTTCAAGGTATCAAAGTAATGGAGACTGACTTCAGATATATACAGGGATCACTCACTTTCCGTAGTTAATTGGGACCGAGATCCTCCTGTGACCACCGAATTCCGCGAAGGAGTATCCCCCTATATATATATATATATTATAAGGAGTATATATATATATATTCTTCTTTTCCTTTCAGCTGCTCCCTGCAAATCATCCGTCTCCATCTCACCCTGTCCTCTGCATCTTCTTTTTTGACTCCTACGACCTTCATGTCTTCCTTTACCACATCCATAAATCTCTTCTTTGGTCTTCCTCGAGGCCTTCTGCCTGGTAGTTCCAACCTCAGCATCCTACTCCCAATATACTCACTATCCCTCCTCTGTACATGTCCAAACCATCTCAATCTAGCCTCTCTGACTTTGTCTCCAAAACATCGTGCATGGGCTCAATGTTCCCTGTAATTTTTCCTCTGTCTGGGCATACAGACAACCTCCCTGAGCACACTGAGGCCCACTGTGAGCAACATCACAAGTGCTCGCTGTAGCCACACCAAAGTATCACACAGTTTTATAGATGACATCATTTTCCTCCCTGAATTTGAAATATATGACGAGCATTTTGTGTCCTGTCATGTCTGGCTCTCATCTACTATCAGGGTGTGCCAGGGTGCATTTTTAACCTCACACATAGTCTCATTCTGCTCTCTCTCATTGATTCACAAATTGAAAGGTATAGTTTTTGCTTCGCCAGCTTTCTGCTGTACTCACAGACTTTGCGCAGTTTTTTACTTTGGTTTGGGGAGTCGACGTATCATATTCCCTGGCCGCTTGTTTCATCATGATAACGGATTTAGCATTAGCATCGCTTCACTCAGCAGCGCTGTTATTATTGTTATGGAGCGTGTATGAGTGCAGCACGTGACGGTGCCGTGATTGGCTGCGTAACGTGATTGCATCGCATTGTGTGATTGGCTGGACACCTGTCACTCACTAAAAGTTCTATCCCGTGTATGTAATTAATCTGCAGCGCGTACACTGCGCTGGATCGGTTTTCTTGTGCGCTGAGAGTGTTCGAGCGGTGCGCCATTGTGCAGTTGCGCAGCTTAGAGGGAACGCTGCATGGGCTGTCCCTCTGATATACTCATTTCTGATCCTATCCATCCTCGTTACTCCCAGAGAGAACCTCAACATTTTCATCTCCGCTACCTCCAGCTCTGGCTCCTGCCTTTTCCTCAGCGCCACTGTTTCTAAGCCACACAACATCACTGGCCTCAACACCGTCTTGTACACTTTTCCTTTCATTCTTGCTGACACTCTCCTATCGCACATCACACCGGTCACTTTTCTCCAACCATTCCAGCCTGCCTGCACACGCTTCTTCACCTCTTTTCCACACTCTCCATTGCTCTGGATTGTTGAGCCTAAGTACTTACAATTCTCCACCTTCGTTATCTCTGCTCCCTGTAACATCACCGTTGCTCCTGGGTCTTTCTCATTCACATACATGTATTCTGATTTCCTGAGGCTAACCTTCATTCCCCTCCTTTCCCCTCCACCTCTCTAGATTTTCCTGCACTTGTTCTCTGCTCTCACTACAGATCACAATGTCATCTGCAAACATCATAGTCCATGGAGATTCTTGTCTCACCTCATCTGTCAGCCTGTCCATCACCATAGCAAACAAGAAGGGGCTCAGAGCTGACCCCTGATGCAGTCCCACCTCCACCTTGAATTCGTCGGTCACGCCGACAGCACACCTCACCACTGTCTTACATCTCTCATACATGTCCTGCACCACTCTAACATACTTCTCTGCCACTCCAGACTTCCTCATGCAATACCACAGTTCTTCTGTTGGCACCCTGTCATATGCTTTTTCCAGATCCACAAAGGCACAATGCAGTTCCCTCTGACCTTGTCTGTACTCCTCTATTAACATCCTCAAAGCAAACATTGCATCTGTGGTGCTCTTTCTTGGCATGAAACCAAACTGTTGTTCACAAATGCTGACCTCTGCCCTAAGTCTAGCTTCCACTATTCTTTCCCATAACTTCATCGTATGGCTCATCAACTTTATCCCTCTGTGGTTTTCGCAACTCTGCACGTCTCCCTTGTTCTTAAAAATGGGCACCAGCACACTTCTCCACTCCTCCGGCATCTGCTCACTCTCTAGGACCTTGTTTAATGTTCTTGTCAGAAAATCTACTGCTACCTCTCCTAGACACGTCCATACCTCCACAGGTATATCATCAGGACCAACTGCCTTTCCATTCTTCATCCTCTTCAATGCCCTTCTCACTTCACCCTTACTGATCTTTGCTACATCCTGCTCCTCAATGGTCACCTGTTCTACTCTTTTTTCTCTCTCATTTTCCTCATTCATCAGCTCTTCAAAGTACTCTTTCCATCTTCCCAGCACACTTCTGTCATCAGTCAATACATTTCCCTCTCTGTCCTTTATCAATCTAACCTGCTGCACATTCAATGCAGCGTCATGACGTCAGCGTACTACGTAGGCACATCTAAACTCAAAATTTGACTTTTTTTTTTTTTGAAAAAAAAACCCAAAAAACAAAAAAAACCCGTAAAATCGAAAAAAAGTAAAACGGATGAACGTAAGTCAGGGATATATATATATATATATATATATATATATATATATATATATATATATATATGTGTGTGTGTGTGTGTGTGTGTGTGTGTGTGTGTGTGTGTGTATAATATTAATAAATACATATTCAACGTTATAAATGCTTATAATAATTAAACATTCAAAAATAATGCATAAGAAGTAAATAAAATATAAATACACAGAGATACAGACACGTCAGCACACACACAGATGCGCACCTCCCATAAAAATTCTGTAGTAGTTATGATGGGGGGTTTTGGGTTGCTTTTTGTTTGTTTGTTTTTGCTTGTTTTGTTTTTTTTTCATAGTTGGCCTTGTTTTGTGGCATTTTTCTTAAATTTTTCCCTGATTCTTCCTTAATTTCCTTATTTTTTAATTCGATTAATATTAAAAAAAAAAAAAAACACAATGCACTGAAGCCGCATGAATTGAAGCGTGAAGGACCCCTGTATTCCACAATTTTTAGTTTAATTTGTGAAAAACTGAATATCATGGACAGATGCTCCCCGACTTTCGTTCTTCCATTTTACGTTTTTTTTTCGAGTTTATTTATTTTTTTTTTAAAAAGTAAAATTTTGAGTTTAGACGTACCTACATAGTTCACTGATGTAATGACGCGATGACGGACGCTGCGTCCATTGTTTACAAACGACAAACTGAACGTGCCCCTCCTTCTTCCCAGTTCAGTTATATATATATATATATATATATATATATATATATATATATATATATATATATATATATATATATATATATATCAGTTATATCGCATGTTACCTTTGTGTTAAGACACCGTCTCTGTGATCTTTGTGTTTAAACTGTTTTGTGGACTTTTGTAACCCTAAGCAAGGTGGACATACTGTGTGTTCAGGAGACCAGGTGGAAAGGTAGCAAGTCTAGAAGCTTAGGAGCAGGGTTTAAGCTGTTTTTTCATGGTGTGGATGGAAAGAGAAATAGAGTAGGAGTCATCTTGAAGGAGGGGTTTGTCAGGAATGTTCGAGAAGTGAAAAGAGTGTCAGACAGAGTGATGAGTCTCAAGTTAGAAATTGAAGGCGTGATGTTCAATGTTGTTCGTGCTTATGCCCCACAGGCAGCATGTGAGCTAGAAGAGAAGGAGAGATTCTGGAGTGAGTTAGATGAAGTGATGTAAACAGGAGTACAGGGAGACACAGCGTAAGGTGAAGGTAGCAGTGTCAAAGGCCAAACAGAGCGCGTATGATGACTTGTCTGCTCGGCTGGAAAGTAAAGAGGGAGAAAATGATTTATACAGGTTGGCACAGCAGAGAAATAGAGATGGGAAGGACGTGCAGCAAGTTAGAGTGATTAAGGACAGAGAGGGAAATGTATTGACTGATGACAGAAGTGTGCTGGGAAGATGGAAAGAGTACTTTGAAGAGCTGATGAATGAGGAAAATGAGAGAGAAAAAAGAGTAGGACAGGAGAGCGTTGAGGACCAGGAAGTAGCAAAGATTAGTAAGGGTGAAGTGAGGAGGGCATTGAAGAGGATGAAGAATGGAAAGGCAGTTGGTCCTGATGACATACCGGTGGAGGTATGGAAGTGTCTTGGAGAGGTAGCGGTAGATTTTCTGACAAAAACATTCAACATGGTCTTAGAGACTGAGCAGATGCCGGAGGAATGCAGGAGAAGTGTGCTGGTGCCCATTTTTAAGAACAAGGGAGACGTGCAGAGTTGTGGCAACTACAGAGGGATCAAGCTGATGAGCCATACGATGAAGTTATGGGAAAGAATAGTGGAAGCTAGACTAAGGGCAGAGGTCAGCATTTGTGAGCAACAGTTTGGTTTCATGCCAAGAACGAGCACCACAGATGCAGTGTTTGCCTTGAGGATGTTAATAGAGAAGTACAGAGAAGGTCAGACGGCGCTGCATTGTGGCTTTGTGGATCTGGAGAAAGCATATGACAGGGTGCCAAGAGAAGAACTGTGGTATTGCATGAGGGAGTCTGGAGTGGCAGAGAAGTATGTTAGAGTGGTGCAGGGCATGTAAGAGAGATGTAAGACAGTGGTGAGGTGTGCTGTCCGTGTGACAGAAAAGTTTGAGGTGGAGGTAGGACTGTATCAAGGGTCAGCTCTGAGCCCTTTCTTGTTTACTATGGTGATGGACAGGCTGACAGACGAGGTGAGACAAGATTCCCCATGGACTATTATGTTTGCAGATGACATTGTGATCTGTAGTGAGAGCAGAGAACAAGTGCAGGAAAATCTCGAGAGGTGGAGGTATGCCCTGGAAAGGAGGGGAATGAAGGTTAGCCTCAGTAAGACAGAATATATGTGTATGAATGACAAAGACCCAAGCGGAACGGTGAGGTTACAGGGAGCAGAGATCAGGAAGGTGGAGGATTTTAAGTACTTCGGCTCAGCAATCCAGAGCAGTGGAGAGTGTGGAAAAGAGGTGAAGAAGCGTGTGCAGGCAGGCTGGAATGGTTGGAGAAAAGTTTCCAATGTGATGTGTGATAAGAGGGTATCGGCAAGATGAAAGGAAAAGTGTACAAGACGGTGTTGAGGCCAGCGATTTTGTATGGTTTAGAAACAGTGGCCCTGGGGAAAAGACAGGAGGCAGAGCTGGAGGTAACAGAGATGAAAATGTTGAGGTTCTCTTTGGGAGTAACGAGGATGGATAGGATCAGGAATGAGTACATCAGAGGGACAGCACATGTAAGACGTTTTGGAGACAAAGTCAGAGAGGCTAGATTGAGATGGTTTGGACATGTACAGAGGAGGGATAGTGCGTATATTGGTAGTAGGATGCTGAGGTTGGAACTACCAGGCAGAAGGCCTAGAGGAAGACCAAAGAGATGATTCATGGATGTGGTGAAGGACGACATGAAGTTAGTTGGTGTAAGAGAAGAAAATGCAAAGGATAGGGTGAGATGGAGGCAGATGATTCGCTGTGGCGACCCCTGAAGGGAACAGCCGAAAGGAAAAGAAGATATATTGTAAGCGTGATTGGCTGTTTTAAGCTTTATGTAAAGTGACTCGGTATAAATAAGTGACTTATTTGAAATTAATGTTGATATTATTTGATATATTTGATATTATTTTACAATGTTATGTTCATAATAATTGATTTAGGGGTGTTTTATGAGATACGTTAAAGGTATTTATGGATGTATAGTATAGTCTGAGCATCATACGCCACATGTCATACGCCACTGTAACAACTTACGTTCACTTTCAACTTCCGTTGGGCCGCCCGGAATCAATTAAAAACGTACGTCACGGCGCGTCTGTATTGATTTCTGTGCACTTCATAATGACGTGTTACTTTTTGTTGCTTCCTCATATAAAATCTCAGTAAAATGCATATACTGTACGTTTGTGGTTGAAAAATGTGGAAAAATTCAAGGGGTGTGAATACTTCTGCAAGCCACTCTACCTTCCATCTTTTTGCAGGTAGTGTCTGTATCTCCCAGTCGATTAAAATTCCTCGTGAGCCAAAAGCCGGAGAATTTGACAAGATTATTCATCGCCTGGTTGAAAACCCAAATGCCAGAGTAGTCATTATTTTTGCAAATGAGGATGATATAAGGTAAGTCCTAATAACATTGCTTTGCTCCTCAGCAGTTTTAGATTCTATGCCTTCGCCTCATTCCAGTCAAATCCAAAGCAATTGGCTTGAACGTTTCTGTGCGCTAAATAAATATTCTTGGCACAGTAATTCTAGCTATAAAGAGCCTTTTGAAAATCCATTCATGTGATGAACTTTGGGTTGCCTGTATCTCCAGTGAGAGAGAGATGTCATAAACCTGAGCCGCTGAGTTTTCTTTTTAGAGCAAGGCCATATAGAGACTTGATGTAATTCACCACACTGTATTCTCTGTCTGATTAATTATTCTGCTGCATAGAGGTCATTGTTATTCCTTCATTAAAATTATTTCAAATTGAAGAAAGACTTCAACAAGCATGATGATATGTCATTTTCTGATTAAGATTATAATTTCTGATTAAGATTATAATTTCTGATTGAGATTATGCACAACTGATATAACTTGCTTTTGGAGAACTTTTGAACTAAGACTTTCAGTGCTTATTTATTCCGTGTTCAATATAGGAGGCTACTGCATGCAGCAAAAAAAGCCAATTTGACTGGTCACCTCTTGTGGGTGGGATCAGATAGCTGGGGTTCAAAAATTTCTCCTGTCCTTCACCAAGAGGAGATGGCTGAGGGTGCAGTGACTATCCTACCTAAGCGCCAGCCCATTAAAGGTAAACAAGTTCTAACAAATAATGCATGGACATATGTTTTAAAAGTGAAATACAATGCAATGCTTTATTTATTAATGCATCAAATGTATGTGAGAGGCGGCATGGTGGTGCAGTGGATAGCATGTCTGCCTTACAGAAAGACGATCATGGGTTCGAATCCCAGGCCAAAAACATGCACACCAGTTTTATTGGCTGTTCCAAATTGCCCCTAGGGTGCTAGTCTAAATGATTGTGTGCATGTTGCCCAGCAATGCTTTGGCAAACTGTTGAGAGTGCACCCCGCCTTCACCCAGAGTCAGCTGAGATAAGCACATGCCCCCTCATGACAGGTAGGATTAAGCCTAGCCAGTAGGATTAAGCAGTTTGGCAAAATCAGTTTGTGAAAGTGAACGATAGTGGATCAACCAGATTGTTCCATTCATAAATAGCGTATACTGATGTCATATGCCATCTCACTGAAGCCCTTTCATTTGAATTTGACAGAACATATTAAAGTAACACTTTATTAATCTATTTTCAGGCTTTGATCGTTATTTCATGAGCCGGACACTAGAAAATAACAGGAGGAACATCTGGTTTGCTGAGTTCTGGGAGAACAATTTCAACTGCAAGCTGAATCGGCATGCCTTGAAGAAAGGATCAGGCATAAAGAAATGTACAAGTATGAAAACCTGGATACTTCACCACTAACAAATCTTTATTGTCTCTTTGATTAAAAAAAAAAAACAAAACAAACAAACAAACAAACAAAAAATACAGGAAAAGAACAGAAGGGAAGACGGAGAAAAATGGTGGTGGGAGAGTATGAGAGGAAAACTGTGTGTGTGTGTGTGTGTGTGTGTGTGTGTGTGTGTGTGTGTGTGTGTGTGTGTCTGTGTGTGTGTGTGTGTGTGTGTGAACTGAAGAATGAGGGTAGTGGGGAGGATAGTCAGGGAATGCAATACCCACATGGTTTTAAAAAGCCATTCAAAAGCTCTCAGTACCAGATTAATACGCTGTCTGGGTCTATTTTTTTGTGTGGTTACAAAAAATAAAAAAAAAAAAAATGCACACATATGAATTCAAGAGAACATTATGTAAAAAGTGGAGTGTGAAATAGAAAGTGCTCCTCCCTATGAGTTGAATTTGATGAACTAACCCTTGAGTAATTAGACTTCCAGCTTTGCACTTGGTTTCCATTTTAAAACCAGGTGTACATTTTCAACATCTGTATCGCTCTGAGCTTCAAAGGCTGTGGTTTTCTTGCCAAATGTTCCTACATTTGAAAATTCCAGTGCGAATATTTTTATTCATTAGCATAGATATTTTAAAATTCATGTCACAATATGTAACAATTCAATATCATTTTACACACCAAGGACTGTGTGAAGCTCCTGTTTATGAGAACTATAGCTTTTATCACGTATTGCTTGTCAGCTGGGCTGCTTGGCAAACTTCATGATAACACAAGTGTTAGGAATACATACAATATATGTCACCTCACATCAACATATAAAGAACCTATATTTTGTTATCAATTTCTACTTTTGCAGAAGCTGTAGTCCGCAAAAAGAGAATAATTGTGCATTATTTTGTTGACATTCTCATTTTCTTCTCATTTTCAGGTGTCTTTATCTGATGCTACCTGAGCTCCATGTCTTTAAATTGATTTGACATGGGACTTATTTATTGCAGAACAATTACATTTATTAACACATCTCTGTTCTTCTTCGTTTTTTTATTACAATCATTATTTCCATTTTCCTTGAGTCCTTTATGATCACGATGTGGTCTTTTTACCACTGAAGATACTTTATGTGATGCATTATATAGGCGTCCGGGATGAAGTTTATGTGATAAACTCTAGCCATAATGAACTGAAGGCTTATTTCAAATGCAATTCTTTCATTCATTTATTTTCTAAGCCACTTAATTTGGGTTCTAGGAAGGTTGTCACCTATCTCAGCTGACTGTGGGTGAAGGCAGGGTACACCTTGACCAGATCGCCATTCATTTTCTTAACCATTTAATTCTAATTAGGGTCACGGGGAGGGTGGCGCCAACTCAGCCGACTGTGGGCCAGGGCACAGTACACCATGGACAGCTTGCCAGGCCACTGCAGGGCAGAAACATGCTGACCTACTCTTGTTGAAAGTCAGCAATGGTGTGTTTACATGCCTCACACCATAGACAGTGATAGACATGGCCAGCCTTTGATAACCCAGTTAGCTGCACTGCGAGGACAACAACGACAACTGTTGACAGTGGGGCTTGAACCCCCAACCTTAGGATTGGTAATCCAGCACCTTACCACCACTGCCTATGTTCATTCATTCATTCATTCATTTGTTCATTCAGTTTTATTTGTATAGTGCTTTTCACAGTTGACATTGTTGGAAAGCAGCTTTTCACAGTAAAAGCAGGAATTTATGAAGTATAAATGAGTTTAAACATTTTTCTTTACAACCCCTACTCATCCATAATGAGTGTCACCCGCGGTGTCAGTGACGAGAAAAAACTCCCTCAGTTGACATGAGGAAGAAACCTTGAGAGGAACCAGGCCCAAAAGGAAAACCCATTCTCATATGCGTGAAACATACAGATACAAACCAGATTTGTAAAACTTCATTACAGTCCAAAATGTAGTCTGGTTGGTTATACCACAACTGTAAGTCACAAATAATTGTAAGAAAAGAGTTTATATCACCAACAGAGAAAAGTCATCTTCACAGTCTGAGTGCACATGAAAGTTAATATGGATCTTCATCTGCAGGAGGTAGGGATGAGATGAGCCAAGATGAGAACTCCAGCCAGCATCAGCACACCAGGACAGACCACATGACTCAGAAATCAGAAGGATCATTAGAATGTGTACGTCAGAAAAGACAGAGAGAGAGAGAGAGAGAGAGAGAGAGAGAGAGAGAGAGAGAGAGAGAGAGAGAGAGAGAGAGATTGTTAGGTATACTTATAGTAGTTTACTGGAAATAGATATTACTATTGGTGAGTGCAAGCAGGGACTCTGGCATGACTGGCTATGGCAGCATGAATAAAACAAAGAGATCCAGAAGGAAGACAGACATCAGGGCATCCTATGGCATTGGGCAATCAGCCGCCCCACTGTTAATGGACCTGGGTGAGCATTTAGAATGAGGGAGCAACAGCATCCCAACATCACAGTTTCCCAGCACTCTCTATGCCTGAGACCCTTAGATCTGCTACTTTACCTAATAAAAGCCTATTAACAGAATGCTTGACTAAACATGTAAGTTTTCAGTCTCGTCTTAAAAACAAAACAGAAACTGCGTCTGAGTCCCGAACATTAACTGGAAGGTTATTCCATAACTGTGGGGCTTTGAAAGAGAAAGCTGTGCCCCCTGCAGTAGGCTTCATTATCCGAGGTATTACTAAGCAGCCTAAACCTTTTGATCTAAAGGGGCTTGCTGGATCATGAACAACAAAGAAGTTTACTAAAATAATGTGGCGCGAGATCATTCAGTGCTTTATAGGTTAAAGGTACTATTTTATACTCGATTCGAAATTTAACTGGGAGCCAGTTTAGTGTAAATAAGATCGGAGTGATATGTTATATTGTCTCCTTCTTTTTAGGACTCTTGCTGCTGTATTCTGGAATAACTATAGCTTGTCTATGCACCTATTAGACCATAGAGACAGCAACACATTACAATAATCTCACCTTGAAGTAAAAACAAAACAAAACAAAACAAAAAAAAGACCAAGTTTTTCCGCATCATGCAGTGACATCATATTTTAAATTCTTCATTATTTTAGGCAATGTTCCTGAGAAGAAAGAAGCTTTCAATAAAAGACCAGGATCAGTAATCACTCCAAGGTCCTTTACTGCTACACATGATGTAACTGAAACACCATTTAGACTTGTTACATAATCAGAAACCTTATTTCTAGCTGCCTGAGATCTGAGTAGTACTTCTGTCTTATCGGAGTTTAAGAGGATGTTAGTAAACATCCAGTGTCTGATGTATTTACACATTTCTCAACTTTATGAAGCTGATGTCTCTCATCGGGCTTTGTTGAAATATCTAACTGTGTCTCATCAGCATAACAGTTCAATTAAAGTCAGTTAAATAAGATTTAAACCAGTAGAGGGTCGTTCCATTAACCCCAACCACATTTTCTAATCTGTCAAGGAGAATCATATAATTATTATTGTCAAAGGCTGCACTCAGGTCAAGTAACACAAACACAGAGACACAGCCATGGTCGGAGATCACCAGTAGGTCATTTACCACCTTAACAAGTGCTGTCTCTGTGCTATGATGAGGGCTAAATCCTAAGTGATACATTTTGTGAATGTTATTCCTACAAAGATATGAACATAACTGCTGCACTACAGTTTTTTCTAAGACTTTAGAGATAAAAAGGAGATTTGCTATTGGACTATAGTTGGGCAGCTAATATTGGTCAAGATCAGGATTTTTAATCAGAGATTTGATAACTGTTAGTATAAAGGATTTTGGTACATAACCAGTTCTAAGTGAAGCATTTAATAAAGGGCTGATCACTTTTGATTGTATTACTTTAAAGAAACATGCCGACACTGGATCAAGCACACAGATTGATGATTTTGATGAGGAAATTAATGAAATTAGTTCTTTTTAAATGGGGCTAAAACACTGTAGTTGCGGATATGGACGCGGTATATTAATATTTACTCTTTAAGTTATTGACATAGTGTAAATTCATGGAATCAATTTTAAAACCTGATATTTTCAATTTTAACACGAAAAAGTTTTATAAGTTGATGGATTACATGTTTTATTTATGGTATTATTCCTAGCTAATTCTGCAACAATATTTCAGATTATTTTGGTTATTTTCTATTAGATTTGTAATTAAAGAGTCTCTTTCCATCCTGATTGGAAAACCAGTAATTTAGTTTGACGCCATTTTCATTGTAGTTTGTGTTTGTTTTGTTTTAGTGTGCCCGTTACATCATTATACCAGGGGGATATATGTATTTTTTCTTTCTGATTGGATTTCTTTTGAGAGGAGCTACATTATCTAGCGTATGGTGTAGATTTGACTGAAAACACGCAGTGGCTTGATCGAGTTCTCTTTGGTCTGATGGTGATCCAATCATAGTTGATAATTCTGGAAGATTATGAATGAAACTCTGTGCAGTCGTACAGTAAAAGTACACTTACTGCGATAATGTGGCACGGTGTATATTATTAGTACAGTGGTACCTCACCTTACGAAATTAATCCGTTATAGAGCTTTTTTTGTAACCTGCGTTTTTCGTAAATTCGGGTGACTCATTCCAAGGCTCCCAATACTACCCCCTAAACCCTTTCAAAATTATAAAAGCATACCTTCTAAGACCTCCTTCTGCTTCAATATCGTACCGATGGTAGACGGGTTTGGCCATATTCCTTTGTGATATTACTCGAGCCCATTTCTTCTCACTTGCACACGTGTGTGTGTGTGTGTGTGTGTTTGTGTGTGTGTGTGTGTATGTGTGTGTGCGTGCGCACGCGTGTGTTGACCATGTCTTCTTAGCAGTGTTATAATCTTACAAATGTTTATGGAAGGTTAAAAGCCTGAGTCAATAAATAAAGCATAAAACAACAGTAACTCTGTCCATTACACGAAAAACATCAAGGTGGATTCAGCTCTATAATAGGCAATGGGAGGTAGATGCATCATTCCCTAGGCAATGATGTCTAAGATGGTGTCCAAGATGGCGTCCCTGTCTAAGTTGACATCAGGTGGACCTGTCCAAGATGGCACTTGAGTGAAGGCGACATGAACGACAGCTCAGTTGTTAGCCAATGGGAGGCCAGCGAGGCGGGATGTTTGAACGTCACTGATGGGAGAGCAGATCGTGCATTATTTGAATGTTTGAATGCTTTCGTAATGCTTTCGTAACGTGAACTTTTTTCATATCCTGAGACAAAAATTTTAGGAAAATGCTTTTTGTAACCTGAATTTTTTGTTTGGTGAGACTTTTGTAAGGTGAGGTACCATTGTACCTCAGAGGCATTGTAAACGAGATGAGATAATGATCTGAAATAGTTTCTGACTGTGGACCTGCAACTATATTTCCACTAGATAGTCCAAATGTTAGTGTTAAATCC
This sequence comes from Plotosus lineatus, assembly GCA_024760905.1. Lineage (NCBI taxonomy): Eukaryota > Metazoa > Chordata > Actinopteri > Siluriformes > Plotosidae > Plotosus > Plotosus lineatus. Next base: position 33,152,529 of record CM045741.1, read on the forward strand.
AAAGTGTGGCCAGCTTTATGAGTGGGTCCTGTTAAATTCTGAATTACCCCGACTGATCTAGGATTGATACAAAAGCTGTTCTTAAAGGGTCCTCTAGGTTATCAAAATGAATATTAAAGTCACCAACAATGAAAGCTTTGCCAAAAGAAAGAACCAGGTTTGAAATAAAGTCTGCAAATTCATGTAGGAGATTGGAGTACGGCCCTGGAGGGTAAATAATAATTAAAGGAATCAGCTGACTGGGCATATTTTTTCCAGGAACATACATAATGTTAGTGCATAGAATGTCAAACACATTAAATGCATGTCTATATTATTGTGTAAGGATTCATTATCAGTGTAAATAACTACGATGCCTCCTCCTTTGGCAGTCAGACGATGGTGTATATAACTATTCAGGAGGATTCACTTCATTTAATGCTACATATTCATTGAGTTTAATCCATGTTTCTGTTAAACACATTACACTAAACTCCTGATGAGTAATGATTTCATTAACAATGAGCGCTTTAGATGTAAAGGACTCTAACATTTAACAACCTTATCTTTAGCTTAAAGGTGTAGGCTGTAGATTCAGTATGATTTAAATTTGTTAATAAGCTTACTAAAATGAACTCACTGAGAGTTTTTGCTGAATTTGGGGAACAGACACAGTTTCTATAGCATTGAACTTGACCTTGAGTGATGATTCCATGCACTGAGCAGATGTAGACCTCCAGGTACTCCGTCCGGTTTCAGCCCACAGAACACCCCACACATGAATACCATAGCCTAAGAATTGAACCCAGGCCTTCTTGCTCAGAGGTGGACATGCTAATCACTACACCGCCATGCTGCTCATTTCAAATGCAACCTGGGGCAATTTTGAACAAGCATCAAGTTTCTTATGTGCATAGACCTATCCGTCAGTATGCTCTGCTGTCTGTGTTAATTTTCACTCACATCTGGTAAGTCATGGATGACAAAACTGTTTCTCAACAAAACCCGCGGGCGAAGCTTCATCTGTCCTGCTCTCCATTAAAAAAGAAAAGTAAAATCTACTGGAGATGACCTGTTGTTGATTTGTTTGTTTTTTTAGAGGGAGTCATATCAACAATATCCATTCTCCCACTGTGTCCATCTCCAGTCAGCACTTGACCCTTTGGACACCCAGTGTATCTGTCTCATAGCAACACACTTCTGGCTTTGGCCAATCAGTGTGTTGTGCTCTTACAAGAAGGATGCAGGGTTTTCTAGAGGCTGATTTGCTGGAAGATTCTATTTACACAGCATGTGCACTGCAGCAGTGAACAGGGCGTGAGGATGTAAAGCTCTGGCTTTGCAGTCAAGAAGAGTGTTATAGCTGACTGTTTTCAAGATCATGCATTTGACCATACTTTCAAAGCTGACTAAATGTAGCTTACAAAACCTTGGATTTTTACACACATTTTAATAAATTTGTCTCTGGTTGTATTTTACATTGCTGTGTGTAGATTGTAGTAAATACAACTGTTGTTCCGGTTGAAGGCGCACAGCCCTCCGTGGCCCGGAGACAATAGGAGCTAATTGGCTGAATCTCACTGGAGGAAATATGGCATACGTTCACTTCCCTGTCACTCACAGCAATCACTATCCAATGATGTGCATCTGTGAGCTCATTCGTATGAGGGAAAGGCTAGTACTTTTCCCCTGAGTGCATTAGACCACTGAAAATACACATGGCGCCACAGTTCGAAATGAGACGGGTGGCTAGCATCGTATGTTATAGAGGGGCGTGTGCATGCTTTCGCCCCTCTCTGGTCAGGAATGGTCATGTGTTTGAAAAGGCAATACTTTGAGATGGCAACTAAATTAGAAAGAAAATGTGGAAAAAAATAAATAAATAAATAGATAAATAAAGACAATTGTCTCTGAGGCAGGGCTTTTGCATCCACCAATAAACTTACATGAAGTATGATTCTTTATACATCTATACACACTTCCACAATGAACATAAATTCAATCAGCAACTGGATCATTATATCACCTTTTATCACTCCACTTTTCAATCAGATATTGCCGTGGTGGAAACTGTTATAACCGTCTCTTTGCTATAGTATATTAGTCAATCAGTAGCAACTTAGCTCAGTACTGTTCCTGGTTTGTTGTTTGTTTTATTTTTCACAGAAGAAATGGATGAACAGCTGTGCACCCCAGACTATCATTCAGGACAGATTCTGTAAGGAGGCAATGGGGGAGGGGGGGTGGAAAATCAAGTTAAATTGCTTGTGCCAAAACCTAATGGGTTCCTATACATTTGGAGTCATTCGTTCATTTATTAACCTTTTTCATGTTACTCGGGTGTCGGGGCTGCTTGAGCTTATCTAAACTGTCTTTGGGTGAAGCTGGGGTACACCCTGAACAGCTTGCCACACCACTGCAGTGCCAGTACATAGAACCATTGACACCATCCCAATTTGGAACAGTAACTTAGCTTAAAATGCTTGTCTTTGGACTGTGAGAGTACTGGACTATACGGAGGGAACCCATGCAAGCATGGGGAAAACACATGTACAAACTCCACACAGAAACGCTTTTGCTGAGACTGGGTTTTGAATGCAAGATCAACTTTGATGGAAGGCACGAAAGCTGACAAGGACCCCCTGTGCCACCCCTGACTCTGTGTACACATAACTAGAAAGGATGAAAGTAATGTTAAAAAAACTCAAACAGGTCTCAGTTAAACCCAAGTAGTCTCCTCCTTTGCAAAAGAAAATCATTTTGTTCCTCCTGAATCCAAGGCTCAACTATATCTTGCGTCCTCCTCTCCAATACTCATGCAGAAACTTCCCTGTGTAGTCTGAGTATTGTCATTCCATGATAATTGGAACACATCTTCTGGTTTGCTACTTTGGTTTACTAAAGGTATGGCCAGAGGTACGGCCCCCAATGCCCACGCGATGTTGCAGAGACATGTCCACCAAGAGTGTCCTACAACATCAAAAGTCCTGATATAATCATCCACCTCTGGAGACCGATCACTGTGAAGTTTTTTGATGACCTCAGTAACCTCAGCCCCAGCTTAAAGATGAACAAATTCACTAAATATCTGCCTCATACAAAATAATCCTTTTTTTTTATCATGAAATGTTTTGTTTAATGCCGTATATCTTCATGTGTGCACAGGACAGCAAAATAATGTGTTAATATAATGCACGCGTTCCTGGTTTAGTTGAATACAAAACCAATTTAACTCCTACTGCATTTCTGCAAAAACTTAAGATAGCTCTAAACCAGAGTTTCGTTCAATGCACCTGAAGATATTTTCAAATAATGGAAACCGCTAGAACTAGCTGAGAGAGTCCTGAATGTCGCTAGGTTTAACATAGTCAAATAAGGGGTGGATTTTTTATTTATTTGTTTGTTTGTTTGTTTGTTTATTGAGGGGGTCATTGGTAGAGATTTACAACACTTCCTTCTTTAAATTGTGCTTTGAAATATGCATAGACTTTTCGAGACTGGCAAATTGCCTTTGGGGTTTTGGAGCAGACTGGGCTGATTGATGCTAATTAGATCGTGAGGTAAAAGACTCACACATTATCTAAGAGCTACAGAAACTTTTTGGAAGCATCTTTGTTTAAATAGGGTTCACACAGGAGATAGTAGAAACAAACAAAAAAAAAAAAAAAAAAAAAATTGTTACTTCGTTATCCACTCTTTAGATATTTCTATTTCGAAGTAGTAAGTAAGCCATGTTGTGAGTTTGACTCTCAACAAAGTCAAACACAGTGTTGGTGATGACATAAGAACACTTTAATAGCTGTTGGCGAACTTCATTTTGATGACTGCACTGTACAATCGTAACCAGCCACTCTTATATCTGGTATCACTTATCCCAATATAATTTGACAAGGTCATAATTAAAACTGCTCCTTGCCAATTGATATCCTAGATCCTCAGGAAAAAGCAAGCCAAGTAACACCAGCTTGAATGAATATCCAGCCTAGCATGATTATGTGAGCATGGAAAGAAAATAAAACTTGCTTGCTTTCTCCACTGCATACTAACACTCCACTTTTAATTACAGTGGTACCTCACCTTACGAAAGTCTCACCAATCGAAAAATTCAGGTTACATAAAGCATTTTCTAAAATTTTTGTCTCGGGATACAAAACAAGTTCATGTTACGAAAGTGCCATCTTAAAAATTCAAACACACTATTCAAACATTAAAATGTGCCAGTCAAACATTCAAACAATACTCGAGCTGCTCTCCCATCAATGACATTCAAACATCCCGCCCCGCTGGCCTCCCATTGGCTAACAAATGAGCTGTCGTTCATGTCGCCTTCACTCAAGCGCCATCTTGGACAGGTCCATCTGATGCCATCTTGGACAGGGATCCCATTGCCTAGGAGGAATGACAGAGCTACTTCTCATTGCCTATTATAGAGCTGAATCCACCATGATGCTTTTCGTGTAAAGGACAGAGTTACTGTTGTTTTATGCTTTATTTCTTGACTCAGGCTTTTAACCTTCCATAAACATTTGTAAGATTATAACTCTGCAAAGAAGACATGGTCAACACACACAAACACACACACACACACACACACACACACACACACACAAACACACACACACACACACACGTGTGTGATTTCCGGTGCGAGTGAGAAGAAGAAACGGGCTCGAGTGATATCACAAAGGAATATTGCCAAATCTGTCTATCATCGGTACGATATTGAAGCAGAAGAAGGCCTTAAAAGGTATGCTTTTCTAATTTTGAAAGAGTTTAGGGGGTAGTATTGGGAGCCTTGGAACGAATCACGCATTTTACATGTAAAATGCGTTTCAATTTAAGAAAAATGCAGGTTACGAAAAAAAGCTCTGGAACGGATTAATTTTCTAAGGTGAGGTGCCACTGTATTTACAGATTTATTCACATTTTTAGAATTGGCACATAATGCTGGGTGAAGTTAACAGAAATGAAGATATATCAAGTCATTCCATGAAAATCTCTAAAGAGCTGTCTAGTAATTAATGATTCTGGATTAAGATTCATTACAATGAAAAGATTGCTGGACCAAAGCCAGTCTTGGTTAATTTGAAAACTCTTTTAAATTTGAAAACAACTCTTTTCTGTTTCATGATACCAGATATGTTTTTCCCTTGAAGTTACGTTTTCAGGCTATATTTACTTTTAAAAAATAATATTTATTTTTAGCTGACGAACATTAATAATAAGAGTTTATACAGCAATCCTAAATTAGGTAGCTATTTATTTTACTTTTTAGTCTTTATGTTCTTTACTCATCGACCACTGTTTTTTTGCACATGTTACAACACCATCTTAGCCAATAGAAATACTTATTTGCTATCACCATCAAGATTTTATTTTATTTGATAAATTGTTGCATTAAGTATGACATGTTTTTTTTTCTGTATATAAAGCTAACACTGTGGTGATTAAATTAATGTTAATCTCGCTACATTTCATGTCTACTTTGATTTTCAGATCAAGAAAGGATTGGAAAAGACTCAGCCTATGAACAGGAAGGAAAAGTGATGTTTGTTATTGATGCTGTTTACGCGATGGCTCACGCTCTCCATAACATGCACAAAGACTTGTGTCCTGCTAAGGTGGGACTTTGCTCCAGGATGGACCCAATTGATGGCACCCTACTTTTGAAGTACATCCGTGAAATGAAGATAACTGGTACAGTGTGACTTATATATATATATATAATTATATATATATATATCATTCTAAATTGTTTGTGCAAGAAAATTGTAGAATTGTCTATCAAAAACGATGTATGTCCAATAGGCATTGCAAACTATCCATTTTATTATTATTATTTTTTTATTATTATTATTATTATTTACACAATCCCATTTCTTTCTTACTGGTTCACACTTTCACTATTTCTGCAGAGTTACCTAGATTTTGCTTTTGGCAGATGTTTTTATCCAGAGTGACTTACAATCATCTCTTTTTTTATATACAACTGAGCAATTGAGGGATAAGAACCTTGCTTAAGGGCCCAACAGTGGTGACAATGGAGATTGAACCACTGACCTTCAGATTAGTAACCCATTGCCTTAACCAGTGTAAGCCAACGGACTCCATTTTAGTTGACTATGGTGAGAAATCTTTTGCTGACCCCATAAGTGTATTTTAAAGAATAATACTGACAAACATACGAACTCTTGCTTTAAAACAAATCAGTAAATACCTAATAAATAGGTGTTTATCACAAATATACAGAGAAGTTTTGCTTCCAACTTTATGTATTAATCTTGTTATCTATTAAGTATCAGATCATTTCATAGACAACGGCCAGTAGTTGAATACTCATACTAGAACACTATACACAGCTGCTCCGCTACCAATGTTTATGATCAAAATTATGTGTTACACTCTTTTTAAAAATTCTATTGCGTCATTACTTTATTTGATTGGATGACTGCTTGAATTGTTTTTTTTTTGTTGTTTTTTTTAAGCTGACAGTAAGCATTTTTTTATAGTGCTCTCATCTTAGTTCAAAATAAAACACCACAGCTAATGGATACTTGGATCTAACAGGCCCAGTGAATCTGCATTTACACTTCCCTTTTCTCTCATCTTTCAGACACACACACACACACACACACACACACACACACCCACACACACACACACACACACACACACACACACACACACAAAAGCTTTGATGGGTCTTTGAGTGGGCTTAGTTAGGGACTTCAATAGGCTGAAAGAGAACAGAGCAGCCCATTGTTTTTCAATCTATACAGCAAGCACTCCAGGCAAAGTGCACTCTGCTTTAAAGCATATGCAAACTGCTGCACTAGATTATCTGGCTGCCGAATGGGCACATTCACCTAAAGCAAAAAAAATAAATAAATAAATTAAAAAAAATTAAAAATAAATAAAAACTGTCATTGTATAAACGTAAACTAAGTTTTTTCTATGCGGAGAACATTAATTCTATGTCTTTATGAAATAAATTCAGGAGCAAGCATTTGCACTGATAAATCATGATCTTGACTCTATGTACAGTATATTGGTAAAGAATAAATGGTATAAGGTGATATTTTAAAGATATGAATCTAACTCATTATATGCAGGGGCCAGCAATGCAATGATTGATTTGCTATATTTTCTCTTTTTATTATTTCACAGGAGAAGCTTCTGGTCAAAATATTGCTACCTTATGGAGCATAAAGTTAATGCAGCATTGAGAGTGACTTTTAACAAATTTCAGAAGCGAATGTTTCCACATTTTATTTCCGAACAGCTTCTCGAGATCTGGGTCAGCAGATCAAACTTCCTACACAAGTTTTAAAACCTGGTACTGCTCAAGTGAATTATTTTTTTTAATTAGCAAATGATGTTGGAAGTGTTAGTGTGATTGTATTGGCTGCTCAGTGATTGCACTCTTTGAAAGGACTCTTTGCTGGTCAGATGAAGTTATTGACTACTATTTTCACAACCAGCCGGTCAACCACCATGCTCAGCTATGATGTTTTAAAATGAAGCCTGGGATTGTCCTGCTCGCCCATCCTGGGGGCTTAATGCATCCATAACTGATTTTGGCTTTTTTATATATATATACCTATATGGTAAACCTCACCCTACGTCATTAATTGGTTCCAGGAGAGACGACTTAAGTCGAAAAATGACTTAAGTCGAATTAGCTTGTCTCTTAGCTAGCCTAGGCTAGGCTACGCCAAATTTACTTGTCTAGACTAAACAGAAAATAACCATTCCAAGTTCTGTACTTTATTCATAAATGTAATTTTCAATATGGTTAATAATGTTGCGTCGGACACAAAGATGCAGGAGACCATGTAAGAAGATTTTATTTTGCACTTTGAAAAATCTAAATCACTGGAAATAATTAATCGATGAAAACTGGTCGAGCACGAAGCAGGATACCAGAGAGATAGCACGAAAACGGAATCACTGGGAAGGACAATCTTCTGACGTTGGAGGGAAGCGCGCCGCTCCGATTTATAGCTCGCTGATTGCTGATTGCTGAATGGAAACAGGTGCGTTCTCTGGACCTCGCCCGCAGGTAGCAGCCACGCCCCTCGCCAGCGCTTGCAATGAATGATGAGAGAGTGATTGCCTCCAGCCAGCACAGACCATAACAAATAAGATATATTTTATTAAACTTTATTGATTAAACTTTATTTTTATTTTATTTACTTTTTTTATTTTTCTATACTTTTTTGAAAACCAACGTATAATCAAAAACAACGTAACTCGAAACGACTTAAGCCGAGGTATACCTGTGTGTGTGTGTGTGTGTGTGTGTGTGTGTGTGTGTGTGTGTGTGTGTGTGTGTGTGTGTATATATATATGTATATATACATGACATGAATTCAAAGCGCATTCCCTGCTTGACAAACTCAACTTTAATTTGATTCCTTGAGGGATCGGAATTCCAGATGAGTTCAAATGCACCCACATTTATTAAACATTTACTGAATTAAAACAACTTAAAAAACTAAACTAAAAACGAAAGAGTGAAGCTTTCTTCTGTCTCTATTTGGGAGGCCAGCGTGGCGGGATGTTGAGAGACAGCACGAATTTCTTTTCGTAAGAGGGGGTTGTTTCGTATATCGGGGACGGAAACTCAGTAAAATGTTTTCATAACCCGGGGATTTCGTGCACAGAGGTCTTCGTAAGTTGGGGGCCGACTGGTACCTCACCTTATGAAATTAATCCATTCCAGAGCCTTTTTCGTAATCTGTATTTTTCGTAAGTAGAACCGCATTTTACATGTAAAACGCATGATTCTTTCCAAGGCCCCCAATACTACCAATTAAAAATGATAAAAGCATACCTTTTAAGGTACTTACTTCGTGTTGACCATGTCTTCTTAGCAGAGTTATAATCTTACAAATGTTTATGCAAGGTTAAAAGCCTGAGCCAAAAAATAAAGTTGCAATGAGCACACGCGAAAAACTCGTCATCCCTCCTAGCCAATAGGAGACCAGCGGGGCGGGATGTTGGGAAAAAGTCAATGGGGAGCAACTCGTGCATTGTTTGAATGGCGCATTTTAATGTTTGAATGGTGTGTTTGAATGTTTGAATGGCGCGATTGGGGCTTTTCGTGAGGAGAACTTGTTTCGCATGCAGAGACAAAAAGTTTTGGCAAATGTTTTTCATAACCTGGATTTTTCGTTTGCTGGGACTGTCATAAGTTCATGTACCACTGTAGATGTGTTTATATATATATATAAATATATATATATATATATATATGTGTGTGTGTGTGTGTGTGTGTGTGTGTGTGTGTGTGTGCAGTGTAGCTAACTGGGTTATCAAAGGCGGGCCATGTCTCTCGCTGTCTATGGTGAGAGGCATGTAAAAGAACCATTGCTGACTTTCGTAAAAAGAGAAGGCTGCAAAGCTGTCAGCATGTTTCTGTCCCCTGCTAAAAGGGTTGTGTCAGGAAGGGCATCCAATGTAAAAAAAAAAAAAAAAAAAAAAAAAACTATGCCAAATCAAACTTGCAAATCATTTGCTGTGGCGACTCCTGATAAAGGGAAAAGCCAAAAGGAAATCTTATACACACACACACACACACACACACACACACACACACACACACACTCACACACACACACACACACTCACACACACACACACACACACACACACACACACACACACACACACACACACACACACCTTACTTGTGTTATTGACATGAACATCCCACATGTGCTTCTTTTGTGTTTTTATTGTTTGTTTTTTTACTTTATGACAGTCATAATCTGGATAGACTTTTCACATATTGAATGATTTACAATTTAAATCTGAATTCATCAGTTCTTAGCACGAGTTCATCTCAAGTCAGCTAGGGTCTAGAGAAATCTGCAGCTGGATACAGAGCTCGTCCAAATACAGACACAAACACATTGTACTTACCCAGAAAGCTTTTAATACTTAATGGTAACTTTCCATATGTTTGATGTTAAATTACCCATTTAATTCTACTAGCAACATATACCCACATGGATATGTTAAAAACGAAATATTTTTCCTGAGAAATTAAAGGATTAGACAATAAAACCTGTAAAGTTCCACTTGCAACCGTGTGCACTTTCTCTCAAAACATAAGCCACTTTCCTGCGATAAATTCCAGAATAGAGCGGGAGGCACAGTGTTCCACTTCTCAATTTCAGAGCCTTCACACCACTGTACTGGTGCAAAAGACAACCCGAGTAAACAAAATACACAGTTATTAGATTATCAAAAAACTGTGATTCATTGAATGAATATATACTGAATATATGAGTATATGAAAAAGCCTTGCAAATTTCCCTTTTATTTACCTTTTACAAACATCCATTTTTTTTAAAGTCCAAGTTATAATATTGATGTTGCAGGTGCAACAGAATGTTAAATAAAGAACAAACACACAAACAGATAGACAGATGGATTGATAGATTGACAGAGAGATAGATAATTGATATCAGTCAGTAAAAAATTATCTGTTACATCCTCCATCCTGGAAAAAAGACGGAGGATATTTATCAGTGGAAATTCACTTTTTTGTCAATCACCCGCAGCTTTATGTGGAAAGCACTATAAGGATGGTAAAGTAGAAAAGTAAGCCAAATATGAGCAGTGAAAACAATTGCTTTTTCTACACACTTGAATGCTCTGGGATTTGCCAGGCTGGGGATGAGGTTGGGCACAGCCAGGTGCTTTGAATATAGATAGCTTAGCTCAAAAGGCTAAAGATTGTGAAACACAAACAAACAAACAAACAAACAAATAACCTTAGCACAGGCCTTTATCAAGAACAAGGCAACGAATATTCGAAATTCATCATGTGGATGTGGTCGCATTAATTTAGTTTCTTTTATGTGTTTTTTTTCTGACTGGCTCCTGCAAGAATAAATTTTAAAATGCAATTTAATAAGAGTGTGCAAGATTTTATTATACTAAGATTTTGATATGATGTCTCATTCTCTAACAATTTATACAACAAATTTACAGTTATTTTCTCTAGTGGTATAGGGCGCTGGATCGCTGATCCAAAGGTTGGGGGTTCGAGGCCCACTCTCCGCAAGGTTGTCACTGTCTCCCCCAGTGCAGCTAACTGGGTTATCAAAGGCGGGCCATGTCTGTCACTGTCTATGGTGTGAGACATGTAAAAGAACCATCGCTGACTTTCGTAAAGAGTAGCTGCAAAGTTGTCAGCGTGTTTCTGTCCCTTGCTAAAAAAGTGTTGTGACAGGAAGGGCATCCGACGTAAAAACCTCTGCCAAATCAAACGTGCGAGTCAGATGATTCGCTGTGGTGACTCCCGAGTTAAAGGGAAAAAGCCGAAAGGAAGACAGACAATTTCTCTATAGATTTAAATTGAAGTCATATTTAAATTAGTGATATTCCTGAGGCAAAAATATTTTTTGGATATTGTATTGCAAACAGGATGTCACAATTTTTAAAATTAATTGTACTTTCAAAAGTAATAGTCAAAGTTTTTTTTTTATTAATTTCTGAGTTGTTATTTATTCATCATAGAGGTCTTACTTTGATTCGATTATGGTAAAGATGTTTCTTCTTTTTAAATAAAATTACATTTAGTGATTTGGATGAATCTCTGCTTTCTTCTGCTTTCAGGCATTGCTGGCAATCCGGTACAGTTTAATGAGAATGGGGATGCTCCTGGGCGTTATGATATCTACCAATACCAGATAAATAATAAAAGTGCTGAGTACAAAATTATTGGCCAGTGGACCGACCAGCTCCATCTTAATGTAAGCCTTCTCTATTACACTTTATATAGAACATAACAGTATATAATGAATATCTCATTTTTCTATACATTATTCATGGTATATATTGTGGCTGTCTTGTTCGATGTGTCAATGTGTGAATTTCTTAATTATTTCTTTGAAAATTTGAAAAAAAGGAGGAAAATCCAGAGGAGAATCCTGTATATATATATATATATATATATATATATATATATATATATATATATATATATATATATATATATATATATATATAGAGAGAGAGAGAGAGAGAGAGAGAGAGAGAGAGAGAGACACACACACACACACACACACACACACACACACACACACACACACACACACACACACACACACACAGTGGGGCCAATAAGTATTGGGCAATGTAAAAACGTGCAAGTTCACCCTTTTAAAAAGATAAGAGAGGTTTGTAATTTTCATCATAGATACACATCAAGCTTGAGAGACAGAATGTAAAAAAAATCCAGGAAATCACATTGTATAATTTTTAAACAATTTATTTGTGAAAATGGGAGGCCAATGAGTATTGGGCAGCTAGAAAACAAAGATTATTTCAGCCCTCACTCGTTAACAGTATGAATGACACCTGTTTGAACTGATGAGATGCATAAGAGACACCTTCAAACCTGCACACACACCTTCAAACTGTCAGACTGCAGTCTTCACCATGACCAAGACCAGAGAGCTTCCCAAAGATATCAGAGATAAAACTGTACAACTGCACAAAGCTGGGATGAGTCAAACTGCAATTGGTAAACAACTTTGTGAGAAAAGATCAACAGTTGGAAACATTATTAGAAAATGGAAGACGTATAACATCACTGACAACCTCCCTAGGAGTGGCGCTCCATGCAAGATCTCACCTGGTGGGGTTCAACGGATCCTGAGAACAGTGAGTAATCAGCCCAGAACTACACGGCAGGAACGGCAATGATTTGAAGACGGCAGGAACCACCGTCACAATGATGACAATAACTAATACAGTACATCGTCATGAGATGAAATCCTGCATTGTCCGAAAGGTTCCCCTACTAAACAAAAAACATGTAAAGGCTCATCTGAAATATGTTAAAGACCATCTGGACGATCCAGAGGAGAATTGAGAGAATATGATGTGGTCAGATGAGACCAAAATTGACATTTTGGTTTAAACAGCACTCGCCGTGTTTGGAGGAAGAAGAATGCTGAGTTGCATCCCAAGAACACCATACCTACTGTGAAGCATGGGGGTGGACACATCATACTTTGGGGATGTTTTTCTGGGACAGGAAGACTGCACCGTATCAATGGCAACATGAATGGGGCCATGTATTGTGACATTTTGGGTAAAAACCTCCTTCCCTCGGTCAGAGCATTAAAGATGAAACATGGCTGGGTCTTCCAGCATGATAACGATCCAAAGTACGCAGCCAAGAAAACCAAGGAGCGGCTCCGTAAAAAGCATATCAAGGTTCTGGAGTGGCCTAGCCAGTCTCCAGACCTCAACCCAATCGAAAACCTGTGGAGGGAGTTAAAACTTCGAGTTGCCAAGCAACAGCCCTCAAACATCACAGCTCTAGAGAACATCTGTGCAGAGGAGTGGAACAAAATACCAACTAAAGTGTGTGTAGACCTGGTCAAGAACTACAGGCACCGTGTGACCTCTGTCATTGCCAACCAAGGCTACATTACAAAGTATTAAAAGTAACTTTTGGTGGCTGCCCAATACTTATTGGCCTCCCAATTTCACAAATAAATTGTTTAAAAATCACACAATATGATTTGTAGGATTTTTTTTTACATTCTGTCGCTCAAGCTTGATGTGTATTTTGATGAAAATTACAAACCTCTGTTATCTTTTTAAATGGGTGAACTTGCACATTTTTATGTTGCCCAATACTTATTGGCTTATATATATATATATATATATATATATATATATATATATATATATATATATATATATATATATATATATATATATATTATACACTAGTCCTTCTCAAAAAAATTATCATATTGTGAAAAAGTTCATTATTTTCTGTAATGTACTGATAAAAATTAAACTTTCATATATTTTAGATTCATTGCACACCAACTGAAATATTTCAGGTCTTTTATTGTTTTAATACTGATGATTTTGGCATTCAGCTCATGAAAACCCAAAATTCCTATCTCAAAAAATTAGCATATCATGTTCAGGTAGTCTAAACGAGCTATTAACCTAATCATCTGAATCAACCAATTAACTCTAAACACCTGCAAAAGATTCCTGAGGCTTTTAAAAACTCCCAGCCTGGTTCATTACTCAAAACCGCAATCATGGGTAAGACTGCCGACCTGACTGCTGTCCAGAAGGCCATCATTGACACTCTCAAGCAAGAGGGTAAGACACAAAGAAATCTCTGAGTGAATAGGCTGTTCCCAGAGTGCTGTATCAAGCCACCTCAGTGGGACGTCTGTGGGAAGGAAAAAGTGTGGCAGAAAACACTGCACAACCAGAAGAGGTGACCGGACCCTGAGGAAGATTGTGGAGAAGGGCCGATTCCAGACCTTGGGGGACCTGTGAAAGCAGTGGACTGGGGTACAGGTGCCGCATTAGCCAGGTCAAGCCACTTTTGAACCAGAAACAGCGGCAGAAGTGCCTGACCTGGGCTACAGAGAAGCAGCACTGGACTGTTGCTCAGTGGTCCAAAGTACTTTTTTCGGATGAAAGCAAATTTTGCATGTCATTCGGAAATCAAGGTGCCAGAGTCTGGAGGAAGACTGGGGAGAAGGAAATGCCAAAATGCCTGAAGTCCAGTGTCAAGTACCCACAGTCAGTGATGGTCTGGGGTTCCATGTCAGCTGCTGGTGTTGGTCCACTGTGTTTTATCAAGGGCAGGGTCAATGCAGCTAGCTATCAGGAGATTTTGGAACACTTCATGCTTCCATCTGCTGAAAAGCTTTATGGAGATGAAGATTTCATTTTTCAGCACGACCTGGCACCTGCTCACAGTGCCAAAACCACTGCTAAATGGTTTACTGACCATGGTATTATTGTGTGCAATTGGCCTGCCAACTCTCCTGACCTGAAGCCCATAGAGAATCTGTGGGATATTGTGAAGAGAAAGTTGAGAGACGCCAGACCCAACACTGTGGATGAGCTTAAGGCCGCTATCGAAGCATCCTGGGCCTCCATAACACCTCAGCAGTGCCACAGGCTGATTGCCTCCATGCCACGCCGCATTGAAGCAGTCATTTCTGCAAAAGGATTCCCGACCAAGTATTGAGTACATAACTGAACATAATTATTTGAAGGTTGACTTTTTTTGTATTAAAAACACTTTTTTTAATTGGTCGGATGAAATATGCTAATTTTTTGAGATAGGGATTTTTGGTTTCTCTTTTTGAGATAGGGATTTTTGGATTTTTGCTAAAATTATCAATATTAAAACAATAAAAGGCTTGAACTACCTCAGTTGTGTGTAATGAATCTAAAATATATGAAAGTCTAATGTTTATCAGTACATTACAGAAAATAATGAACTTTATCACAATATGCAATTTTTTTGAGAAGGACTAGTATATATGCAGTCTGTGTGTGTGTGTGTGTGTGTGTGTGTGTGTGTGTGTGAGATGAGTTTTGGTTACTAGCTAATGGAAAAATTAAGAATTGTTTACTTATTTTTCTTTCCGTCACAGATATCAGAGATGCAGTGGCCAGGCGGTATAAAGGAAATACCTTCCTCCATCTGCAGTCTTCCTTGCAAACCTGGCTGGCGCAAGAAAGTTGTAAAGGGTATTCCATGCTGCTGGCATTGCGAAAGCTGTGATGGCTACCAGTATCAGGCAGACCCTTTCACCTGTAAAATGTGCCGCTTTGACTTGCGCCCCGACAAAAACCATACAGGTTGCCACCCGATCCCAATCACTAAGTTGGAGTGGAGCTCTCCATGGGCAGTCATACCTGTACTTCTTGCCCTCATGGGCATTATGGCCACCATGTTTGTGGTGGTCACTTTCGTACGGTACAATGACACCCCAATTGTAAAGGCGTCAGGCAGGGAGCTCAGCTATGTCCTGCTTACAGGCATCTTTCTTTGCTATGCTACTACATTCCTGATGATATCATCTCCGGATGTTGGGATCTGCTCCCTCCGACGCATTTTCTTAGGACTGGGGATGAGTATTAGCTATGCTGCATTGCTGACCAAAACCAACCGTATTTATCGTATTTTCGAGCAGGGAAAAATGTCAGTAAGTGCACCACGTTTCATAAGCCCAGCATCCCAGTTAATGATTACCTTCAGCCTGATCTCAGTCCAGCTTTTAGGGGTTTGTATTTGGTTTGTAGTGGACCCTCCTCAGGCTTTTGTGGACTATGAGGACCAACGCATGGCAAATCCAGAGCTTGCACGAGGTGTGTTGAAATGCGACATCTCTGACTTATCACTCATTTGCCTGTTGGGGTACAGTATGCTGTTAATGGTCACATGTACAGTCTATGCTATCAAGACACGTGGAGTGCCAGAGACCTTCAATGAGGCAAAGCCCATTGGCTTCACTATGTATACCACCTGCATTATCTGGTTGGCCTTCATACCTATCTTCTTTGGCACGTCACAGTCCACAGAAAAGGTAGGATCAATATATTTAACTACAGAGCATGAAAAAAAAACATGACATGGTATTTGCAACATAATTTTTAATTAAAGATTTAGAGAATACAGCGAAAGAGAAGAGAGCTAGTGATACAAAATGTAGCTGTAATCAAGCTGCAGCATATTTATGAGCTGCAGTATCTAAACATTTAGTCCCCATCTCAGCAGCAATAACACTACACACCTTCCATCCTGCTGATCTTGTACTGTGTCAAAGATGAAAGACGCTTTGAAGTAACAAAGTCGTTGAATATTGACTTTCTGCAGTTGATATAACTAATTGAGATCAAGTGCCCTAGAAAAAGAAACACAAGAATTGAGAATAAACTCATGAGGGATTCCTTTCAAGAATTTATTTAATGTTAACTCATTTATTCTGCATGACTCATTTAAATCAGGAAACCGGGGATTTTATGTCAGTAGAATTCCGATAAGTATCCTTCCTCTCGGACTCCCTCTTCAGTTCCACTATGCATTATTGAATAAGCTTCATTCATTCTAAGAAGATTAGCATTCCATGACACAATGGGAATTGCATACATATTCCAAACTTCCAACAGGATAAACAAAAATAAGAATGACAAGAATTATTGAAATATAAATCGGTGTCAAATAAGCAGAACATACATTTTCACACTGTGCACATGTTGTCATTAGCGTGGGCAGTGGTGGCCTGGTGATAAATGGTGCTGGATCGCTGATCCTAGGGCTGGGGGGTTCGAGTCCCACTCTCCACAAGTTTGTCACTGTCCCCCCAGTGCAACTAACTGGGTTATCAAAAGCCAGCCATGTCTCTCGATGTCTATGGTGAGAAGTTCATGTAAAAGAACCATTGCTGACTTTCGTCAAGAGTAGGCTGCAAAGCCGTCAGTGTGTTTCTGTCCCTTCCTAAAGGGTTGTGTCAGGAAGGGCATCCAACGTAACAACCTATGCCAAATCAAACATTTGAATAAGATGATTCGCTATGGCAACCCCTAAGAAAGGGGAAAAGCTGAAAGGAAAAGAAGACACATGCTTTAATTAGCAAACCACTGAGTTATCAGAATGACCAACCGCCGGAATGACCCGCCGGTCATTTATCGTTTTTCTTCTTCATCCATGATCCCCACATTTCATAAATAATAATTCTCTGTATTTTATTGTGCGCTCTCTATTGTAGTGAAGCAGGAATTGTTTTTTATTATTATTTTTTTTTAAATTTTGTTTAATCTATTTATTTGTATATATTTAGAACTTACACACTGCACTGGTAATAACGTATCGAGTATCACAGGACTTATACCATCATATTTATGACGGTTTCTAAAAGAAATCAACACTCCAAAGCGGCTCAAGTTTAGCAACATCCAATTTGACAAGCATAGTTCAGCCTGGCAAAGGAAAGATGAGTTGTCTTTTAAAGCAATTAAATACATCTTTATCCTCTGGCACTTGATTTACCTTATCTGACAGTCTTGTCACCCACTTTCTGCCAGGTGTCTAACAGACTGCCCACTCCATCATTTTTGTCAGCATTTTATGCCAATGTGAATACAATGAAAGTCACTCAGGGGCATTATGAATCATTTACACCAGGCCATGTGGTTTATTTTCTGTTATATACTGCATAATAAGCCTACTGAGTGCTTATTTCAAAGTTAAGACCAGCGTCTCTTTCAAATCTGAATGACATGGCTAGACTTGCAAATTTGAAAATACCGTGAACATTTGAAAGATAATTGATTCTCTTCAACCTTAAACTCAAGGGAGGGTGTGAATTACAGTAGTAAATTTCAATTTTTACACATCTCTAAGACAATTTTTTATGCCTTTTATTTGTCTAACAATTCCATGCTTTAGTCTAGAAATTGAGGTAGGCTCAAAAGGACATGTGTATAAAATATGAGTCTATGTCTATATTTGTATTTTCATTCAACAGAACTTAAGTTGTTGTGATGTTTGAGGGAGATTTCCCTCCATTTCACTCTAGCAGAGTAATTAGTGTCTGTACAGTGAGAGAGCTGGATGCAAACTTGGGGTAGTGGCTAGACTTTGCTTGGAGCCAGTCCAGAATGGAGAAGTAAGATGACTCCTTCCCTCCACTAGACTGAGGGTTCACCTTAGGCAAGTGATAGCACCCTCAATCCTTCCTACCTAGGGTTACAGGTTTCAGACATTGGCAGCAGCATGTCTGGTGGTACAAGCGGCAGATGAGCCGACATGCCAATGGCGCTGGCAATGGTGGCATACTGATGAGCCTCAAAAGGTGAGGCCAAAGGATGGAATCAATCAGCAAGTTTGCTGCCACTGCAGGATGACCTCTTCATTAGCAATGCACGTTGCACTTTGTGCACCACATTGTATGCGGTGGTGAGGATCAGAGAGGCAGTCTGGTGGAGGCACAACAACAAATGGCTTTGATACTGTGCAAGGCTTTATGTTTTGAGTGTGTAGAAAGATTTGTTGCGATAGAGTGTACGTGATCTTGATGGCATTCCGTCAGAAATCCTGAAATAAGATGGTAAGAAGTTGTGTGAAACCCTGTTAGATCTATTCAACAGATGTCTACTCTCTGGTTCTGTGCCCCAAGACTTTCGTGATGCTTTAATTGTTACCGTGTACAAGAAAAAGGGTGACCGTGTAGATTGCGGAAATCATCGGGATATATCACTGTTGGCCATAGTGGGCAAAGTTCTTGCAAAAATTGTCTTGAATAGATTAAAGACCATCGCAGAAGAAGTACTTCCTGAGTCTCAGTGTGGTTTCTGGGCCAGCTGCTCCACCTCAGACATGATCCTTACTCTGAGACAGCTGCAGGAGAAGTCAACAGAGCGCCACCAACCTCTTTATATAGTATTTGTGGATTTTGCAAACAAAGGCTTTTGATATGGTCAATTGCACAACTCTATAGAAGGTCCTTGAAACCTATGGATGCCCAGATAATCTTATAAACATCATCAGGCAATTTCATGATGGAATGTGAGCACAGGTCTTAGTTGGAGGTGAACAAAGTGAAACCTTTCCGGTCAACCATGGAGTGAAGCAGGGTTGTGTACTGGCCACAACTCTTTTCTCACTTTACCTCACATCTGTGCTGGATACTATGAAAGAAGGCTTGAACAAGGGTGTTTTCATCTGCACAAGAACTGATGGTAACATTTCCAACCTTGCTTGGCTTTGTGCCCACACGAAAATACAGATGTGTGTCAGAGAACTACAGTACTATATGCTGATGACGCTGCCCTTGTAGCTACTAGTGCAGCTGATATGCAGCAGATTGTGGATCATGTTTCCTCTTCAGCCGATATGTATTAATTAAAGATTAATATCTTTGAGGCCCAATTACTTTATCTACCTCCCACATTATCCATCGGACTTCCAGTGATGATTATGGTCCATAATAAACCTCTGATGACAACAGAGTCCTTTACTTACCTGGGTAGTACCATTATAAACACAAACTCTGCTGATCTGGAAGTGGAACGGGGAATCATGTCTGCTACTAAGGCCTATGGTGCGCTACAAATGAGACTCTGAAGTTGCCATAACATCAGCACTAAAACCATAGTGAAGGTATACTCAGCCGCAATCATTCCCTATTTGCTCTATTCCATCGAGTGTACTACTCTCTACTGCAGACACATCAAGGGTCTGCCAAGACTTCAGCTTCGCCACCAACGCCTCATTCTCAACATCAAGTGGCAAGACCGTATCCCAGATGTGGAGGTTTTGAGATGTGCTAACACAGTTAGTGTTGATGCCCAAATAACAATGTCACAACTTCGTTGGGCAGGGCATGTATGTCGGATGTCTAACAACAGACTACCTAAAGTAGTATTATACTCTGAACTTTCTCAAGGAAAGACGTGCCATGATGAGCAGAAACTTCTGTACAAAAATGTGCTAAAGCAACACATGAAGTCAGCAGGCATCTCTAAGGATAACTGGGAAGTTGAAGCCCTCCAGAAAACCAAATGGCACGGAATTTTGAAGAAAGCCCTGTCAGCTGTTGAAGATCAACGTCAACATGAATACCAACACGCGCATGACCAGCGTCACTCAGTAGCTGCCTCTAGCAATTACCAATGCCTGAAATGACAACGTTTTTGCAGATCTTGTGCAGGTCTCACAGCCCGTATGATAGCCCGTCTGGGAGAGGTCCCATGCAATTCAACTCGAGACCGTCAACTTCATTGCAGAAGGACAGCCATACGATTGCGCATCCACTAGTAGGTGACAATGGTGCTCTCACTGTATTCCCAATGGTGTAGGAAAAAAGCACCGAGCAAATTATACGAAGTGCAGTAAACACTATTTATAGTGAATGGGCATGGGGGGGGGGACTTGGAGGAATACACAATACAATACAACAATACAACAATACAACAATACAATACAACAACACAAGGCTAATCAGCCCGGAAAAGCCATTCTTCCAGCAGAGCTTGTAAGTCTAAATTTTGCTCATTGGATAGGGCTAATTTTTGGTGGGATC
Organism: Plotosus lineatus; assembly: GCA_024760905.1. Taxonomy (NCBI): domain Eukaryota; kingdom Metazoa; phylum Chordata; class Actinopteri; order Siluriformes; family Plotosidae; genus Plotosus; species Plotosus lineatus. The sequence continues at coordinate 33,173,393 of CM045741.1, forward strand.
GAAGCTCATGTCATGGAAAATTTATTATAAAAGACACTTGTAAGTCAAGGTACCACTGTGTGTGTGTGTGTGTGTGTATATATATATATATATATATATATATATATATATATATATATATATATATATATACACATACACACACTATATATATATATATATATATATATATATATATATATATATATATATATATATATATATATATATATATATATATATATATATATACACATATATATATACACATATATATACATATATATATATATATATATATATATATATATATATATAGTGCGTTTATGATGAGGCATCTATAACACAAATTAAAAGTTGAAAGGCCTTATGGTAGACATTCTTGAAATTACAAGATAATATGAGAATTTTATAACATACTGCAATGGTGTAGACTGCTAGTCTAGTGCAGAGATTAACAAAAATTCGATTTAAACATTTACATGCAGATTAAGATGCATGATGTGCTGTGAGAGGTCATAGTGCAGAGCAGAATATTTTGTTGACCTGGAAACTGGCTGTCCAGATGAAATAATTTAAAAAGTCCAGTGTAAAAACATGTTTGTGCAGGTTAAGGTATGGGGTGCAGGTCAAGACGTGTGTGTGTGTGTGTGTGTGTGTGTGTGTGTGTCAGTGGAGCAGGGCAATGACAGCAGCCTGGCCCTGATGCTGCTCCTCTGTTCGTTGATTTCCTTGTGCAGGAGATGCAGTGGATTGTCTATAATTGATGCAGTGGATTGTCTATAATTGACAGGAGCCTAGTCAGCACCTGTCACTCTGCCACAAATGTTACACTGTCTAGTTATGTCCCAACTACACAGCCCACCTTCCTCCCCAGTTTGTCCAGTTTTGACGAGTCCTTCATGCTTCCTCCCCATCAGATCACCGCATAAAGGAGGATGCTTGCCACCACAGACTGGTAGAACATCTGCTGCAGTTTTTTGCAGATGTTGAAGGATGCTCGCCTTTTGAGTAAATACAGATGGCTATATATTGTCTCATCCCCTCACACAAACACTACTATTCCCTCTGACATACTTATTAAATGCCAAATAAACAATACGACTCCCTCTTACACTCACCATTATACCAAATGCCATGCTTGTGTCAACAATCATCTGTCGCTATAAGAAGGGGCCAAGATGTCTGTGTTTTTTTTTTTTTTGCTTTTTGCTTTTATAAACATAATGATAGATAGTCCTGCAATGGTCTGATGAGCTGTCTATGGTGTACTCCGCTCTTACCCAGACTCGTTTGAGATAGGCGCCAGCCTCACCGCGACCCTAATTAGGATTAAACGGTTCAGAAAATGAATGAATGAATGAATGAATGAATGGATAAGGATAGATACTAAAATTGCTAATCCAAGTACTTCTGAGAGAGAGAGAGATTTTTAGTTATCTATTGAAAATTGAAATCTATTGAAATTTATTCCACCACCTGATAGGGAAATAGAGGAAAGAAACTGAAGCCGAACAGTGCTAGAGGATCACAGCATGGTGCAGTGCACAGTGTGATAAATGCTTTCATGTAGGAGGGTGCTATCCAATGTTTGGCTTTGTAGGCAAGCAGAGTTTAAGCTTTACCAAATGTAATTCCAAAAGCTAATGCAGAAGATTTTGTGCAGATATGTCCAACCTTTCCTTGTATCCTTGTAGAAGTCTGTCTTAGCAGAAGTCACATCAGATGAGAAAGTGGACATAAGAGCATGGTTCGAAGCCAAATCTGTGATGAGTTGTGACTTGTTGCAGTTTCTTTCTGCTACTCTTAATTCTGTTTTTTTTTTTTGATTGCTTGGCAACACATTCAAGTTTTGTAAGATAGTTGGCAAAGTGGATACCCAGATGCAAAAAGTACGGCGAGAAGAAAGAAAGAGAAGCCTGAAGCTTGTCAAATGGGAGCCTGAACTGCGGTAAATGACAATAATAAAGAGGTGTACTTGAGAAGAAATTGCTATGCCATGAAAGTCAAAAGATGAGGTGAAAAGATGAGAGAGTAAAACAGGTGTAAACCACCAACTCCAAAACAATATCAAACCTGCACCTCCACCTCTCCCACTTACTCATGGAGTATGACAAGGCATGCATTGAGGAAATAGCTATTGGTGCAGCGATGTTGTGAGGGGAAATTCAAATGTTAGCAGAAGAAAGCCAAGACACGGATGAAAAGCAATGGCAGAGATGAAATCAGCCTACTGCATCCAATTATTTTTACAGGTGCCACCCTATATAATTTGCATTGTTGTACCTCAAAATCAAGAATATATGGCAGTTCTCACAGACTTTATTCAACCACATGTACTTTATTAGCTCTAACTTGAACATGATAGCCTGTAAAAAGTTATTTTGAAACCAATATAAGTAGTGGACATTTCTTATTTTGGTTTAATGAACCATTATGATTGAAACTGTGAATTTTATGATCTGGGATGATCAACATGGAAATGTAATATCTAAAAAAAAATGCATTCTTCCAAGCATAATTTTCAACATAACCAGTTTCCAATATCCATGAACACAATCTATCCATGCGAAGATATTTTAGAAATGATTAAATGTCCAAGTTGTTGTAAAAGATAGAAAAATACACTTATTTTTTCACTTTCCAAAAACTTTTATGAGTGTTCAGGGTATTTCCCTATTATACATATTCACTACCAGAATATATTACATGCTTAATGAATCCAAGATCAAGAAGAATTTCCTGAATCGTATAATGGCAAACCAATGAAAATCCTCAAAACAGACGTGACTTGTTATAAATAGAACTCATCTGTTGCTGGGAAGAAACTAGGAAGATCACACTGATTGGTCAACAGCTGGATTCATTTAGTTGTTTAGGATGTTAAGGGGTTTCAAAATGAGAACATTCAGAAACTGGGCCATTGAATATTATTCAGACAAGCTTCATCAAATTATGAACTACATACCATAAGAATGCTACAAATAAATAAATAAATAAATAAATCATGTGTAACAGGCAGCACTAGGGCATAGTGGTTAGCACGTCCACCTCACAGCAAGAAGGCCTGGGTTCCAGTCTCAGCCTGGATGTTTCTGTGTGGAGTTTGCATGAAATCCCCATGAATTTCCTCCGGATACTCTGTTTTCCTCCAAAAGTCCAAAAAAAAAAAAAAAAAAAAAAAAAAAAAAAAATCAGAATACAGTCAACTAATTTGTTGCTCCAAATCTCCTATCGGTGTGAGAGTGAATAGTTGTGTCAGCGTTTGTTCCCGCGATGGCCGGGTAAGCTGTCAAAGGCCCTCGTCTGCAGTCAGCTGAGATGGGCGCCAGCTTCCTCTTGACCCTTAATAGGATTAACAATTCAGAAAATGAATTAATAATGAATAATAATATCTGAACATGAAAAAAGGACGGCACTGTGGTGTAGTGGTTAGCACATCCTGACAGCAGGATGGTCCAAAATCAACTCTGAATCGCAAGCATTCCTGGATAAGTCTGAACGTTAAGTTTGAATGCTAACTTTTAATGTTCTCTCCAAACTCACATTGGTTTCCTCCAGGAACTCCAGTGTCTTCCCGTGGTCAAAGGGCATGCACATTAGGCAGACAAGTTAACAAACTTTTATGACGAACTATGACAAACAAACAAAGACTGGACAAGATAATTGATGAGTGGATTAAAGATGAGAGATCTTTATTGTCAACTGTTTAGCAGCGCTTTGTTCAGCGGTAATTATAAAAAGATAGAGCACAAAAGACAACTGAGGAATTATACTCAGCTATGAATGTGCCTATACCTACATACACGTATATACACAAACCTGCCTATATGTATACATAAATATATCCTGCGTACACCTATATATCTATCCACATATTCACATATTTACAAACTATACATATACAGGGATCCCTCACTTTCCGCGGTAATTGAATTCTGAATTCCGCGAAGTAGGATTGACCCCCTGACTGAGTTATACGTACATGTATATGTGTATATAAAATCAATAAATACATATTCAATGCTATAGATGCTTATAACAATTGAGCATTCAAAATTAATGCATAGGGTGTAAATAAAATATTTACACACATACAGATCCGCACCTCACATAAAAATCTAAGAAGTTTTGATGGTGGGGTTTGGGTTGTTTTTTTTTTGTTTGTTTGTTTGTTTGTTTGTTTGTTTTTTTTTGTTTGTTTGTTTTTTTTTGTTTTTTTTTGGGGGGGGGGTTTGTTTGTTTTTTGCATAATTGGCCTTGTTTTGTAAAATTTTTTCAAACTTTTTCCCCAATGTACCGAAGCCGTATGAATTGAAGCGTGAGGTAGCAAAGGATCCCTGTGTTCACATATTGAGACATACAGTTATCCCTTGCCACTTCGCGATTTGAGCATCGTGGTCTTGGTACATCGCAGTATTTTATTAAAAAAATAAAATAAAAATAAAAAATTCATAAAAAATTCAAAATTCGCGCTGAAACTCACACGTCAGCAAGTGGAAGGCAGGGACCCAAGGCAGGCTGCGTCCATTGTTTCCAAACGACAGACTGAACTGCCCCTCCTCCCCAGTTCAGGCATGGACTGCCCACTCAACTCAATCTCGCAAGCTGATTGGCTTAGACGCGTGACGCTGTTGCCTCCCGCCCACTCAACTCAATCTTGGAAGCTGATTGGCTTAGACGCGTGACGCTGTTGCCTCCCGCCCACTCAACTCAATCTCGCAAGCTGATTGGCTTAGACGCGTGACGCTGTTGCCTCTACATTCCCGCGGGATTTTTTGTGATTTTGTGATCTTATTGTATAGTGTTTGTGAACGTCCTGCACCGCGGAGAAGAGCTATTGTCAGAGGTGAGTACAGTACTTAAAGTATTTATATGTAAATTCTATTTAAATATTAATACATTACAGTATTTACATATGCATATAACTGTGTAACGTTTAATATACACTTCTTGATATTGTATAGACGCGTAAACATATAGAAATAACACAACATGGTAGAAATGGGGGCGGGGCGTTCCTACTTCGCTGTTTTTTGAATATCGCGGCCAGGTCTGGTCCACATTATCCGCGATATTCAAGGGATGACAAGGGTGAATGATATGTCAAAGCTGTAGGATATACACCAGGTAAAAGGTAGAGCTTCAATTTTAATGTGCATTATGTTAAAATGTTATGATGTTTCGAAACCTGCTCTAAACATAAGTATTGCATTTGAACATGAGTATTGCACTGTCCATGAAGATGGTCTGAATGATGTTTATTCAACTGGTGTGAGTGACAGTGGTGGAGTTACACGTTTAACACCTTGTGGGTAAAAGCTTTTTTTGAGTCTTTTACTTTTGGAAATAACTGTGCCACAACAATATTAACAGCGATACAATATTTGGTGAACTTTGGATCATGCCTGAGACCATCAAGAGAGCCTGATGATGATTAAGGTAGTTTAATAGAAAGACACCATGAGTTATTAGAATTTGAGGAATCTGTGTTGCCTGTCCCTTTTTATGTGAGCTGGGATCGCGTGCTGTTTTGAGATGTCAGGTCACATGTTGTTATGGTGTGCTCTCTGCGCTGTCTTTGGCCTTATTTTTGGGACATGGCACTTTGTGGGTTGAAGTGCCCATCTTGGTGACATCTGGGCCTGGTGTGAACCTCCTGAGCGTCTTGGAGACCTCTCTGTGAAGAAGACTACTATGACTACATTGCCGCCCCTCACTTCAACCTGAAATTCCTCTCTCCATTCTTTTTGTTACTCCATGTTCTTTCTCTTGTTTTCTGTGCTATTCCATATTTTTGTGTAGCCACTGATGTGTTCTGGGATGGTGAATTTGAGTCCCAACTTTATGCATATTAATAAGCTGTGTACAAGAGAACAGGAGCTTCGTTTGAATATGAATATGGCTATATTTGGCAGGGTAGATAACAGTGTTTTGGCTGATTTAGTATTTCAGATTCGATAAATTAATTAATCACATGAATACATTTCTTTACCACACAAATTAATTACATATATGAACACAGTTATACAATAAACAGTACTTCGTTGTGCCAATTTGATTTCTAAGAAATAGTACCTGATTTTCTTTGTTTGTGTGTGTGTGTGTGTGTGTGTGTGTGTGTGTGTGTGTGTGTGTGTGTGTGTGTGTGTGTGTGTGCGTCTGTGTGTGTGGACAGACCCACATCTTTGACACTTGAGTTATACAAGTTTACCAGCAGAGATTTTTGTTTTGAAATTGGCCAGGTTTTTTTTTCCCCCCGATTACATTCATTCCTTGAGACAAATGGGGTTTAGTATATGAAGAGACCAGACATACACCTAAAATTTCAGAAAGAACATTTGCTGATTGAAGAAAATGCCATAATAGCCCATATGATGAGGGCAGCACGTAACAGTTCAGAGCTGGTTTGGTCTTCTGTAATGCCTGTGGCCTAGGAAATGTCCTCTCTTGATGGTGCTATATATATATATATATCGTATAATCAATCTAATATTTCTGCATATTCCCAATCCCGGTACTTTGATAATAATGGACTTTAAAGGAATACAGGGATCCCTCGCTACTTTGCGTTTCAATTCATGCGGCTTTAAGTACATCCCGATTTAAAAAAAAAAAAATAAATATTCATCAAATTAAAAATAAGGAAATTAAGGAAGAATGGGGGAAAAGTTAAGGAAAATACCGCAAAAACAAGTCCAATTCTGAAAAAAAAAAAAAAAAAAAAAAAAAAACATAGTCCCAGAATACGAAAAATCCAGTTTACAAAAACATTTTTATAAATTTTTGTCTCTGTATACTGAAACAAGTTCTCCTTCTGAAACTCGCCATTCAAACTCGCTATTCAAACATTCAAACACACACACACACACACACACACACACACACACACACACACACATGCGCACACACACACACACACACACACACACACACACACACACACACACACACACACACACACACACATGCACACACACACACAGAAACGTGTGTGATTCCCAGTGCGAGTGAAAAGAAGAAGCGGGCTCGTGGCATACGGTTGAGTGATATCACAAAGGAATATGGCCAAACCTGTCTACCATCGGTACGATATTGAAGCTGAAGGAGGTCTTAAAATTACTGCTTTTATAGTTTTTAAAGGGTTTAGGGGGTAGTATTGGGGGCCTTGGAGCGAATCACACGTTTTAAATGTAAAATGCGGTTCAATTTATGAAAAATCCATGTTAAGAAAAAGGCTCGAGGTGCCACTGTATTACATTTTTATGTGAGTTGCGTATCTGAGTGTGTGCACCTCACATAAAAATGTATGTGTATGTGTGTGTATTTATATTTGATTTACATCTTGTGCATTATTTTTGGAATGTTTGATTGTTATTATAAGCATTTGTAACGTTGAATATGTATTTAATTGGTATTATAAACACATATACATGTAGGTATATGTCAGTCAGGGGGGATCGATCCTACTTCGCGGAATTCAACGATCACGGGGGATCTTGGTCCCAATTAACCGCGGAAAGTGAGAGATCCCTGTAATCATGAACGATGTCAGCGAGCACGAATCACTATTCATAAGCTGGGTCACAACCTCAGCAGCCCGGATTCACGGACAAACATTTCAACAAAATGACGATTTCAAGTATGTTACTGTTCATGAGGCTTGATGAGAAATACCTTCCTGGTGCATGTTTTAAGTCTGCATCGATTGAAAAACATACAACCTAAACGATGGCTAGAATGCATGGGGTGAAGCAGAAAAGGAAACAAGGATGAGTTGGTGAAAAAGTAAGCTGAGTTTACGCAGAATGCACATTCATTGTACATGTATTAAACAAACTATTTAACTGCTCCTTTCATGCATGTGGTTTCTCAGATAAATAAAAAGGTTTTCTGAATGCTTGTAGTATACAGTAATCCCCCGCCACTTCGTGTTTCCTACTACGCGTCCCCACAATATCTCGGATTTCCCATCAGGAAATTAAAGATTACAGTACAGTATTCAAAATTCGCACGCATTACATTCAACTACGCTTTCCAACATACTCTGTTCTCCCACTTGATTTGAGTGTTCTCTGATTGGCTGTGAATCTAGCAAGCTGATTGGTCGAGATTATATTTTTCAGCATCCAACACCTTGGGGCTTTTTGTCTTTGTGTTCGAGCCACATTGTTAGTTCATCTACACAATGTATCAGCAGTTCTCCAGCCAAGCACCTAAGTTTTTCCTTTTTCTCTCTCTTTGTGCTCCTAAGTACTGTTGTATACGCTAAGGCCTTGAAAATGGCCCCAGAACAGCGAGGAACTGTTATGGTCTGTTCTAGTTGGCGGCGTTTTTCTCTCTCTCTCTCTCTCTCTCTCTCTCTCTCTCTCTCTCTCTCTCTCTCTCTCTGCATGTGCTGGTGAGGGGTGTGGTGAGGGTCCGACTCTCCTGGCGTCACAGGAAGATCATCTAGTGAACCGAAAAAGAAAAGGAAAATGATGACCGTTAGTGAGAACGTTAAGCTTCTAGATTTATTAAAAGAAGTGTGAAGGTTGGCGTCTGTGGCTCGCCATTACATCATTAACGAGTTGACTGTGTGCTACATTAAGAAGTAGGAAGAGAAAATACGCATATCAGTCGGATCCAAAGATGCAGGAGACCAAGTACGATGAAACAAAGGTTTTTATTGAGTTCAGGGGAAGCACTGGGGTGCGGGAAAATCGTGTTCACCGCAGTGGTGAGAGAAAACAGTGTGGAGCACGGAGCTCCTCTAGCACTCTGATGGCTGAGTCAATAGACCAAATTCGCATTATGACTGTGCATGTGCGGGAAACGTGACCCAACAGCTGATCCAAAGGTCCTGGCTACCAAACTTTCTTATAGCCACTCGCTTTTGTATGTAAACACATCCTAACAACTGCCGCTTAAAGCCTGCCTTAAGCCTTAAATTATCAATATGCCAGGTGCGCATTGTGCCGTAGTGAACTGTGGGCACAGCATTTGTTATCTCGAGTGTTGGAAAAAGGAAATTTGCAGAATAAATGCCTCCAAATTTGGGACTAACGCGTGTACATGTCTGCCGCCATTCACATTATTTACCTTCCCTACCAAGCTGAAGGATCCGGAGGGACGCAAACGTTGGATTAAAGCAGTAAGTTTAGAATTAAAGTGTTCTTTATTTGAATTCATAGACCCTATAGGCTATTTTACCTTTTATTTACCTGTTAAATTACCATAAAAATCGGCGATGCCGTAATCATTAAATATCATAGACTTAGATCTTGAAAATTACTGTTATGTTAATTTGTAATAGACAAAACAAGAGCTGTCAGATCACCCGGTGACAGCTGTCAAACTTGTATTTACCTTCTACGAAGTCACGCTAGTAGGGGTGCCTGGTCCGTCATTCACAAAAAAATCTGCAATGTCAGCGTAAATACACGGGGGACACTTTGATAAGGCGTCATTTTCTGTCTCCCAGTCGTCTTTAAGTCCCAAGGGGTCGGGAATTGTCACTCTTTCCTCATCCGCTTCAAATGTCAATAAGCTGGCATAGTCACTTTGGATTTGTTTAGATTCCTTGGCCTTTGACAAAACTATTGGTAGCTTTTGTAATGTCGCCGCAAGTGCAAGCGCAACAAGTTCATCTTTACGCTTGCACGAACAACCAGGAAGACCCCTACATTTACAATACGCTCGAAGGTCGGGAACTTTCCATAAATTGAACGTATCGATAGTGCAGTTCTCATCCACATCAAGGTTTATTTCCGCCATATTGGTAGCTTGTATGGTAGTCGTGATCCCATGGTGCCGTGCGCGAGCTGAGATGCAAATTTGGTCTATTCAGGTGCACTCTCTGGAGTTCACCTGAGGGTAACAGCGACGCCCCTCACCAGCACGAGAAGAAAAAGAGAGAAGTTAAACACCTCCAACTAGCACAGACCATAACAGTAACAGCGCAATAAGGCCGTTGTGAAAATGGTAAATGCCTTATCGTTGTGCATTACGGACCGCCATAAAAATAATGTGAGTTTGGAGACTAACATGTTACGTACTACTGTAAAGCAAAGGCTCTGGAGGCACTGATGAGTCCCAATCAAGCGCGAGTGCCGCCAGTAATTCTCCTTGACGTGGCTGTGGATTTGTTATTTATAAGGTTTGTTATACAGTATTTATATAGCTTTATTGTCATTATAATAATAATGGCCTTTTATTGAATAAAATGTCTGTCTGTCTGTCTTGTCATCATAAGGTTCAGTTCATCATCTGTAACCGCCGCTTCATCCTAATTAGGGTCGCGGGGAGGCTGGTGCCCATCCCAGCCAACTCAGGGCGAGGGCAGAGTACACCCTGGACAGCTCGCCAGGCGGAAACACGCTGACGGCTTTGCAGCCTACTTTTGTCGAAAGTCAGCAATGGTTCTTTTACATGCCTCTCACCACAGACAGTGAGAGACATGGCCGGCCTTTGATAACCCAGTTAGCTGCACTGGGGAGGACACTGACAACCTTGTGGAGAGTGGGACTCGAACCCCCAACCTTAGGATCAGTGATCCAGCACCTTATACCACTAGAACACCACTGCCATGTCATTATAAGGTGTATAATTTATTTATATGTTAATACCTGCTGCCTGTATGACATGCATAGAACACTTTAAAATTAAAATCTATATACATTTTATATAATATATAGGTGGGTGGGTGTCCTTAAGAAGTGGCAGAAGTCATTTCGCGGTTTTTCGCAGGTCACGGAGTGGGCTGGTGCCCATTAACTGCAAAATAAATGGGATTACTGTATATCATTTAACAATCTGTGAATAAGCTGCAGTTTTCCCCAGGATTTATTCAGAATTTACACTGATCTAAGTCACCTTATATAATTTGTTACGGCCAACTGTCAAACCATCTGCCTACATCCAATGCTGACATTACGTTCCTAGTCTAGCCTGCTTGTAAATGTCCTGAGCTAATTTATTGACTGTACATTACTTTTTGCTGTTTGTTCGATCACCCTCACAAGTCCTGTCAACGTTAGGCCTAAATTAAGCCTAAGCAGCACGTTTATAACGACGTACAGTCCCTTGTATGCAAGAAAATGATCCCAAAACTACCATGCAATCCCTTTGTTTGTTTGGCCACCCTCACACAAGCCCCCTTTAACATTAGGCATATAGCCAGCTTTATAGTGTATATAATAGACTATTTTTATGTGAGATTTCCTTTCGGCTTTTTCCCTTTATCAGGAGTCGCCATAGCGAATGATTCACATGTTTGATTTGGCATAGACTTTTTTTTTTTTTTTTTTTTAACGTCAGATGCCCTTCCTGACACAACCTTTTTGCAAGAGACAGAAACACACTGATGGCTTTGGCGCCTACAGGCCTATAATGAGATGCAAAGCCATGCATGTTTACCTGTTCTGGTGTTCTGCGGCCGGTATCGGGTCAGGTCATCAGTGGGGCCCTTACAACCAATGAAATGTAAAGAACATATGTAAGTATCGGGCAGCGGTGGCCTAGTGGTATAGGGTGCTGGATCACTGATCATAAGGTTGGGGGTTTAAGTCCCACTCTCCACAAGATTGCCACTGTTCCCACAGTGCAACTAACTGGGTTATCGAAGGCCGGCCATGTCGCTCACTGTCTATGGTCTGAGGCTGTAAAAGAACCATTGCTGACTTTTGACAAGAGTCACTGCATAGCCGTCAGCCTGTTTCCGCCCTGTGATGGCTTGATGAGCTGCCTAGCGTGTACACTGGCCTCACCCAGAGTTGGCTGGGATGGGCACCAGCCTCGTCCCGACACTAATTAGGATGAAGTGGTTACAGAAAATGAACTGAACTGATATGTAAGTATCCTTTTTTCACTCTGTCAAAAGAGAAATTATCTCTAGCACATAATCTAACCCATCCTACAAACTTTTGCATGTTTCTCAAACCATACAATATATATATATATACTTTGTATTCCCAGTCCATATCTGGAATCATTCAGACATATTCCATAGCAACAATGCATTGTTGCCACCATGGTGTTGAAAAAAAAAATAGAAGCTCAGTGAACGGATGATTGAAAATATTGATTAAAACAAAGAGAGAGTTGTTCTACCATTTATATATTTATGTGGACAAATATCAGACTGACAAAGTTTGTCTGCATTGTTTACATATGCTCACGCATGCATGCTAGGCAGAGTTATTTTTATAAGGATTGATGGAATTGCGACAAGCGCTATTGAGTAGCTCAGGAACAGACCCTCGTCACAGGGTTAGTATAATCAGGAATCTTTACTCAGTGTGCCACCTGGAGGCAATATAAAATACAATAGTTATACACCCTGAGCAAGACAACAAAAGGACAGTTAATACTAATACAACCACAATGTTATCATAAAATTCTTTGCACGACTACAGTAGTAGCTACATCAAGGCAGCTGTTGTATACTCACTATGTATTGTGATGCTTTATTCTTTCAGCGTTTATTTTAATACTTGATATCTTCTTTTCCTTTCTGCTTTTTCCCTTTTTCAGGGGTCGCTACAGCGAATCATCCGATTCCCATATTTGATTTGGCTTAGGTTTTAAGGTCGGATGCCCTTTCTGACACAACACTTTAGCAAGGGACAGAAAACACGCTGGCGGCATTGCAGCTACTCTTTACGAAAGTCAGCAATGGTTCTTTTATATGAACCTCTCACCATAGACAGTGAGAGACATGGCCCGCCTTTGATAACCCAGTTAGCTGCACTGGAGGGACAGGGACAACCTTATGAAGAGTGGGACTCGAACCCCCAATCTTAGGATCAGCAATCCAGCGCCATTTACCACCAGGCCACCACTGCCCTATTTTAACACTTGATATATCTTTTAGAATTTGAGCTAGATCTAGTCTGATCTAAAAAAAAAAAAAATGCAAAACAGCCACAACTTCTTTAAATCATAGAATGTTACATGTTTTGGCAATTTGCACTTTTGTAAATATATGTATGTGAATTTTTTTTTCAGGAATCAATGGTGAACTTGTTTTCTGTAAATTGGTGTAAGGACCCTTGTCCAGTAAATAGAGCAATATATACTTTATTTATTTGTTTAATTATTTGTTTATTTTGATCTGGGAGCACTCAGAACTTATGTCAATGTCTTCAAGTATCCTCATATGTAATGGACAAGAAACATGTCTGCAGAATCTCCCAATGCCAGGCATATTTTTACAGTTAATAGAATTATATGGTCGATTAATTTTGCAAATGTTTCTTTCTAATCTGAATACTTCTGAAATTAATCCATCTGATGTTCTGTAATAAGAGAACAGGTCATTTTTACATGACATGTTGATGCTGAAAAAATTGTAAATAAAATAGATAGTAATGTCGATCATGTTTTCTTTCCTTTTGTACAGATGTACATCCAGACAACAACTCTAACCATCTCAGTGAGTCTGAGTGCTTCGGTGTCTCTGGGGCTGCTTTACATTCCTAAAATATATGTGGTGCTCCTCCACCCTGAGCAGAATGTGGCCAAGCGTAGTACACGCAGCTTGAAAGCCGTGGTCACTGCTGCCACTATGTCCAACAAATTCAACCCCAAGGCCAGCCTACGGCCTAATGGCGAGGCCAAGACTGAGCTGTGTGAGAATCTAGAAACTCAAGGTATGACACTTATAAAGATATCTCTGAGCTCTTTAGTTTGTACATAGTTCTTGAGCCATTTGTAGATATAATAATTTACTTTGTATTGTCTTGACTTCAATGCACAGCATGAGTGGAAACAACAAATTCATTATTTCATTTCTGGATAGAGTTGGAGTACATCTACAGGAACCACTGTACATCCACTTTTTTTTTTTTTTTTTCGTGGCAGAATTGGTGTTGTAAATCAGATGTGATAATCATGAAATATCACTGTTTCATGCACCACCCCAGTTTGATAACTTCCTAAAACAGATTTCTTCAGGGTCATTACGTCTGGAAAAAAAAAAAAAAAAAAAAAAAAAAAAAAAAACATTATCTCTAACAAGCTGAATAATTGCCAAAAACATCTTCACACTATAGTACCTCATACTAATGGCCTATTTTCCATAGAAATGAAAAGATATCAGAATGTTGCAGCATTAAGTATGAAATTATATCCAGAAAGACGACAACGAATACTTGTGATTTTGAATAGTGGACCTCACATAAAGCGCAAATTCAAATTCAATTATTGTCATTTCATCAATATGCAGCTACCTGATACACTACACAGTGATAAGAAAATGGCATTTCTCCAGGACCAACGAGACAAAAATGAATGATGCTGTACAATACTAAAAAGCTACATATAACGAGATAAAGTCTATGTGCACAAGCCTGCACATAGTACAAGATGGTATGATGCTTACTAATACAGGACAACAAGTACAGTAACAAATGGTGCAGAACCAAACAGTACACATTTTTCCGATGTAACTGTTAGATTTAACATTCATCTTCCATTCATTTTCTGAACCACTTAATCCCAACTAGGGTTGCTGAGAGGCTAGCGCTCATGTCAGCCGACTCAAGGCAAGGCCGGGGTACACCCTGGACAGCTCCCAAGGCCATGGCAAGGCTTAGATTTAACATATAGTTCAAAAAATAAAAATAATAAATAAAAAATAAAACACTCCCAAGACAACCTCATGCACCCTTTAAAAATAATAAAAGTACCCCAATTTTGTATGAAATATGTGTTAAAAGTAAAAGAAAATTGTTGATTAAACAATTTAAATATTTTATTAACATATTAAACCATTTTATTAACATAATTATTAAACATTTTTTTATTAACACACACAGACACACACCTGTCTCTCTCTCTCTCTCTCCCCCTCTCTCTCTCTCTCTCTCTCTCTCTCTTTCTCTCTCTGTATCTATCTCTTTCTCTATCACACACACACACACACACACACACACACACACACACACACACACGGACGGGATGTTTTATTTAAAGTGGAATTACAGTACCTGTTTGAAAGATCAGAGGTCCTCACTGTATTTCTGCTTTAGGGTCTTTAGGGTCGCTTTAGGGTCGCTTCAGGGTTCTGCGTCATCCCTCCTAGCCAATGGGAGTTCAGCTGGGTGGGATGTTGAGAGACGGCCAATGAGAGAGCAACTTGCGCATCGTGTGAAATTTTGATTGGCGCATTTGAATTTTGAATTTCTTTTCATAAGAGGGTGTTGTTTTCGTATCCGGGGACGAAAACTTAGGAAAATGTTTTCGTAACCCGGGGATTCTGTACCCGGGGGTTTCGTAAATCAGGGGCTGACTGTGTTTTAATCAAGCTCGAGAAGATGCAGGGAGTTTGAGTGGCATCATAGGCCTTAAATAATAAGGTTTTCTGCCAAAAGATGAATGAATGTATGACCACAATGCAAACCATGCTTATATTGAAATGCGAATGAAACATACATACAATACGTTTTTTTTTTTTTTTTAGCAATTACAGCTGCAAGTCTATCTGGGTATGTTGCCATGAACTTAGCACATCTACCCAATGGAAGTTTTGGCCATTTTTTAAATCAAAACTGTTCAAGTATCTTTTAAAAAAATCTTTTTTAAACATCACTTCAAATGGGGGTTTAAATAAATTCCTGGAATAATAAATACTCATCCTTAAGGTACCAGTAATACACATGATCATTTTTAAATTGCAACCATGTAAAACAGAGCATGTCTGGATGTGTTTTGTGACCAGCTATGGACAAACTTGTGGAAGGAACAATCTTCTGTAAACCTCCTCAATTCCTCGAGCTCGTTGAAGTATGAATGACCAAGCAGATTCGATCAGTTCTCAATTCAGTCTTGTTCTTCTTTTCCTTTTGGCTGTTCCCTTCAGGGGTCGCCACAGCGAATCATCTACCTCCATCTCACCCTATACTCTGCATCTTCTTCTCTTACACAAACTACCTTCATGTGATCCTTCAACACATCCATAAATCTTCTCTTTGGTCTTCCTCTAGGCCTTCTGCCTGGTAGTTCCAACCTCAGCATCCTACTACCAATATACTCACTATCCCTCCTCTCTACATGTCCAAACCATATCAGTCTAGCCTCTCTGACTTTGTCTTCAAAACCTCTAACATGTGCTGTCCCTCTGATGTACTCATTCTTGATCCTATCCATCCTCGTTACTCCCAAAGAGAACCTCGACATTTTCATCTCTGCTACCTCCAGCTCTGCCTCCTGTCTTTTCCCCAGGGCCAATGTCTCTAAACCATACAACATCACCGGCCTCACCACCGTCTTGTACACTTTTCCTTTCATTCTTGCTGATACTTTCCTAACACAAATCACATCGGACACTTTTCTCCAACCATTCCAACCTGCCTGCACACACTTCTTCACCTCTTTTCCACACTCTCCATTGCTCTGGATTGTTGAGCCTCTTCTTCTTTTCCTTTCGGCTTTTCCCTTCAGGGGTCGCCACAGCAAATCATCTGCCTCCATCTCACCTTATCCTCTGCATCTTCTACTCTTACTCCAGCTACCGTCATGTCCTCCTTCATCACATCCTTAAATCTCCTATATGGTCTTCCTCTTGGCCTTCTGCCTGGTAGTTCCAACCTCAGCATCCTACTGCCAATATACTCACTATCCCTCTTCTGTACATGTCCAAACCATCTCAATCTAGCCTCCATGACGTTGTCTCCAAAACCTCTTACATGTTTTGTCCCTCTGATGTACTAATTTCTGATCCTATCCATCCTCGTTACTCCCAAAGAGAACCTCAACATTTTTCATCTCTGCTACCTCCAGCTCTGCCTCCTGTCTTTTCCTCAGCGCCACTGTTTCTAAACCATACAACATTGTTGGCCTCAACACCGTCTTGTCCACTTTTCCTTTCATTCTTGCCGATACCCTCCTGTCACACATCACACACTTTTCTCCAAACATTCCAACCTGCCTGCACACGCTTCTTCACCTATTTTCCACACTCTCCATTGCTCTGGACTGTTGAGACTAAGTACTTAAAATCCTCCACCTTCTTTATCTCTGCCCCCTGTAACCTCACCGTTTCACTTGAGTCCTTGTCGTTCACACACATCTATTCTTTTTACTGTGGCTAACCTCCATTCCTCTCCTTTCCAGGGTTTACCTCCACCTCTCTAGATTTCTCTGCACTTGTTCTCTGCTCTCACTGCATATCACAATGTCATCTGTAAACATCATAGTCTATGGAGATTCTTGTCTAACCTCGTCTGCCAGCCTGTCCTTCACCACAGCAAACGAGAAGGTTCTCAGAGCTGACCCTTGATGCAGTCCTACCTCCACCTTGAACTCTTCTTTGACACCAACAGCACACCTCACTACTGTCTTACATTTCTCATACATGCCCTGCACCGGAGTAACAGAGAAGTATGTGGTGCTCTTTCTTGGCATGAAACCAATCTGTTGCTCACAAATGCTGACCTCTGCCCTTAGTTTAACTTCCACTATTCTTTCCCATAACTTCATCGTATGGCTCATCAACTTTACCCTTCTGTAGTTGCCACAACTCTGCACATCTCCATTGTTCTTAAAAATGGACACTAGCACACTTCTCCATTCCTCTGGCATCTGCTCACTCTCTAAGACCCTGTGAAATATTCTTGTCAGAAAATCTACTGCTACCGCTCCTAGACACTTCCATACCTCCACAGGTATGTCATCAGGACCAACTGCCTTTCAACCCTTCATCCTCTTCAATGCCCTTCTCACTTCACCCTTATTAATCTTTGCAACTTCCTGGTTCTCAACAGTCACCTCTTCTACTCTTTTTTCTCTCTCATTTTCCTCATTCATCAGCTCTTCAAAGTACTCTTTCCATCCTCCGAGCACACTTCTGTCATCAGTCAATACATTTCCCACTCTGTCCTTAATCACTCTAACTTGCTGCACTTTCTTCCCATCTTTATTTCTCTGCTGTGCCCACCAGTATTAATCATGTTCTCTCTCCTTACTGTCCAGCCTAGTATACAAGTCATCATACGCCCTCTGTTTGGCCTTTGACACCGCTACCTTTGCCTTATGCCATGTCTGCCTGTACTCTTGTTTACTCTCTTCAGTCCTCTCAATGTCCCACTTCTTCTTAGCAAACCTCTTCCTTTGTACACACTCCTGCACTTCCTCATTCCACCACCAAGTCGCCTTATCTACTGTCCCTCCAAAGCACACACCAAGGACTCTCCTGCATGTCTCCCTGATCACATTAGCTGTAGTTATCCAGTCATCTGGAAGCACTTCCTGAGCACCCAAAGCCTGTTTCAACTCCTCCTTGAAGACAACACGACACTCTTCCTTTTTCAGCTTCGACTATGTTGTCTTCTGTTCTGCCTTTGCCTTCTTCACCTTTCTCACCATCAGCATCATCCTGCACACCACCATCCTATGCTGTTTGGCAACAGTCTCACCCACTACAACTTTGCAGTCACTGACTTCCTTCAAATTATTTCGCCTACACAGGATGTAGTCTACCTGCGTGTTCCTACCTCTGCTTTTATAAGTCACCCTATGGTCCTGTCTCTTCTGGAAGAAAGTATTCACCATAGCCATTTCCATCCTTTTTGCAAAATCTACCAACATCTGTCTTTCTGTGTGTTCCTGTCCTGGATACCAAACCTACCCACCACTTCCTCGTCCCCTCTGTTGCCTGCACCAACATGTCTATTAAAGCCTGCACCAATGACCACTCTTTCAGCTCTGGGGGTACTCTGCATCACTTCATCTAACTCTCTCCAGAATCTCTCCTTCTCTTCTCGCTCACATCCTGCCTGTGTGGCATAAGCACTAACAACATTGAACATCACACCTTCAATTTCTAACTTGAGACTCATCACTCTGTCTGACACTCTGTTCACTTCTAGAACATTCCTGACAAACTCATTCTTCAAGATGACTCCTACTCCATTTCTCTTCCAATCTACACCATGGTAAAGCAGCTTAAACCCTGCTCCTAAGCTTCTAGTCTTGCTACCTTTCCACCTGGTCTCCTGAACACACATTATGTCCACCTTCCTCCTCTGCATCATGTCAGCCAGCTCTCTACCTTTTCTTGTCATAGTTCCAACATTCAGCCCCGCCTCTCAGCCCTAGACTCATGCTTTCTTCTTCTCTGTCTGCCTATGGACACGCCTACCACCTCTCCTTCTTCGACTTCCTCGACCAACAGTAGTCCAATTTCCACCAGCACCCTGTTGGTGAACAGCACTGATGGCATCGTTGTTAACCCGGGCCTCGACTGATTCGGTATGAAATTATTATTTTTGACTCGCATGTTATATGTTGCATTGGTTTTATGCTGGATGCCCTTCCTGATGCAACCGTCTGCATTTATCCAGGCTTGGGACTGGCGTGAGGGTGAACACTGGCTTGTGCCCCTCTCATGACTGAATTCAGTCATGCATACATACATACATACATATATATTGAAATCCGTTGCCATACACTGATGTTCATTTTGATTTCATTGTTATTTGTTTTAATAATTTCCTGTATATTGTTGTTTGTGCCATTCGTCTGAATCCTTTGTGCACGTGATTTGTATGCACTATGGAAACTTTTTGTTTGTCCTTCGTCCACCTTAAGTGTGTTAATTTTTATCATCCATACACTCCATATTATATATACTGTTGAGGATGTGGAGGCAGTTGAGACATTGGATGGACTCGGAGAGACATGTCTGTCATGGCCTTGTGAAAAGTTGGGAGTGGGAGTACTGGATTGAAGTTTGGAGTGACAGGAAAGAAAATTTGTTCAGTCAGTGCGCAAATGTTTTAGGCCTGCATATAACTGTGATATGATCAGTTTGTTTCATGGATCATATGGAGAGCTTTCGCACAGCTTGATATCCATCCATTAACACATTCATTAATATTTATTGGTCATTTGCTCTTAGTGATGAAACCATTTAATTTTTGTTTTTATTTATTTATTTTTTTTTTTTTCATTTCATCAATTGTCAGTTCATCCAGCCCAGCACTTAGGAATCAATTCATTGGGCATTTTGTGTGTATTTGTGCGTACTCAGACTTTTTGTTCATGTTAATTTCTTCAATGAGCATGAAAACTACCAAGTAGTCTCTCTTTATTTGCTTCCACTAAGCTTGTTTTAATCATGAAAAATTGTTTCAGAGATTGAAATTAACCGTTTGTTTATTTAAAAAAAAGAAATGCAATGAATAATTTATTTAATTTTTTTTTTTTTTTTCAGTATCAAAAAAAAATAATAATGCTCATCTACCTTGGTAGTATGTTTTCCTACCTTTTGCAAACTTTTGCATATATATAAAATGGACAGATTTTTGAAATATTAATATATAGATATTCATTCATTTACATATTGGGGGCATCCCAAGTTTAGTGCAATATACCCACTCTGAAACTCATACAACTCTGGTAACTCAAACAGCTCATGGTGTTTGTGGCTTGTGGCATAGCCAGTGCAGTGGTAAAACCATCTACAGTAATTTAAAATAAGAATATATATATACATACATATATAAAACACGTGACGACTTACGTTTTTAATTGGTTCCGGACAGCCGAACGTAAGTTGAAAGTGAACGTAAGTCGTTACAGTGACGTATGACGTGTGACGTATGACACTCATACTGTACTATACATCCAAAAATACCATTACTGTATCTCATAAAACACCCCTAAATCAATTATTATAAACATAACATTGTAAAATAATATCAAATATATCAAATAATATCAACATTAATTTCAAATAAGTCACTTATTTATACCGAGTAACTTTACATGAAGCTAAAAACAGCCAATCAATACTTACAATATGTGAAGCACTCAATACCGAAAGTAGTGTACTTGCAAAAGTAGTGTACTTGCTGTGGGTTATACAGACTTCCGGTCTTTCAAGTGCACAAGGGTGCCATTGAGCTCGTTTAGAACACAGCCTGCCATGTGAATCCCAGCAAAGCGGAGAGTTCTTTCTTTTGTGTAAGTAAGTTAGTAAACTTTATTCAAGAGATGCATACAAAGAACAAGTACAAATCATAATGGATATTAATATAAAAATAAGTATACACTCTTAAGATTCTGCTAAAAGATAATAAATATCTGTAATTGTTCTGTAATTTGTGTTTTCATTCATTTTACAACTCTCTTTGCTTAACTGAGTATGCATGGTAGATTGTGCCGATCCGAGCAGATAGTTAATTCAGCTCTGTGTATGAGACTTGCAACCATGCTAGTAGGCTATAGGTATATATATATATATATATATATATATATATATATATATATATATATATATATACACACACACACACACGCACACACACACACACACACACTCAGTCTGTAAATCCGTAAAACGGATGAACGTAAGTCGGGGATCCCTCGCTACTTAGCGCTTCAATTCATGCGGCTTCAGTGCATCGCATTTTTTTAAATAAAAATATTCATCGTTTTAAAAATAAGGAAATTAAGGAAGAGTAGGGGGGAAAGTTAAGGATAATGCCACAAAAAAAAAAAAAAAACCTTAAACAAACAAAAAAATCTCCCATCAAAACTAGTTACATTGTTGTGCGGTGCGCAACTGAGTGCATGCACTCCCATCATCCTTTGCTAGCTGAGATAGGCTACAGATTATCTATGACTCTATTTGAATTAAGTGGTTCAACAAATGAGTAATGAGAGTTTGTACTTTGATTCTCGCCAAAATATAAAAGTTAAAGCTGTTCTGTTTTGGAGGGATGGGCTAGAAGTCAATATACAGGACTAATCAACAGTTGCTACAAAGAGTTTGTTATTACTGCACAAGGGGTTATGAAAGCAAACGCTTGCAAACTTTTCTCGATCATAGATAAGTAATATCTAATTATTTTCCTCACTCAATAAATGATCAAGTGGGGCAGTGGTTGCCCGGTGGTAAAGTGATGGGTTACCGATTTCAAGGATGGGGGTGCAAGTCAACATTTGTCACTACTGTCCCCCCCAGTGCAGATAACTGGGTTCTCAAAGGCTGACCATGTCTCTGACTATCTGTGATGTCACGTGTAAAAGAACCATTGCTGACATTCATCAAGGGTAGGTTAGCATAGCTGTCAGCATGTTTCTGCCCTGCAATGGCCTGGCGTGCTGTCCAGGACGTACACTGCTCCCACCCAGAGTTGGCTGAGATGGGTGCCAGCCTCCCCACGACCCTAATTATGATTAAACAGTTCATAAAATGAATGAATACATTACCAAGTGTTCTATTTTCTTGACGATCTGTTGAAGATTTTATTTATCTACTGCTAGGAATTGTGAAAAAAAATCTGATGTTTTAAATAATGTTAATATAGAACATTCTAAAGAGTTCACAACTTTTAAGAACTATGATACTGGTCCAACTATTTGTAGCACCAGACATGTACAGACACACTCATAGGATTACCACACCTAATGTAAATGTTGGGGTTGGTCCAAACTCAAAATAAAAGGATAACATTCCATTGGAATCGATGTATAATCAAATTACTGGTGAACAAAATATATCAAGGCTATCCAAATTGAATATCCATCTGATCCAGTTTTTTTTTTTTTTTTTTTTTTTTTTTTTTTTTTTTTTTTTTTTTTTTTTTTTAAGAATGCTGTATGTATTCCCATTTTAAAACAATTAAATGAGATACAGCAAGGTGTTCCTGGATTCAAGTTCTTGCATTGGTAAGGATGTTTCTTTGTTGGGTTTGCATTTTTGTCCCTTTGCCTGTAGAGGTGTCATTCGGGTATGTTAGGATAATTGACTATTCCCGAATTGACCCACGGTGTAAGTGTAAAAGTTATTTATGTTTGTCCTACAATGAACTGCCAAGTTCTTCAGCGTGTACCCTACCTCTGTCCTAACGTGACAATATACTAAATCAACACAATTACACGACATTCAAGAGATAACCCTAAATGTAATCTGACCTGATTTCTAGATATTGCAACTGTCACAAAGAGTCCTTTATCAGATATACTCCGTGAACAGTTCCAGTGATTTTTCTCTGAGATATGCGGTTAAATCGTAGTTCTCAGAGTAGGTCTCAGATCCTTTATAATCGTGCCATATTTGGAAACGCCTCTTCCAGAGAATGCTCCTAACTCAGTCCAGCAATAAAGAGTTTTTCCTCCTCAGACATCTTTCAGAAATCTCCGAAGAAAGTGATGAGAAATTGTTGCCTTATACAGAGAAGATACCTCTGTGTTTAAAAATGTCCCCACTACATGAACAACAGGTTTGACTGGAAGGGGCGGTTCCTCGTTGCTCCCTTCTCTAGACCACCTCTGCCCTTATATAGCATCCTGAAGTTTCCACATGTGTCAACCATTAATCAAAGTAGGTCACGCCTACTCTGTTTACAAACAGGGAGGAAGACCCAGGGGTCAGCTCACTATGCAAACAGAGTGGACTTGTTCCCAGTCAGAATAAGTAATAAGATAAGATAAGATAAGATACAGCTTTATTAATCTCACAATGGAGAAATTCACTGTTACAGGCTCTTGAGGTACCATCAGTAGGGGGTGCAAAAATAGATACATATACAAACATACACACATACATATATATTATATAAGTAAATAAATAAATAGATACATAAATAGTATAAATTAATAAACAATAAAAGAAAAGAAGGGGACAGCTTTGTAGACTGGCCTATATTAAAGTGTATATGTATCTGAGTGCAGAGTAGATGGGTTGATATGGTTCACAGTCAGTGGGGTGGATGTGGTTGATTAAAGTGCACGGGGTTTTTATTGCACATAACCGGTATTTTCAAAGACAGTTACAAAGTGGCGTTGTACAGTCTGACAGCAGTGGGAATGAACGACCTGCTCCTTCCTGCACTGAGGATGTCTCAGTCGTCCACTGAAGGAGCTACTCAGCTCCTCTACAGTCTGGTGCAGTGGGTGAGAGCTGTTGACCAGGATGGATGTGAGCTTTGCTACCATCCTCCTCTCACTCACCTCCTCCACAGAGTCCAGTGGACAGCCGAGGACAGTGCTGGCCCTCCTGACCAGCTTGTTCAGTCTCTTTCTGTCCTGCTCTGTGCTGCCCGGGGCCCAGCAGATGGCAGCGTAGAGGATTGCAGAGGCTACCACAGAGTCATAAAAAGTCCTGAGCAGAAGTCTAAAATAAAACAAATTAATAAAATAAAATAAAACAAATACATGTCAGAATTATAACAAAATAACAGTTGAAGTTATATTGTTTCACCCAGTAAATATGCCGTCGATAGTACCTCAGAATGCAGCTTTTGGTTTTCAAGAGCAAGTAATTTCCAAAACTTTTAGATGGTTTTCACAATTGCTCTGATTTTTTTTTCCAGTCTTTTTTTTCCTTTGCCAATCTCATCCCTGTTGTTCTTATGAATTTTAAATTATATAGCAATTAACTGTAATTGATTGATTAGTTTGAATGGGAGAAATAAATCATGCCGAATTATTACTTCAGCTGATAGTATACTAATTTAACCCGGCATTTCGCATCAATACTGTCAAAACTGCTTTTTATTGTGTAACAAAAAACTTTGTTGTAATTAAAGCAAATGATGTATAAAAAGCTTAAGTTAACAGGATACAGTTTAGAACCTCTGTTTTTCTAAGGAGTACTAAACTCAGACAAACTTAACACACAAACATTTATTACTATGACAAAAGGAAACCAAAATAAATAAACACAAATACTGGGCTCTTGTGCTGTTTTGAGATGTCAAGTCAGGTGTTGACTCTTATGGTGTGGCTCTCTGTGTTCTGCTGTGCTATGTTCCATGGAGAGAGGCGTCTTTCTTGGGTTATGTTGTGAGCTGGGTATCTTGGCAGCGAGTGAACGGTTTAGCTGGTCTGGTGTTTCTCTGTATAATTTTACCTTTTCCATTATTGTTTATCCACTTCTTTTCTGCAAACCTCTTTGTTTTTTTTTTTTTTGTTTTTTTTTTTCATATACAGTGGTACCTCACCTTACGAAAGTCCCAAGAAACGAAAAATCCAGGTTACGAAATGCATTTTCCTAAAATTTTTGTCTCTGGATATGAAACAAATTCACGTTACAAAATGTCAACTCAAACAATGTGTGAGTTGCTCTCCCATTGCCTATCTCCCAACATCCCACCCCGCTGGCCTTCCAGTGACTATCTCCCAACATCTCACCCCACTGGCCTCCCATTGGCTAGGAGAGATGACACAGCTCCCTCCCATTGGCTATAATGCTGTATAGAGCTGTATCTCCATAATACCTATGATGCTTTTCATGCAAAGGGCAGAGTTACCGTTGTTTAGTGAGTTTTTCAAGTGTGCTCATTGCAACTTTATTTTTTGTCTTAGGCTTTTAACCTTGCATAAACATTTGTAAAATTATAACTCTGATAAGAAGACATAGTCAACACATGCGCGCACACACACACACACACACACACACACACACACACACACACACACACACACACACACACACACACACGCACGTGTGATTCCTGGTGTGAGTCAAAAGAAGAAGTGGGCTCGTGGCATGCAGTTGAGAGATATCACAAAGGAATATGGCCAAATCCATCTACCATCGGTACAATATTGAAGCAGAAGGAGGCCTTAAAAGGTATACTTTTATAATTTTTCAAAGGTTTAGGCGATAGTATTGGGGGCCTTGGAACGAATCACGCATTTTACATGTAAAATGCGGTTCAATTTACGAAAAATCCATGTTATGAAACCACTTCTGGAACAGATTAATTTCGTAAGGTGAGGTACCACTGTATTAAATTTTGATGTTTACTTTATCATCCTTTTGGGTACCCTTTATGAATGTTTCTTATGAGTGTTTCTGTCCCAAAAACCTCCAGAAATGTCTCTCTGCATTGGACATTTTTGAGAATGGAATTTTTCAAATGGGATACAAACATACAAATTAGGGATCTGTCCAGTCAGCTTTCGAGCTAACACTGTGGATGTGAACTGGGGAGGTTCTGGGCATTAAGGCATTTGAGACGCACCAATTTTGAAAGACTTTTATATCCTAATTATATAAACTTTTAGAGGCATGCATTTTAATATAAACCTCACATTAAATTGTACAAAAGCATGAGCATTATAATATGAAACACAGACTTTATCTTTGTAAGAGAGATCGTTTAGTGACATTAAAAGTCATGAAATAGATTTATTCAATCATTCATTTTCTGAACCGCTTAATCCTAATTATGGTCACAGGGAGAATGGCGCCAAACCCAGCGACTCCAGGCAAGGGTGGGGTACAACTGGAACAGCTCGCCAGGCCACCACAGGGCCAACACTCACACAACCATTCACACCTACGGGAGATTTGGAACAGCCAATTAACCTACTGTGCATGTTTTTGAACTGTGGGAGGAAACCACAATACCTGGAGGAGATCTACGTAAATACTGGGAGAACAAATTCCACACAGAAATGCCAGAGCTGGGAATCAATCCAAGAACCTTCTTGCTATGAGGTGGACATGCTAAACACTACATCACCATTAATAAAATGGATGGGATTGCATATTACAAGTTACCCTTAGATTAACACACAGATAAATGAAATATACATTCTGGTAGATACAAAATTCAGACTTGCTGTATATTCTTCTTCAGCTGAGAGAAAAATTATTTGTTCTCTCTCTCTCTCTCTCTCTCTCTCTCTCTCTCTCTCTCTCTCTCTCTCTCTCTCTCTCGCTCTGTGTGTGTGAATGAGTGAGTGAGTGTCTTTGTATGCGTGTGACAAGGATCAAGAGGATTTACACTTTTGCTGTCATTTGATTACCACTGTGATACTTGAGTTATATTAGGTTTAACAGCAGTGTTTTCCCGTAGTTAATTGCTCACATTCTGATAAAAGTTTGTCTTATATTAAATCAGTGCAAGAAAAGGTTTTAGTAATATGTGGTTGCAATAACTTCTCAGATCAGCTTGGTCGGGAAGACATAACTTTATTGCTATCTGGTGCAAAAATCTTAAGCTGAAATTGGATGTTTTTTGAAATAAAGGTGCCTACAGAAACACTCCAAGTATTGTATGAATTTTGAGTAAGCCTCAAAAGTAACACTGAAATAATTTTAAGCAAAAAAAAAAAAAAGGAATTTTAATGTTAATGCAAACATTTTCGCTGAAGCATTGAGATTTCATGGATGGTGACGAACAAACTCTCTTCAGGATTGAATGATTAGACTAATATTTTTGCAAGGCTAGAATAATCCTATGGCCTCATTTAAGGAGCAATTTTCATTTTTCCTGTCCAGTAGAAATTAAGTTTGCTTATTATTACACTGTTTACCATTTCAGAATGTTGGAAATTAGTTGTACTGTAAACCTTACTAGCAGAGCTCCTGAGGGGAGCACCAAAGCACCAACAAGGCTACTAAATTGCTAACTTGATAATGAATTGTAAACCTAAAAAAAAAATAAAAAAGAAGTTTGTACACCATTGCACACACACCCCCAAAAAAATTAATAAATAATGCACAATCTATTTCAGATGGATAGGAAAACTTTTTTTTTAGGAAAAACACAAAGCATTTGGTAAAACAGAATATGAACTTGTTGAATAGTTAATTACTTGTGTGTTAACCTTTCCTTCTTTCACTCCGGACTGCTACCAGGAACTCTGGGAAGATGGACTTATTTGTGACTTTTAGGGCTATAGTTGATTTGGCCTTTGAATGAGATATTGACAACTTTCAAATAATTTATTATATACACACGAAATTCTCCAAACCAGGAAAGTCTGTGGGAAGAAAACCCATAAGCATACCAATTGTTTCAGGGTCAGTATACCAATATATTTATTGACAAATCAAGAATACATGTGATATTAATACACAGGCAATGTTCATAGATACAACACTTTTCCCATAAATTTTTATAAAATTTAAATGGAGCAGAAATATACTGGTTTGCAAATCTCATACTTACATATTTTATTTAACATAGAACATGATATTTTACTGTTTATTAAAGTAAAATGTCAGCTCATTTTGTATATGATGGCATCAGTAAAAACCTGGAAACATAAGTCATGCTTCAAAGACACAGCTGGAGGAACATTTTACAACTGGTTTTAGTAATTTCACAAAGGTCAGTAAAATGATTGATTATAACAGGGAGATCTGGGGAGAAGTTCAGTAATCTTGAAATAACTGCATCTACAATCAGAATAGTGCTTCTCAGTATAAAATTGCCAAGACTTTTAGTATTTTATCATCTGGAGTACATGATATCATCAAATATTTTAAGAATCTGGAGAAACCTCTCTGTACAAGAAATATTCTCAAATGCCCGTGATCTTTATGCCCTCGGGTGGCACTGCTTTAAAAGCATGTATGAATCCACAGACAACAAAAAGCTATATCTGTGCATGACTCCCCGTATTGTCTGGGCCAAAGATAATTTAAAATGGTTAAAGCAAAAACGTTTCCATAATCAGATGAGTCAAAAATGTTCATTTTTTTGGAAATTATTGATGTCACATCATTGGACTAAAGGAGAGAGAGAGAGAGAGAGAGAGAGAAAGAGATTATCAGAATACAGACACTCCCCATACGTTTGGAGGGCCGTTCGTTAATTTGTTTGTAAGTTGTTACAGGGCATTCTTTAGAGGGGAATATGTTTAAAGCATGTCCCCCAGTGCAGCTAACTGGGTTATCAAAGGCGGGCACTGTCTATGGTGAGAGGCAGGTAAAAGAACCATTGCTGACTTTCGTAAAGAGTAGGCTGCAAAGTCGTCAGCGTGTTTCTGCCCCTCGCTAAAAAGGGTTGTGACAGGAAGGGCATCCGACGTAAAAACCTCTGCCAAATCAAAAAACGTGCGAATCAGATGATTCGCTGTGGCGACTCCCGAGTAAAAAGGGAAAATCCGAAAGGAAGACAGACATATGTTTAAAGCATGTATAAGTAACCTATACGAGTTTGTACTGTATACAAACCTAAATGCACCACAAATGATCAAACTAACTGTGACATCAGGAACTTTCAGCCGGACCCAAAATGCAGGAGACAGAGTAGGATGAAAATGGAGATACTTTATTGTTACAGTGGAGGCACTTGAGCAAGGGTAAAAACATAGTCACTGCTCGAAACGTTTTCGATACGGGGAACTATGGCGTGGAACTAGTCGAGCACGGAGCTGAAACCAGGAGTCAGAGAGATCACAGGAAAACAGGGACGTGAAGAGGGACATTCTTCTAGCACCGGGATGAGCGTGTTGCTCGTCTTTATAGCACGGTAGATTGGTGAGTAGGATCAGGTGTACACATTGCGATCCACCCACGTGTATCAGCCACGCCTCTCTGCCGGAGCCTAATCGAATATTAAGTGTACCCCAGGATAATGTTTAATCGTATTTCATACTCATATTTATGATATATCGTTCGATAGATTTTATTAAATTACATTTTTACTTGTTCTTCAATTTCATTTCACTTTCACTTTCAACCTCGGACAGCCCTGTTTGTATGTCCAGATGTTGGTAAAACAAATGTTCATAAGTATGGCAGCATCTGTACACTTCAAAGCCTGCATCTCTGCAAGCTCTGTTTACAGACAGTGATTTCTTGAAGTGTTCCTGATACTATGCAGTGATTTCCAACACATATTCATCCAGACATTAATCCATCAATTTGTTGAACTGACTAATTCTTCTACAAGGGTTAGAAGGAGGCTAGCGCCTATAAAAGTTGACTCTGGGTGAAGGCAAAATACACCCTGAACAACTATGCCAATCCATTGCGAGGTCAACACATACAATCATTTGCACTCACACTGTGTGCTAATTTGAAACACTTATTTAGCCTAATGTGCTTTGGATCTTGGGAAGAAACCTGGAGCACCCTGTGGAAACTGACGCATGGTGGCGGCAAAAGTACAACCTCCACACAGAAATGCTCTCAATCATCCCAGGATTTGAACTCAAGATCATCTGCTGTGATATGGATATGTTAACCACCATGCCACTGTGCAGCCTGAACAGAATCATTACCATTTTAGATTCTAATATTGATTTTCAGCCTTCACCCATGCACAGAGAGAGATTTTTTTTTTTCAGATTCTTAGAATCTTCTGAAGATATTTTGAAATTAATATTTAAAGTTTCTGCAAATTTATGTTGAGTAATTTTTTTTCACACTGTTTCACAAATTTTAGATGCAGGGTTTTTTTATTTGTTTGTCTTTTTTGTTTGTCTTTTTGTTTATGTTGTTTTT
This sequence comes from Plotosus lineatus, assembly GCA_024760905.1. Taxonomy (NCBI): domain Eukaryota; kingdom Metazoa; phylum Chordata; class Actinopteri; order Siluriformes; family Plotosidae; genus Plotosus; species Plotosus lineatus. Next base: position 33,203,553 of record CM045741.1, read on the forward strand.
TGCGACTGAGTAAACCTTTATGAGCTTTTAATATTAACCCTTTAACGCCCAAATTATTTTTTGTAGTAAAAAAAAATATATCACTAGTTTTTCCTCATCAAAAAGGCCTTAGGAAACACCCTGAACACATTTCTTTCAACAAAATTATAAAAACACTAATAATAATAATAACCAAATAATAACACGCTCACAAATTCGTAAACGACACAATCCTGCGCACTCACGGTCATCTCACAGCTGACTGAGGCATGAGGGACCAAGCTGTGTTGCATCAGACGATGTCACAACAAGTATAGAACACGTTCTGAATTACAGCAGCACTGAGTACAATGCATCGAGTAGTTATTAGCATTTTTGAAAGAGGACCATATGGTCCTTCTGGGTGTTAAATCGTGACCTGTAAAAATGGAGCCACATGAATAACTCAAAGGACCTTTATATTATCCTCCTAGAGACAAGTTGAAGGAAATTTAAAATTGAACATTTTTTTTTTCTATTGAATCACTATCTGTCTATGACACCAATAATCTGTCGAGTTTATAGGTAAATATGCTTTTTCATTTTTTCCAGGACTTAGCCCCAAACAAACATACATCAGCTATAGCAACAATGCAGTCTAGCAAAAATTGGGGCGGGGCAGGGGATGCATAAGAGTGACTTGTGGAAGACAGCTACTTAAGGTGAACCATCTTCTGGTTTCCAGATGGAGGAGAGATTTGAACACAGCCTCCTGACTCCATCCATACCTTCAGGTCTGAGAAGATTTTGAGGAGGCCCTGAGGAAAAAATGGGAGGTACGTCACATTTCTGGGATCCAGCAGAACTGACCCCACGGTGGGACCATCTGAAAAATCTCATGACAACTTCTTTGCTCATCTGTCTTATTATTTGATCTCATTGTTAACCTGACAATTACCAGGCTTTGACATATCGTGTTCAGGTGTTCATACATTAACGGGGTTGCTTAGATCTCTTTCTCCCAGTGGGGACTCTCATGTTTTCCTCTTGGTGATGATGACAAGAGCAAAATACATTGTTTACAGATGTTCAGCATGCTGGTTTGATTATGGGCATCCTGTGTTGTGTTTGTTCTTTCTTTCCTTTTGTTAACATTTCTGGAATGCATTTAAACCATGTTGCTATGCTCTTATCACAAATGAGCCCTTATGATAAACTGTTTTAGGTGTATGGATTTTTGGGGTAATGTTTGCTTGTGCTTAAGTATGAACCCTTTATGAAGTCTAACTAACTAACCTGTGGTCCGATCCAAATCTCTCAGTAGCTATCACTGCCAACTGTGCTTTGGCAAAATGTGAAACCACAATTTAGTACTTAGCTCATGGAAGAAGATTTAATTCTTTAAGACCCCCCCGCTCTGATTGTTCCAATACAACAAACCTGAAATCAGTTTCCTGTTGTTATAAGCAATTTAAAAAGAAATTTTGAAAACAGGATACATAAAGCTTAAATGTCACAAGAATTGGAAAAACTGTCAAGTGATATATTACAGCAATGCATTTTGTGGATGTCCTGTGAATTTATTACTCACCATTTATTTTTCGACTCTGTTTATTTTTGCACTTCTTGTGTTGCTGAATGCAATATGTTCATACTGACCTTGCTAAATAGCAATTTAATGTGTGTTCTGGTAATGTTTGCATTTGTCTAAAAAATAAAAATTAAAAAGAAGAAGAAATGGGGGGGGGATATATATATATATAGATATATATAAACAGTGCCTGTACTGAAGTTTTTGTAAAATATGAAAATTGAGGTATGTGAAGCATGATCATTTTTATACATCAGTTGTTTCTAATAAAAAATGTTTTTTTTAATTCACTGTACATCTTTAATATATGCTTTACGAATTATTATTTTTTTTTTTTAAGTCTGTTGGGATTTTACACCCAAGCCTCATGGCTCATCAGGCCGGTGCTTATCCCCTGTTTCCATAGCGTGAAGCAACCAAGAGTTAAACTCCCCCTGGATGGGACGCTAGTCCATCGCAGGTTACCTTCCCAGTATATTTTTACTGGTACCCATTTATACTGCTGGGTCAATAGAGGCACACTTGTGGTTGAGACTTTGCCCAGGGGTCTTAGCACAGTGAGGGTCTCAGTGGGATTTGAACTCACAACCTCCTGATCATGAGCGCAGCACCCTAACCACTACACCACCAGTCCCACAAGGTTTACAAATGAATGTTTTCCCAAAAATAGTTATCTTGACATATCAATAATGAAATATATATTTATCCACCAAATTATTAACACTAAAACTATGTATTTATTATGTTTGCTTACAATAAGATCTGTGATTATCCATTTTTATAACATGGGCAGTAAAGGCTATTCATGCAACTCAAATTGACTATGCCATAAGAGTAGGAAAACAGATTATTTATATTTGTTAAAATATTTTTTAAAAATTACCTTATAATATATATATATATATATATATATATATATATATATATATATATATATATATATATATATATATATATATAGGAACATTTTCTCCTCTTCTATTGTGAAGAATATTTTTATTCTATCATTAATATGTTGATAGTAATTAAACTCTCAAATAGGTAGAAGAAACAATTAAAGGTGATTAAAGATATATGTTTCACTAGAGATATATATTTTTGCAAAAAGTGTGCATCAGTCTCACATAAAAAAGTCTAAAAGTATTTGTGAGTTATGTGAGCCATCAGTTCCAACAGTGCAAATGCAGACAGGTGCCATAAAGGAGAGCTATGGCACTGAGACATCTTGATGTAAAACAGCCCACCTAGAAATAAATTACGTACTCACATTGGACTCACTTAGGTCCTGCTTTAATACAGGGTATACAAACAGGGGTCTGATTACAATTTTAATCCATGTTTATGCTAAACATGAAAGCATTATTAAGTGCAGAAAAAATATAAAGGCAACAGAACATACGATGTAAACATGCAGTAAAATTTATTGTCAAATTTGAATGACAAATTGCAAATAGAATTACATTTAGATTTACAGAATTTGGAAGACGCTGTTATCCAGAGCGACTTACAATTATCATGTATTTTATAAAACTGAGCAAATGAGGGTTAAGGGCCTTTTTCGTGGGCCCAACACTGGTGACAGTGGGGATTGAACCGCTGGCCTTTGGATCAGTAAACGACTGCCTTAACCACCATGTCACCACTTCCCCTGAAGTCTACAGTTGTCCATACTTTATAATCTAATCAAAACAGATCTGTTCACTGACCTGCCTAGGTAACTGTGCATATTGTATTTGATCACATCATGGGTGCACGTTCGAACCCATGCTTGAATGTGGTAGACGAGGTGTACTGAGTGTAAGTTCACTGAAACAGCACCACTATGTGGTTGGTCTTTAAACCTCTAAAATGGCGTCACACATGCATGCACCACTTACATTGACTCATATAAATTACAAACCTGTAAGAATTACAAAAATATTCACCCCTCTGTGAAAAGTCAAAATAAGATTGAATGAACTTGTTGATTTATAACTTTGTCCTTCTGTTATGCTGCTTTATGACTGTTTTCCCCAGATGTTCCTGAAATCTCCTCCCAAGATAACTCCTCAGACATGCTCTTCAGTATTCATCTGTTTCTCAGACAATGCCCAGTGAGACATGGCAGGACACGTCACCCAGGGTTGCTATTTATATTAAACTTAGTGTCGATTTTCCTCGTTAACCATAAAAACGATGATCCTTATACCAAACTTAATTAATAAACATTTAGTCTGTGAGCCGCCTTTAGGTATTTCAATCAAAAGGTATAAATATTTATGTATTGACAAAATATGAACTTGTTAAAAAGATTCTTAAACTATCAAGAACAGTGGGAGAGTAAAGCAGACATCAGCTTCTAAAAGGCGATGGAAAGTAAAAGTAGCGTTAATAGAGAAAATTTACCAACCAGTCATTTTAAATAAACACAATTCAGAGTATTATCTCTCAAAAATAAAATGAAATTGGCCTGTTGTCATTCTGCATCCATTACTGTACATGAGCCTCCATGATGCCAAATGGTGTGACATTAATGAACATCACCATGGTGAGAGTGCAGAACTGTCATCACAACAATATGGAAAAATCATTGCATTTTAATTCAGTTGGCTGATGTAATGTGTGTGTGTGTGTGTGTGTGTGTGTGTGTGTGTGTGTGTGTGTGTGTGTGTGTGTGTGTGTGTGTGTGCGTGTACACATATGTGTACATACATACATACATATATATGCAAGTGTGTGATTGAGTGTGCTGCATGTCGTCAACCAAGAATTAACAGGGTCTATCTGCCATTTAAATTAAATGGCAGATAGCCCTTGTTAAGTGGCGACTCCTGAGTGAAAGGGAAAAAGTCGAAAGGAAGACAGACAGCCCTTCTTAAATTCTCAGTTGCTAGTGTGTGTGTGTGTGTGTGTGTGTGTGTGTGAGTTGATACTTAATCCAGGGATAACCCCCTTAAATCAGCAGTGGAGACGAAAAACGTGCTTGATGTCGAGATGCTGCAGGATTTGTTAAGAAGCAACTTGTGCACTCACTGAAGCAACATTTTCACTTCCACAGTTTCTCTCTCTCTCTCTCTCTCACAAGATTCTACTGAACTCAGGCACTGAACTCAGGCACACACCACCCCTTAACCATACATTTACCATGAGTGCACACAAACTGCTGATTCCCTTAAAGAACTCGAGCTAACAACAGGCCCAGGTACCTATTAATAGCGAAAACAAGTGAATGACTATCTCACTTGCTTATGTTTCATCATGCTGGCGTGATAATGGCAGGGCTGTGCATGCAGTTAGACACACAGCAAACAAGAGAGAGTCACTAATCCTTCTTATGCTGTGCTGTGTATGATAGGGTAGCATTTAATTAGTTTCAAAAACCACAAGCATGCATGGATCAAGAAGCGTGCATGCACAATGCAAAAAAAAAAAAGTATTTGTGATGGTCATCCAGTACATATGTTCTATGTTTGTTTATAACAGCTGGCTGTGTGTTGTCCCTTGGGGATAGTAAAGTTAAAGATTTCCTTGAAGGTAGCTAGAGAACACGGCCTGTGCTACTAAGAAGGATAATTGACTTGTTAAGGTAAGTTTGGGATGAACACTATGATGCCAGGAGTAACTTTGGAATTAACTGGTGAGCTGAGTAGAATTTTTCCTGAGTCTTAAGTCTGCTCTGAGCAGGGGTGTTCTTGGGTAACTCAGTGGGTTTTTATTTTATTTTATTTTATTTTTTTAAGTCCTGCCCATTCACATAAATTGTCTGATGTAAAAATGGTTATTTGTGTGGATAATGACAGTCTTACTCTACAATGTGAGATTTTAAGACTGTATAATTCCGTCAATTCCCCCAGTGCAGCTAACTGGGTTAGCAAAGGCAGGCCATGTCTGTCACTGTCTATGGTGAGAGGAATGTAAAAGAACCATTGCTGACTTTCGTAAAGAGTAGGCTGCAAAGCCGTCAGCGTGTTTCTGTCCCTTTCTAAACGGGTTGTGACAGGAAGGGCATGCGACGTAAAAACCTCTGCCAAATCAAACATATGAATCAAATGATTTGCTGTGGTGACTCCCGAGTAAAAGGGAAAAAGCCGAAAGGAAGACAGACAGACATAATTCCGTCAATTGATTTTACTTACCGTATTTGACATAATAAGTGCCCTGCTCCAATAGTGTGTTTTTTTTTTGTTCGTTTTTTTTTAAAAAAATTATCTTATGTCTAATAACCGCCCATGTATACTGGGAGCAAAATGGTAGATCAAACTTGCCATTTTTATTCGACCAGTCTCGGTAACAGTAAAATGAGGCATTCGCTGCCTGTAAAAGTGAGTTTACACGGTATTTCAAGACCCCCTGCCACTGGGGAATGTCTATAATGTTCATCAGTAACAACACATTTGATTTTTCCGCTGTGCTTTAAAAAAAACAGGAAAATATTTTGCTGTGTTCTCTTGGTAAATGTCCAACAACCGATGAGCCATTAGAAACTACTACAGCAAAACTATGGGATGCTTTGAATGAATGGAGCGATGAGCCAGATATGGACCTATCAGAAAGTGATAACGAGGATTTTTCACCCGATTCTCCTGCTCATTAACTTCATAAATTTAAAAGATGTTCCTGGCCATGTGCTTTTGTTTATGTCTGTGCTGATTGGTTCAATGTGCCATGTGCTAAAGTTGACAGTGTTGATTGGCTGATTTTACTTCTGGGAAAATGTTTAAAGAAAATGTTTAAAGTGAGGGAAAAGTAAGGGATCTTTTTTTTAAATTATACTGTTTTATGTTTATTTTCAGCTTTTATGTAAGTAGTTTGGTTGATACCACAAAATGAATAGCACAAATACCAGTAAAACTCTTTTATTGTTCTGTTATTATTCATGTTTTCCACCTCGATGGTAATAAACACTTACCATTCCACTCTGCTGGTAACATTTTAATAACCCCCACTCCCCCGCCACACACACTCCAATTTTTTTAAGCACACTATCACATTGAATACGGTATGTTGTTTCGAAAAGATATACTGTCGATCTTTTTCTGATAGAATGCACTCTCCTATTCACACCTGATTAAAGTCCCAGGAAGGAAGGGCGTATTTCAGTAATCACTGGGTGAAGGTGGAGTACACGCTGAACAGCTTGTCAGATCATTATTAGGCTAACACAGACAACCATTTACACTCACCTAGGGGCAATTTGAAACAGATAATTAAGTCCAGTGTGCATGTCTTTGGACTGTGGAAGAAATCAGAGTACCTGTAGGAAACTCTTCCAAGCATGGGGAAAACATGCAAACTCTACAAAGAAACACTCTTTTCTAGTTTGCTTGGATGTGCTAACCACAATTTTTTTTATACAACTGAGCAATTGATGGTTAATGGCCTTGCTCATGGGCCCATCAATGGTGATCGTGAGGATTGAACCATTGACCTGTGGATAAATAACTCATCGTCTTAGTCACCATGCCAAAACTCCCCTATGTTTTAAAAAGTACAGTAACAAAGGTTAAACATAGTCAAGTTATTTTTTGGACACTAGAAACTTTATTCGATATTGCATTTATTCAGGGGCAGTGGCATCCTGTTGGTAAGGTGCTGGATCACTGGTCCTAAGATTTGGGGTTCAAGCCACACTCTCAACAGGTTGTCACTGTCCCCCCCAGTGGAGCCAGCTGGGTTATCAAAGGCCAGCGATGTCTGTCACTGTCTATGGTGTGAGGTTCATGTAAAAGAACCATTGCTGACTTTCATGATGAGGAGCTGCATAGCCGTCAGCGTGTTTCTGCCCTTCAATGGCTTGGCGAGCTGCCCGGGGATGGGGGGGAAGGAGTCTGCTCTCACACAGAGTCGGATGGGATGGGTGCCAGCCTACCTGTGATCCTAATTAGGATTAACCAGTTACAAAAAATGAACTGATAAATGAGTATTTATTGATCACTATATGCATACATGGAACTTGTAAGGCAAAAAGGTGGTGCTAAGGTAGCCTGATCTTAGCTTGAATTTGAAGAACTTATTGGGTGAATTCAGCAAGATGGGATTATGCTGCATGGTAGCTCAAAAACCATTGTGAGAGCCCATGACTTTTTTTTGTGTGTGTGGGGGTGGGGGTGGAAGTGGATCAGGTAATTTTGTTGTAGGTATTCTTGGTGGCTGCCTCTTTCCTCTGATTTCACCACTTATGATTTTATGAATATAACTTAATACAAATTCACTTTCTGCCAAAATTTTATATTGCTAAGACATGTACTAACTGTAATTAAATATTTTTCACTGTTTTCACATATTATATATTTTTTATTATATTTAAAATAATTTTCCATTAAAATAGACAACACGATTAATAATGAATTTGTAATATCTTGACAGCAAATCTCCATTCTCACAATAGCAGACCCTAGACCCTTTTTGTGGTTTGCATAGCCCTCAGACACCAGCGTATTACTTATTACCCAGGGTGTACATTGGGGCCACGGTGTCCAAGAGCTTCACATTTTTAAAATATTGCGATGAACATGGGTCATGGGATCGAATCGTGATGATCTTGATGGAAATCATGACTGTCAAAAATTTTGCAATGATTATTCTGATTTATTATGATTTGACACCAATTGTGATGGAATATTGGAATCATAGTAGAGCGTAGTAGATTATGATTCTTATTTCTACTATTATAAACCCCAATCCATGATCTATCTCTCCTTCATCTAAGCCTCCTGTTAAAAATATTGTATGAGCATCCATTTAGACAAATCATACCAGTTCAGTTCAGTTCATTTTCTGTAACCGCTTAATCCTAATTAGGGTTGCAGGGAGGCTGGCGCCTATCCCAGCCAACTCCAAGTGAAAGCAGAGTACACCATGGACAGGCCATCACCAGGCCAGGCACCAGGCACCGGGCCATCACAGGGTGGAAAAACACTGACGGCTTTGCAGCTACTCTCAGCAATGGTTCTTTTACAGCCTCTCACCATAGACCAGGGGTCGGGAACCTATGGCTCGCGAGCCAGATGTGGCTCTTTTGATGACTGTATCTGGCTCTCAGATAAAGCAGGTGGCCTTTCTTAACAGAATAACGAATACATAATTTCACTGTTATTTAAATAAAAATACAAAAAAAATCTATCAAATAAAACAAAAACAGATCCCGCGCATTTAAATCTTTACATTTATTTTCAATGCCATGTCACTGTTGCATACAGCAGAGAGCCAATCCTTTCTGTACACCAGTATGCGGGCGGGATCCAATATCTTCAAACTCTAATTTTATAGGATAATAAGAACAGCGAGTTGTTTTGGGGTAAAGAGGTAAATTTCCCTTGTTTTTGATCAGCTCATTTCAACGAAGCTAAGCACAACTAGCAAGCAAACACAAATGGACAGACATGGAAAAACTTCAACCCGCAGACCAGCAGATTGCCAAAACTTGGGGTGCGCTTCCTGTCACATAAACACTGCAGTGTGAGTCATGCTGTATTGACCATGTTTGGCTCTACATGTGCACGCAAGCAGTCCTTCTCACACCTGAAAATCATCAAGACCAACCTGCGGTCACTTTAACAGACACCTCCATGAAGCTGAACCTCACCACATATCAACCAGATACAAAGCCATCAGCAAAACCATGCAGCACCAGAAGTCGCATTAATCGTAAGAAGTCCTTTTCTCATTAATAAATAACTTTGTTATAACAATGTTGTTTCAAATAAATTCAGAGTCTTATTATACTCTCAAATTGTTGGTCTTCTTTTCAATTTAGTTGTATGCAGTATATATACTAGTATATGTATGTATGTATGTATTTATGTATGTATCTATGTATGTATGGTGGCTCTTTGATGATTACATTTTAAAATATCTGTTTTTTGGTCTCTCTTAGTCAAAAAGGTTCCTGACCCCTGCCATAGACAGTGAGAGACATGGCTGGCCCTTGATAACCCAATTAGCTGCACTGGTTGGGGGAGTGGCAGTGACAACCTGTGGTGAGTGGGACTTGAACCCCCAACTTTAGGATCAGTGATCCAGGCCACCACTGCCGCAAAAGAAAACACAAAACAACAAAATTCTGGCAATGAATCAGTCCAACTGGGGTGCAGTGATCATCCTGGGCTCAGGTATTTCTGCATAGTTTGAATGTTCTCCCTGTGCTTGCATGGGTTTCCTACTGGTACTCCAGATTCCTTCCACAGTCCAAAAACATGCACAGTAGGTTTATTGCCTGTTACAAACCAATCGACTGTGATTTTGAGTGTGAATGGTTATATGTGTATTGGTCTTGCAATGGTCTGGCAACCTGATCAGGATGTGCAGCGTCTTCTCTCAGAGTAAGCTGAGATTGACCCCAGCCTTCCTGCAAAGCCTGCTAATTAGGATTAAGTGGCTTAGAAAACAAATGAACGAATGAATGAATCAGCTGAACATACTTTAAGAATATAGGGTTAGACGTATGATTCCAAATTAACTGACTGTGAAGATTATAATATGGGTCTACTTTATCTCGAACGGTAAATGTGGACAGACATGTCGTCATAGAATGCTACCGTCATAAAAGGAAATGAATCTGGGGAGAATGCAGGCATTTTAAAAAGTCAACAAACTTCAACCTACAACAGAAATAACTGTTTTCTTAAAAGGAAGTAGAGATGTCTGTGTGATTGAACCACTCTACTTATTTAATATTTAAATGTAACCACCATTCTGTAACAAGTAAATCACTCCTTACCATAAATCTCCCAAAGCTGTAACTGCCAAATATAACTGGATTTTATTTATTTTTTGATTGATTGCTTTGGTCCTACTGGGCAGTGGTGGCCTGGTGGTAAGATGCTGGATCACTGATCCCAAGGTTGGGGATTCAAGCCCGACTCTCAACCGGTTGTCACTGTCCCCCCAGTGCACCTAACCGGGTTATCAAAGGCTGGCCATGTGTCTCACTGCCTATGGTGAGAGGTTCATGTAAAAGAACCATTGTTGACTTTCGACAAGATTAGCTGCATGTTTCTGCCCTGTGATGGCCTGGCGAGCTGTCTATGGTGTACTCTTCCCTTGCCCAGAGTCAGCTGAGATGGGTGCCAGTCCCCGTGCGACCCTAATTAGGATTAAACAGTTCAAAAAATGAATGATTGAATTTGGTCCTATGGATGACCATGTTGGTGGTGGACACTCCGTATCCAAAATAAATCATGGTTTAAAAGAAGATGCCAAAAAAAGATTTTTTTTTTTTTATCATAAAAAGTATCATTTTAAGCAATGCAAGAACAAAGTGTGAGATCAAAGGCTACCACTTCCTCCTTCAGCCACATTTAGCATGTAGCACTTGCTTTTATCTCCCAATGGCCTCTCCTGGTCTGCCACTAGATGGGGCTGAGTTATACCAAAAAGGATTGTGAGACACCGCAACTCAAATACAGTATAATTATTTAAGCTAATACTCCATCTCGCTCCATCTTACTCCATATTTGCATAAGAGTATGGATGCTCATGATATATGACGTCTTCTTTCTGTTATTTAAATATATAATTGTTTATTCTTATAAACGCGTGTTTTGCTCATTTTTATGTGCTCAAAGTCAAACGGCATCTATCCAAACAATATCTATATACATATCATTGTTTCAGGGGAAGTTGGAGCTAATAACCGCTGACTTCAGGCGAAAGTTGGGGTACATTCTAAACATTTCACTGGTTTATTGTACAGCTAACAAAGTCAGAAACAACCAAACTGTTGTGCAAACTCAACACAGAGTATCCCTTGTGTGTGTGAATGTAAAGTGCAAGAATGTGACATTTACTCAACAACTAAAACAATAGTGTCTGAAACAATGCTTATTCCCTCTTAGAGTAAAAACTACTTCAGCATTTATGGCGAAAGCAAGCCCAGTAAAATAAATAAACCTTTATTTATTTTGTATATCTGGCAGGCCCAAACATGTGGTTAGGGTCTCCTGGGAACGTTTGATGGAGCTTTCTGTCAGAGGGGTCTTTAACTCCCACCTTATGAAGGAGGCAGGGAACATGGGATCCAAATGGGCCATGTTATGTGCCTCCATTGTTGAGGTGGAAGCCCATAGCTGTGGCTGGAAGGTCATGGGTACCTGTTGTAGCGGTAACCCACGTGGTGGACAGCTGTGGTGACCTTCCGCTTGAAAAAGCAGGCCAATCAGGTCTTATTGGCCTGTGGTACTCCCAAAGCAGCAGGATATGTACCAGTAGGCTAAACGTGCTGCAACCTGAGCTGTCGCTGATGCAAAATCTTTGGCTTGGGAGGAGTTCAGTGAGGGCCTATAAAGTGACTATCTGTTGGCCTCAAAAAGGTTCTGGACCACTATCCGACGCCTCAGGAAGGGGAAGCAGCTCTCCACAAATACTGAATACAGTGCAAGTAAAGAGCTGCTCACCTTGATTGGGCATGTCAGGAGGTGGACGGAATACATGAAGGACCTCTTCAAACCCACCAGTATGCTCTCCATGGAGGAGGAAGACCCTGGGGGTTTGGGTGGGGGTCTACACATTGCTGGGCTGAGGTCACTGAGGTGCTCAAAAAGCCAGAACAAGAGATCGACAGGCAGATTGCTGCAGCTTCTGCTTTAAAGTGGTGCTTATACCAGTCTGTCATGGTGAGGAGGGAGCTGAGCCACAAGCCAAAGCTCTCAATTTACTGGTTGATCTTCATTCCAACCCTCACCTATGGTCTCATGCTTTCCTGTCATAGATCACATATATGAATGGCTGAAATGTGCTTCTTTCACAGGGTGGTGGGGCTCTCCCTTCGAGATAGGGTGAGAATCTCAGCCATCCAGGAGGAGCTCGGAGTAAAACTGCTGTTCCCCCGCAATGAAAGCTGCCAGTTCAGGTGGCATGGGCATCTGGTTAGAATGGTTCACGACCGTCTCCCTGGTGTGGTGTTTTTGGCATGTCTAACCTGGAGGAGATCCCAGGGTCAACATAGAACACGTTGGAAGAGCTACTGGAAGTGGCTGGGAAGAGGGATGTCTGGACCTCTTTGCTTTGAATGCCGCTCACACAAACCGACCCCGGATGAAAGAAAAGAAGATGATGATGATAGTAATGCGCACATGCGGACTCTGGGCAATCATCCAAAATGAAGTTGATGTGCTCTACAAGTCAATTGAAGCCCAGTCTATGTATGGCATCCATGTACCATAACTATAGGGCTCTGATACTGCATCTCTGGCATGGTGAGCACTGCTATTATGCATCACTTCATTTTCGATGGTTGTCTATACATGCCCACAGGTAACCCAATTAGGCTGCCTATTAACTAATCCATTGATTCCATAATATATATATATATATATATATATATATATATATATATATATATATATATATATATATATATATATATATATATATTTATATATATCAGATACATTCAATAAGATTTACAAATATAGATTTCTCTTGCCATGTTGAGTCTCAGAACCAAGAGAAACAGAAAAACACTTACAAAAATTTTTATAATTCCTCACTGCACATATAAAAGGCATCAACTCTTCCTTTCTCATCAGGGGTGGATAATCTTTAATGGCTTCCTTAACGAGAAAATATCCCTGTTTCACCACTTTTCCCAAGTATGGTACTGTAAAAAGGTAAAGTCCTTTGGGCTTTTTACACCCAAACCATAGTGGCTCATCAGGCTGGTACTTATCCCCGGTTTCCATACCGCTGCGTGAACAGAGGCACACTTGTGGTTGAGACCTTGCTCAGGGGTCTTAGCACAGTGGTGGTCTCACTGGGATTTGAACACACAACCTCCCAATCATGAGCGCAGCACCGGAACCACTACGCCACCGGCCCCACTAAGTATGGTACTGTGAATTCTACTAAATACACATTCAGCCAGATTCACTGTTAACCATGCCAACAACAGCCTACAAAACATTGAACGTGTCCTTTAAATATGCTCCTCCCAAGTGTCACTGAAGATGACATCATCATCATCCAGAAATAATATAAAATAAGATACGAGCTGGGGCAGTGATGGCCTGATGGTGGGTTCTGGATTATCAATCCCAAGGTTCGGGGTTGAGGTTCCAGTATCATTGCTGTCCCCCCAGTGCAGCTAACTGGGTTATCAAAGGTCGACCATGTCTCTCACTGTCTACACTGTCTAAGAAGTTCAGAAAATGAAAGAATAAATGTATGAATGAAGACCGGAGCATTTTATTGTTAACTGTTGCATGAAGAATATAAATCAGTACCAGTGAAAATCAGTGGAAATAGCACAACCAGCCACATCTATCCCAATTTTAATAAGCCACTGGAATTTTCTGTTGTGGCATCACCTTGTAAGAATACAATCCAGTTGTTTCATAAATGCAGTTATCACTTAGATCCAAGGAGAAAGTGGTGCCTGGCAGTATCTTTTCAATAAACCAACTTTTCACAAATTTGGCTGCAACCACATGATTAACACAATCTTCAGTGTGTGGTAAGGGGAACAATCAGGGTGTTGCGAAGCTCATAATTTTCATAAAGTCAATGCATGGCTGAAAACTGAAATCAGGCTTGATTCCCACCAAACTTTGGGATGTACAGCTTGAATTAAATCATTCTGTAATGTTATCCTCAAGCATGTACTAAATCTCTCTGGCCAGTTGTGTCTTCTTATTGGGTGAAATTCAATAAAAGTGTTGCTTGATTGAATGAGCTCCTCCAATATCTATACCATGACATCATTAATAAGATGTTTGTGTTGGGGTATCTGAAAACAATGGATTGATAAATGAAAGTACAGGGATCCCTCATTGCATCGCACTTCAATTCTTATGGCTTCAGTGCATCGTGTTTTTTTTTTTTTTTTTTTATATTCATCGAATTAAAAAATGAGAAAATTAAGGAAGAATTGGGGGGGGGGTGGTAAGGAAAACGCTGCAAAACAAGGCCAATTATGCAAAAAATAAATTAATTAAAATAAAATAAAAAACCTAAACAACAACAAACAAACAAACAAACAAAAAACAACCCAAAACCTCCCATCAAAACCTCTTATATTTTTATGTGATGGGCGTATCTCAGAGTGTGCACGCCTCTGTATGTGTGTTTATTTATATTTTTTATATTTTATTTGCATCTTATGCATTATTTTTGAATGTTTAATTGTTATTATAAGCATTTATAGTGTTGAATATGTATTTATTGATAGTATATACACATATACATGTTCATATACGTCAGTCAGGAGGGTTGATCCTACATGGTGGAATTTGGCGGTCGGGGGGATCTCGGTCCCAATTAACCGCGGAAAGTGAGGGATCCCTGTATTTTTCTATGCTTACCCAAGTGCCAAAGTTCTAGTGGCTAAGATGTCAAATTTTTCCACCTGTTGTGACAGTTCTGTATATGAACAGAGTGCATGTTTTACGACTAGGACCTCAATGGAGCCAAAGGACGACAACACAATGACATTATGCTGCTTCTGCATATTAACATGACACTGCTTGGTTTTATGGTTTTATCTCTAGGCATTGCTATCACATACAGTAATCTTGTTTAGAGACTTGACGTTTGATTATAAATGGAGTAACAAAAAGTTCCTAAAATGGAGAACTCAGAAATAGCAAAGGAAATATTAACTGGTCTCCAGGAGCATACTGCATCTGTTTATCTTTATAATCAAACACTCATTTAAGGCTACTCTTTAATTTTATCATCTGAATTTTCCATTTTTCCAGCATTACACATATCATTTATCAAAACATTTGTTAAAAGGCTGTGGGTATGTACAGAAATGTGCATGTACAGTGTGCATGTGAATTACTGTACTGTATATTGTACAAATACAAATAAAATATAAATCAAAATTTAAACATTGAAAGCTATATATATATATATATATATATATATATATAACTGTGTGTCTTCCTTTCGGCGTTTTCCCTTTTACTCGGGAGTCGCCACAGCGAATCATCTGGTTCGCATGTTTTGATTTGGCAGAGGTTTTTACGTCGGATGCCCTTCCTGTCACAACCCTTTTTAGCAAGGGACAGAAACATGCTGACGGCTTTGCAGCTACTCTTTACGAAAGTCAGCAATGGTTCTTTTACATGCCTCTCACCATAGACAGTGAGAGACATGGCCCGCCTTTGATAACCCAGTTAGCTGCACTGGGGGGACAGTGACAACCTTGTGGAGAGTGGGACTCGAACCCCCAACCTTTGGATCAGCGATCCAGCGCCCTATACCACTAGCCCACCACTGCCCCGTAAGCTATACATATAACTATAAGCTATGCCCACCGCCCCGAAAGCTATACATATAACTAAAATGCCATTATACCTGTAGCCCAAAAGAACAAACCAATTTTAAATACCCAAATATGACTCTTTCATTACATGCAATACAAAGCCAGATATTATCTGTTAAACTAATGTTGCCCCAGCCCACTAATAATTCATTAGTTCATAAACTAATCACAATAAATAATGAATGGTATAATGGTGGTGTTAAAAGGTAAGGCATGTGTCTGTGTACCTCTGGAAACAAGAAGCAGATCAATGTTGACAGGCTTCCAGTTCAAAAGTCTGTGGACAGAGAAGTAACACGACCTAATCACGGAAAATCTTTAAAATTCATGTAATCACACACTTTCCCACAATGAACAGGAACAGGAACACTGATGCATAGCTGCAGTAGTATTTGGCGTAGCATAAGAAACTTGAAGGAATTAAATATCAGACATGGAAATAGAGGTGTCCCCAGGATCTGTGAAGGTTATGAAAAGAATGTATGAAAATAAGCATGGCATGCAGATGATTAACTGCTGGTGGCTCCCATTAGAAATGTTATACAGATGCAAAATGTAACACTGACTGTAGCTGTAAGTAGAGACATCTTAGTTATGTACTCGCCCTTTGCGACAGCTCACTCCCAACACCACTCTCTCAAAAGGCAACACCATTCATCAGACTAACAGCTAAGCAAAGGAGCCTCAGGAATTTGGACAGGATCATGCTTGAGGTGTGCATGGCTTAATATAAGCTGATGTGTAACCAAAGCACGTCCATACCCTTCTCCTGGTGTCTATGTGATATGTCAGCCTTTGGAGACTGCATACGTTTCACCTTTTTTTTTTTTTTTTTTTTTTTTTGCAGTGTTCTTTCACCATAAAAAGACATGGATTAATTTGCAGAACTTGTTCTTTAAGAAGTGAATTTGAAGAATATCCGCATGCCTATATAATATATCACATGACAATATAATATGTAAACAAGCAGAATAGTAGTGGAAAACACCATTCTTTCGACACCAAGGGTATGTGATACAAACATGTACATAACATTTTAAAAGCAAACCCTTTCAGCTTGCACCATTCTGTACAAGTAGATATTAATGTCAGATAGAGATGCTTTTTCATTCACAGATACAATGGCGATGTGAATCATCACCTTCATAGCATGTTATTGGATGATCTGTTGAAATATTACATTACAGACTTAGATGTTGTTCATATTTATATTTAGAGCATCAAAATTGATGACATGGATCTCTCACTTTCCGTGGTTAATTGGGACCAAGATCCCCACGCGACTATTGAAATCCGCGAAGTAGGATCACCCCACCCCCACCCCACCCTCGACTGACGTATACTGTATTATATACTGTAAATATACTGCATTATATATGTGTATATAATATTAATAAATACATATTCAATGCTACAAATGCTTATAATAACAATTAAACATTCAAAAACAATGCATAAGATGTAAATAAAATATAAATACACACACATACAGGTGGGTACGCATGCAGATGTGCGTGCTGGCACTGAGATGCACACTTCACAACGATGTAACTAATTTTAAAGGGAGATTTTGGGTTGTTTTGTGTTTGTTGAGGGGGGGCGGGTGTATAACTGGCCTTGTTTTTGTGGCATTTTCCTTAACTTTTTCCCCTATTCTTCCTTAATTTCCTTATTTTTTAATTCAATGAATATTTATTTCTTTATTTTAAAAAAAAAACACCATGCACTGAAGCCGCATGAATTGAAGCACGAAGTAGCGAGGGATCCCCGTATGTCATCGTATTGGGAAATTAAAATGGAACACAGCATGGAATTAGGATACAACACTTCACAGTCGCAGTCAAAAACAATCAGAATTGTTGTTCCTAACAGGGCTATAAAACTATCCTATTCTTTAGACCAGTGGTCCCCAACCTTTGTATCATCACGAACCGGTCAACACTTGGTAAATTTACCGCGGACCGGGGAGAAAGGGGGGTGTCCATAGATTGTTTGTATTGTAAATATAACATTTATATAAAATATTGTTATCATTAATAATAAGAAGAAGAATAAAAAGAAGAAGAAGAAGAAGAAGAAGAAGAAGAAGCACTCCATAAACGTTATTTATTAACAACTGAAATAAAGTTGGTTGGGAAATAGAGCTTGAATTTTTCTTAAAAAAAAAAAAAAAACAGGTGATGGTGCACCAGCTGGGAGAATGAAGGCTCAGGCTCAGTCTCACCCAAAAGCCCTGCTATTGTTTGAAACATGTCCAGCATGCCTCTGTTCATGTGCCATTCACTTGTGGGTTACATTTTAGCGCTCAAATAACCGACATATAACCGAGAGAATCCGGTCATTTTTCAAAATAAACGACTTTTCCTAAATTAAAGATCGTTCAAACTCAGATAATAAATGAAACGGAAATAATGAATTATTTCTTCTGTGGACCGGTACCAATTGAGCCACAGACCGGTGACGGTCCGTGGACCGGTGGTTGGGGACCACTGCTTTAGACAATAAAACAGCAAACTTGTGTTCTGATTTCTTGTTACGGAGTAGTTTCTCACTGGCCTTAATCCCTGGGTTAATCCTTATATAGGATTACTGTCTGTAGACTTTTCCCTGTTTATTTGGACAAAAATTGTCAGTGGAGTGATAAATCTAAATTGCCTCTTGGTGCGAATGTGTGCAAATGTGTGTAAATGTGTGTGCATCATGTTTTAAGATAGGTTCAAGTCCCACACAAGGTGGATTCCTGGCTCAAAACCATCCTTCTTTATATCTTTCTTTCTTAGTTTTGTTTGTTTTGTGGGCATTGAGCTTGGGATTCATGGGAGAACCCTGACCAAGGGTGAAATTATAACATAAAATGGATAGGTGGATGTTAAGATGTATAGCAAAATGGATGAATGAATAAACGAATAAATGTCATTGTTACTGCAGTTTACATAGTATGCAGGTGACAGGCAGAATCAAAAACAAAAATTAACAAGAAATGAACTCTTGAAACACTTATAATAAACATGCTTAAAAATTCAACAGGTGACAATTTGCAATATTGATCTGCTACTGCCATGAAAGACTAGATATCACTCTGAAGAAACTGTCATAAAATCTGAATTGGGAGCTTTACCTGGATTAAATAATGCTTTTTTTTTTTTTTTTAATTAACAGTAATTGGTTACAGTAATGCATTGCTGACGTCCGTCAAGAGTAGGCTGCATAGCCGTCAGTGTGTTTCTTCCCTGCGGTGGCCTGGCAAGCTGTCCAGGGTGTACTCTGCTTTCACTCAGAGTCATTCACCAGCCTCCCCACAACCCTAATTAGATTTAAGCAATTCAGAAAATAAATGAATGCTTTTCTTATAATTTGTATTAAATATAGATGCCTGATCTTTTATGCACCTAAACAATTATTCAATCAGACAGTCATGTGCAAGGACAGCAATAATAAAATCATGCAGAAACAGGTCAAAGGTTTCAGTTAACGTGAAACAGAATACCGAATACCTTGCATATAACTATATATATATATATATATATATATATATATATATATATATATATATATATATATATATATATAATTTTCTGAGTAGGTCCTTCCATAAGAGCGTGCTCAATACTTTTTTGTAGAACAAATATAATTAAAAATTAAAGGACAGGACAAAGACTTTTTATTGAAACTTCATTTTCACTACACATTTCTTCTGTGTGTATATATATATATATATATATATATATATATATATATATATATATATATATATATATATATATATATATATATATATATATATATATATATATATAAAACAATGCTTTGTTTGAAAGCCACATCACAGAACAAATTACTCAAAGACTGCCACAATACTAGAAGCCTGCCCACAGAACAGAAGTCTGAGGCTACAGTAGACGTTAGCTGACAGAAACTTGACAGCAGACAGCAGTCTGAGCTGGAGACTGAGAAAGTCTGCAGTTGTGGTATGTCATTTATGTACTATGAACTATGTTGCAATAGGGTATTGTTAAAATAGCATTCTGCCAGTGTTCTAAATCAGGGCGAGGGATGAAATACTGACCTCTTGTTTGGAAGTACTTGTTTGATCAATAAATAATACTTGACAAAGGTCTAAAGTTTATGTGAATTTCCTGACTCTTATTCAACATGACTTTTTAAAATAGTGTTGAAACAATCCATTCTACTTATAGAATACAAAAATATATTAACTATTTTACTTATTTATATTACAATTTTTTTTAAAGCTCTTAATTCAGACCTGATAAAAATAGTTCAGAAAAAAAAATCCACATAAATATATTGATGTTACACTGGCCTAGTAATATAAAGTGTGCATGAAGTTCTTATTTTACAATGTACTGTACTCAGTAGTATTGATGTGCACCGGATCTACTTTTCTTGCTACCCTGTCCTACTGTTAATATTGTATCTTGGCATACCATGGATATTGAACCATATCAACAATGGAGGCCACAAAATCCAAAATAAATAAATAAACACAGAAATAAAAAAAATAGCTATCTAACAGTATACAGTATTTTATAATTTTAAAAAGTCCTGCAGCTAATCACATTTCCTGAGAATATTCTTTCGCCATATAAAGGGGAAATAAGTATATAAGTATGTTGTATGATTGATATATATTTAAATATATATATAACAAGCCATAAAGTGGGTAGTAATGTGTGGTGTGTTAATACTTGTACATAACCTTGATGTATGGTGTATATGATAAACTGCATCAAGCTTTCACTAATCTTTCTGTAGCCAATCATTTATCAAGGCTATGCAAAGACCTTAGAGTCACATCCAGTGTGGAATCATTCTCAGGGAGAGTATTATTAATAAGCTGCCCTGTCAGTTCTGTAAATAAGGTTAAGGAAGAAATTGCATTTTTTTTTGTTTGTTTGAGAGTCTTTGTTTGACCAACACACTGTTAATGTGTGAGACTGTGACATGTCTGAGCTCTCCTTTACAACCTATTCTGAAAATACCATTGAAACAAACTAATAGGCCTATGACAAAATATGCACATGTCTGTCTTGGAGAATTACTATTTTTTAACTACTTGTTTCTATAAATCCCTCCTTGAATCGCCACCTTATCGTAGTGAAGGAATTTGCATGTCCTAATGATCCTAATAGCTATGTTGTCAGGGGCATTATACCCCTGATTGGGTTCCCCAAGGCAAACAGATCCTAGATGAAGATCCAGAGGAAGCCTGGTTCAAAGACCGTATAGAACTTAAAAGGACACGGTTTCCTTTGCCTGGATACGGGTCCCTTCCTGGAGTCAGGTCTGGGAAAGAGGCTCAAATGGGAGTGCCTGGTAGTCAGACTTGGGCCCATGGAGCCCGGCTGGGCCCAGCCCAAAAACGGGGCATGGGTCTATGGACCCACCATCTGTGGTAGGGGCTATAGGGGACATGTGCAGTGCTAGTGGCAGCAGACCACTAGTCGTCAACTCTGGTTCTGTCAGACCGATCCTTGGCGACTGACTCTGACTCTTGGGACATGGAATGTCACTTCTCTGAGGGGGAAGGAGCCTCAGCTGGTGCGTGAGGTGGAGAGATACCAACTAGATATAGTCAGACTCACCTCAAAACATAGCTTGGGCTCTGGAACCACCCATCTTGACAGAGGCTGGACATTATTCCATTTAGGAGTTTCTTATGGGGAGAGTTGCTGAGCTGGTGTAGGCATCCTCGTCCTCCCCCATCAGGATGCCCACACATTGGGGTTCTTTCTTGAAGAAAGGGTAGCTCCTCTCTGTCTTTGGGTGGTGGGGACGAGTCATGACTGTTGTTTGTGCTTATGTGCCAAATGATAGTTCAGAGTACCCACCCTTCATGGAATCTTTATGGGGTGTGTTGGAGAATGTCCCCAATAGGGGACTCACTCATTGTCCTTCGAGACTGCAACGCTCATGTGTGCAACGATAGTGTGACCTGGAAGAGTATGATTGGTAGGTATGGCCTCTCCAGTCTGAACCCGAATGGGGTTTCTTTGTTGGACTTCTGTGCTTGTCACGGTTTGTCCATCTTGAACACCATGTTTGAACAAAGGGGTGTCCATCACTGCACTTGGCACCAGGACACCCTAAGCTGCAGTACAATGATTGCCTTTGTGGTCATGTCACTTGCGGCCGTATGTTCTGAACACTCAAGTGAAGAGAGGCATGGAGCTGTCAACTGATCACCACCTGTGGCAGGCCCAAAGGTGTAGTTAGGATTTCTTGGGAAGTTTGGCAGAGTTTCCTCTCAGAGTGGCCTTTAACTCCCACCTCCGGCAGAACTACAACTATATCCCAAAGGAGACAGGTAACATGGAATCCAAATGGGCCACGGCACTCTCAACCAGTTCTACATGCCCTACAGGGTCCTTCAGGGGGCATGGGAATTTGCCCAATCTGTCCACATGTGTTTTGTTCAGAGAAGGCTTTTGATTGTGTCCCTCGGGCTATCTTATAGGGCATACTCTGGGACTACGGCATACCAGACCCATTAATATGGGCCATTCGGTCTCTGTATCACTGGAGCCAGAGCTTGGTCTGTATTGGTAACAACAGGTCATATTTGTTTCCGGTGAGGGTTGGAGTCTCCCAAGGCCGTCCTTTGTCACCAATTCTGTTCATAATTTTTATGGACAGAATTTCTAGATGCAGCCGCGACATTGAGTGTTCAGGTTTGGTGGATATCGGATCTTGTCTATGTTTTTATTAGATGACATTGTCCTTTTGGTTTCATCAATCCAGGATCTCCAGCTCTCATTGGAGCAATTTGCAGCAGAGGGTGACGCAACTGTGATGAGAATCAGCACCTCCAAATCTGAGTCCATGGTTCTCAGCCGGAAAAGGGTGGAATGCACCCTTTGAGTCCGGAATGACGTACTGCCCCAAATGGAGGAGTTCTAGTATCTTGTGGTCTTGTCCACGCTTGAGGGAAGGATGGAGTGGGAGATCGACAGACAAATTGCTGCAACCACTGCTGTAAAGCACAGTTTGTACCAGTCCATCATAGTAAAGGGGGAGCTTTACAAAACAAAGCTCTTATTTTACCAGTTGAATTACATTCCAACCCTCACCTATGGTCTCAAGCTTTGGGGAGTGACCAAAAGAACAAGATTGTGGTTACAGGTGGCTGAAATGAGCTTCCTTTACTAGGTGGCAGGGCTCTTCCTTAAAGATAGGATGAGAAGCTCAGCCACCCAGGAGGAGCCAGTAGAGAACCGCTGCTTATCCATGTCCAGAGAAGCTAATAGAGGTGGCTCGGGCATCTGGCTATAATGCCCCCGAACGCCAGCCTTGGTGTAATATTTCCTACTGGGAAGAGACCCTGGGATCAAACTAGTACAAACTGGAGGGATTATGTCTCTTGGCTGGTCTGGGAATGCCTTGGTGTCTCCCTGGAAGAGTTGGAGGAAGTGACTGGGGAGAGGGATATCTGGACCTCACTGGTTAGGCTTCTGATCCCCCACCCCACCCAATCTGACCCCAGATTAATCTTAGGAAGATGATGATGATGATGATGATGATGATGATGATGATGATGATGATGATGATGATGATGATGCTTCTATAATATGAGGTATTGATGCCATCCAGCATAAAGGCAGAAAGGAAGACCAAGCTTCAGATTACAAAAAAGCCCAGTAAATTAATTGACATTCAATAAAGACTACATGGTTTCTCAGGGAAAAACTATTCAACAATATCAGCAAACTATCATCACAAGCCTGCTAATTAGCTAGCTGTCGGAAAAAAGCATGAAATATGTGAAGAAAAAAAATGCAAGAGTGGGTTCCCAAATTAAAGGGAAGGAGATAAAGGGTAAGTTGTTCACTATCACAGCATGTACAGATCATGGCAAATGACCAGGGAACAGAAAGAAAAAAAAACCCTCCATGCTATCGGACTTGTTAGGAAAAAAGCTCAGTAATAAAGAATTGAATAAGAAGAGGCTATCCCCAGCTTTGGAAACAAAGTCACAGTCGGCTGAAATTGTGGACACAAGCTACTCAGTGGATACCTTCCAAACATGCTAATGTAGTTTTCCATCCACACAGATTAAAAAAAAAAAAAAAAAAGAAAGAGAAAAATGTGTTTTCACAGAGAATACAAAGCATGTTTTAAGCTGTTTAATCATGCAATTCTGCATTAATTACTAAATCAAATACTCCATCATACATTATTGTTTCTTTCAACTTGGTAAGTATGTACACTGTCTGTCTTCCTTTTTCCCCATTTACTCGGGAGTCGCCACAGCAAATCATCTGATTCACACGTTTGATTTGGCAGAGGTTTTTACGTCGGATGCCCTTCCTGTCACAACCCTTTTAGCAAGGGACAGAAACACGCTGACGGCTTTGCAAGCCTACTCTTTACGAAAGTCAGCAATGGTTCTTTTACATGCCTCTCACCATAGACAGTGAGGGACATGGCCTGCTTTTGATAACCCAGTTAGCTGCACTGGGGGGGGGGACAGTGACAACCTTGTGGAAAGTGGGACTTGAACCCCCAACCTTTGGATCAGCCCTATACCACTAGACCACCACTGCCCCAGTGGGAAGTATGTACACTACCAGCCACTATTTCCAATAGAATAAGTGGGTGTGTCCAGACTTTTGACTGGTACTGTATGCTGTAGCAGCTGTTTGAAAAAAATTGTTTCCTCACAAGTTATGCTTCTATATTCTGTACCCATAACTGAATAACTTTCTGTAGTCAGTATGTGTTGAGAGTACAATGGGACGGTCATCCAACTTGGAATTTGGGAAATCATGAACATGGGTAACTTGTCCAATGATTTAAACCGTATATATATATATCAGCAATTTTCAACAAGTTTAACACAAGTGATTGCATCCAAACAATTTGCTGATACTGCACATATACATAAGATATTTCAAATTGCTTGTGGCGATTGAAAGGTGTAAAACAGAACTATGATGGGAACATTTCTAACTATGGAGCTTTAAAGATAAAACATTTAATACTCTTGTCACAGATTTCCCTTGTTAGGTACTATGCCTGCTGAAATTTGTTTACAGCTTGAGCAACCACGTCCTGGTCTCCAAGACAGAACTACAAGGCAGCTATAGAGGACCCCAGGAGGCTCAGCAAGTGGTGTACATGTGCAGTTGGTGCTGACACACATGCTGGCAATCTAAGCAGCAAGATTATTTTTTAGGAGTACGTACTATATATGTACAGTATATGTATATGTACATGTACAAAGTAATGAACAATGTGACGCATTATCATCCGATTGCCAGTGTGTACCGAGCTTTATTTTCCCTCAACTATGAGTTTGTTTATTCTTTGATGTTCTATATGCTTGTTCTGTCTGCTCGTCTGACTGCCACTGGCAGATAGACATTGTTAATTCTTGGTTGATGACCTGTCTGACTTTGACATTGAACTTTGTTTTGTATAGCTGACTGTCTTTATGTAATAAACTACATAAAGATCTATTTGCATCCCCCCATTCCTGAGGCGTAACGTGGCTTGACAATGCTTTTGGTTTTTTTTTTTTTTGTTTTTTTTTCCATGAATATTTGACACTATACATTTGGATGTAGGGTCAGTCATTTTTAGGTGCCAATGTATGATGATTTAAAATACATATTAAATATGCCAATCATAAATGTGAATGTAAATGTTTATGTAGAACTCTAATGTTTTGTTCGTAGACTAATTACCCTTGATTTTTCAGATTTTATGAGCTATTAAAAAAAATATAGCTCCAGTAAAGTTATCATGTAATTATTTTGAAGCAGGTCAGTGCTGGTCTTGGTAGAAGGATTAGCATGTAAGAAACAAGTCTGCAAGCATAGGTTTTTTTGGTGGTAGTTTAAAAAACTAATTAAAGTGAAAGTTGCTTTACTCTGCTTTGATCATCTCAGTGAATGTCATGCTTAAAATGTAAAGAATAAACTCTCAAATAAAATTGAAAAATCTTTTTTTCACTATACATTTTCTAAGTTCCTATGTATATAATAGTGTAAAAATGATTAACATGTGAAGAGTTCCCTGAGGTTTTTATACTACCCCAAAAATCTTATGCTTTCAATAGGAACTTAGAAATTGTACAGCATCACCTCAGGCTCCGTGAATATTGTTGAATTTATTAGTTGTCCTAACACTTCATCTCAGGGACTAGATGTTTTGTGACAATACTAGTTCCATTCTTTTTCAAGAAGAAGGTCCTGTGGAGTGTCCCTATAGTGGTAAGTATCAACCAAAGGTAGTCCAAGGAAGTATCATCAGTGAAATGGTTTCCGTTCGTGGGAGCCAAAATCTCAGTGATGTGCATGTGAAACAACGACCAGTATGTCTCTTCTGATCCTACAAAATATCTACTGTAGCAGAAGCTGCTGAAACTGGCTATAATAGCAAGCTGTCAGGACATAGCTGGTAGGCAAGGGCTGTTGAGTGTCAGTTGGTTTTAATGCTATGGTTGGTGTATGTACTTATGGATTTTGCACTGTATTATGCAATATAAATAAAAATTAGATATAAACGTGATGGGCTGCAAAAACAATATGCACTTTTGAAGTCTTTCCCCCTTCACTCTAACTAGATTCTGGCCCTTCACAGCAAAGTGGGTATTAATCAGAAATGATTAATTTCAGTCATTGGTATCACTTTATAATGGATATTCTATTGGGGTCAGTATTCGGTCAGTGGTGGTCTAGTGGGATAAGGTGCTGGTGGGGGCAGTGGTGGCCCGGTGGGGGCAGTGTTGGCCTGGTGGTAAAGGGCGCTGGATCACTGATCCTGAGGTTGGAGGTTGGAGTCCCCACTCTCCACACGGTTGTCACTGTCCCCCCAGTGCAACTAACTGGGTTATCAAAGGCGGACCATGTCGCTCACTGTCTGTGGTGAGAGGCATGGAAAAGAACCATTGCTGACTTTTATAAAAAGAGTAGGCTGCAAAGCCATCGGTGTGTTTCTGTCCCTTGTTAAAAAGGGTTGTGTCAGGAAGGGCATCCGACGTAAAAAAACAAACAAAAAAACAACCTATGACAAATCAAAAAAACTGTGAATCATTTGCTGTCCAACCCCCTTATAGGGGAAGAAAGGACTCTAAAATGGATGATGATGATGACGATCCTAAGCTTTAAAATGGGCAGTGGTGGCCTGGTGGGGGCAGTGGTGGCCCAGTGGGGGTAGTGGTGGCCCAGTGGGGGCAGTGGTGGCCCGGTGGGGGCGGTGGTGGCCCGGTGGGGGCAGTGTTGGCCTGGTGGTAAAGGGCGCTGGATCACTGATCCTAAGGTTGGGGGTTCGAGTCCTACTGTCCACAAGGTTGTCACTGTCCCCCCCCAGTGCCGCTAACTGGGTTATCAAAAGCGGGCCATGTCTCTCACTGTCTATGGTGAGAGGCATGTAAAAGAACCATTGCTGACTTTTGTAAAGAGTAGCTGCAAAGCCGTCAGCGTGTTTCTGTCCCTTGCAAAGGGATGTCTCAGGAAGGGCATCCGACGTAAAAACCTCTGCCAAATCAAACGTGCAAATCAGATGATTTGCTGTGGCGACCCCTGAGAAAGGAAAAAGCCGAAAGCAAAAGAAGAAGAAGATCCTAAACTTTACAATGATGAGTTTTGAAGTAACTAACGAATAACTGCCCGGCTCATTCAGTCTTTTAAGCATAAAACTTTGGAGAAAATCACATTTAAAAGTTCAACAAAGGATTGATTAATTTCTGATTGAATACCCATTTTGTTGTGATGGATCACAACTGATATTATCTACAGAAACTGAAACATGTATACCATGTATATGTTTAATACCCTTATACATATCCATATCTGTCTTCCTTTCGGCTTTTTCCCTTTTACTCGGGAGTCGCCACAGCGAATCATCTGATTCGCACGTTTGATTTGGCAGAGGTTTTTTTATGTCGGATGCCTTTCCTGTCACAACCCTTTAGCAAGGGACAGAAACACACTGACGACTTTGCAGCTACTCTTTACGAAAGTCAGCAATGGTTCTTTTACATGCCTCTCACCATAGACAGTGAGAGACATGGCCCGCCTTTGATAACCCAGTTAGCTGCACTGGGGGGGGGGGGACGACGACGACGACAGTGACAACCTTGTAGAGAGTGGGACTCGAACCCCCAACCTTTGGATCAGCGATCCAGCGCCCTATACCACTAGACCACCACTGCCCCCTTATACATATCCATATATAAACCATAATCTGTACAGTGAGCCATTAATATAGGGACTTTTTGGCTTAACCTAAGAATAGTTTAGAAAGGTAAATGATTCACTCATTTTATGAACTGCTTAATTCGAATTAGGGTCACAGGGAGGCTGGCGCTAATATAATCTGACTCCAGACAGCTTGCCAGGCCATTACAGGACAATGATGATAACTTGTTCACACTGCAGTCTTACTTTTCAGCAGCTAAACTAATCTTTCTATGTACCTGTCTCTGCTCGTGAAAGGAGAGCCAGATCACCATGATGAGCTGAATCAGAAAATGTGTCAACAGAGAAGGGGCTGACAAAGTGGCTGACTGACCCACCCATCAGTATACATATACATACTCACACAGCCTTACTCACTGACATACTCTTTTCTCTAACATTTCCATCCATCTTGCAAAGGGAGAGGACACTTGGTGGTGAAAGAAGGTTAAGTACAAGACACACACACACACACACACACACACACTGCTCAAAGGATTTATTATTACCTACAAAATAAGAATATCAAGAGGAGTGCTGAACATTACATTGTGAGTCTGACAGGTAGGTTTTCTCTTCTATCCATTGATTGGAAAATTAGTGACGGTGAAATTATGATTATGAAGGCGAAGTAATTGTTCAAGTTACCTTTGTCTCTAGGCTTTTGAAGGAATTTTAAAAAGTAAGAGACAAACAAACATAACATTCAGGGCAGCTTTATTTTATGTAATGTCATTTTTGCATGTGTATCTGCTGTTTTATTAAATGTAAATAATAAAAAATGTGCATGCTACAGTTCAATACAGAGGTAACCTTTTCACAACCTCACATGACATGATACTCAATGTTGCACTGAAGGGAAGACGGAATTCTTGCTCTTACATTACTCATGGTTATTAGCGTTGTAATTCTCTTGTTGGACAACTTTGAATTACCCAATAAATATCTCTGGCATTCTGTAGAACACAT
>CM045741.1:33237515-33242515 GCA_024760905.1 Plotosus lineatus
TAACTATTATTCCAGAGGCTACTGTATTGTTCATAGAGCGGTTGGTGTAGGCCAAATACTTTATTGTTCATATCAAAACATTTGAATAGACGTGATGAAACCATGTACCGTATTTGTATTATATTGATTTTAGGTTCAAAACAAATGTATAAATATAATATATTAATAAAGTTATGAAAGTTAGAATATATATCAAATAATGTTGTGTGGCAGCACGGTGGGTGGCACAGTAGTTAGCATGTCTGCCTCACAGCAAGAGGGCATGGGTTCAGTTTAAAGGCTCGGGCATCTCTGTGTGGAGTGTGCATGTTCTCGTCGTGCTTGCTTGGGTTTCTTCCCGTAGTTCAGAAACATGCAGAGTAGGCGGATTAGCTGTTTCAAATTGCCCCTAGGTGTGGGTGTACGTGTGAATAGTTCTGTCTGTTGGCCTTGCAATGTCCTGGCAAGCTGTCCAGGTTGTACCCCAGTGTAAATAATTGTGTGGAGAGGTTTGCCCCGGCGATAGCCTGTCAAACTGTCCAGCGTGTATCCTGACCTCGTCAAAGTTTGGCTGAGATGGGTGCCAGCCTCCCCACAACAATAATTAGGAGTAAACAGCTTAAAAAATGAATATATGAAAAAATGTGTGGTGTATTATAGGCATTACGTTCTGTTTATTTTTTTTTTTTTTTACAAAAATGCATTTATGTCTTCTTCTTCTTCTTTTCCTTTCGGCTGTTCCCTTCAGGGGTCGCCACAGCAAATGATCTGCCTCCATCTCTCCCTATCCTCTGCATCTTCTACTCTTATTCCAACGACCTTCATGTCCACCTTCACCGCATCCATAAATCTTCTCTTTGGTCTTCCTCTGGGCCTTTTGCCTGGTAGTTCCAACCTCAGCATCCTACGACCAATATACTCACTATCCCTCCTCTGTACATGTCCAAACCATCTCAATCTAGCCTCTCTGACTTTGTCTCCAAAACATCTAACATGTGCTGTCCCTCTGATGTACTCATTTCTAATCCTATCCATCCTCGTTACTCCCAAAGAGAACCTCAACATTTTCATCTCTGCTACCTCCAACTCTGACTCCTGTCTTTTCCCCAGGGCCACTGTCTCTAAACCATACAACATTGCTGGCCTCATCACCGTCTTGTGCACTTTTCCCTTCATTCTTGCCGATACTCTCCTATCACACATCACACCGGACACTTTTCTCCATCCATTCCAACCTGCCTGCACACGCTTCTTCACCTCTTTTCCACACTCTCCATTGCTCTGGATTGTTGAGCTGAAGTACTTCAAATTCTCCACCTTCTTTATCTCTGCCCCCTGTAACCTCAAAGTTCCTCTTGGGTCCTTGTCGTTCTTGTCTAACCTCGTCTGTTAGCCTGTCCATCACCATAGCAAACAAGAAGGGGCTGAGAGCTGACCCTTGATGCAGTCCCACCTCCACCTTGAACTCTTCTGTCACACCGACAGCACACCTCACCACTGTCTTACATCTCTCATACATGTCCTGCACCACTCTAACATACTTCTCTGTCACTCCAGACTTCCTCATACAATACCACAGTTCTTCTCTCGGCACCCTGTCATATGCTTTCTCCAGATCCACAAAGGCACAATGCAGCTCCTTCTGACCTTCTCTGTACTTCTCTATTAACATCCTCAAAGCAAACACTGCATCTGTGGTGCTCTTTCTTGGCATGAAACCAAACTGTTGTTCACAAATGCTGACCTCTGCCCTTACTCTTGCTTCCACTATTCTTTCCCATAGCTTCATTGTATGGCTCATCAACTTTATCCCTCTGTGGTTGCCACAACTCTGCAAGTCTCCCTTGTTCTTAAAAATGGGCACAAGCACACTTCTCCTCCATTCCTCTGGCATCTGCTCACTTTCTAAGACCTTGTTGAATATTCTTGTCAGAAAATCTACTGCTACCTCCCCTAGACACTTCCATACCTCAACTGGTATGTCAGCAGGGCCAACTGCCTTTCCACTCTTCATCCTCTTCAATGCCCTCCTCACTTCTCCTTTACTAATCTTTGCTACTTCCTGCTCCTCAACGGTCACCCCTTCTACTCTTTTTTCTCTCTCATTTTCCTCATTCATCAGCTCTTCAAAGTATTCTTTCCATCTTCCCAGCACACTTCTGTCATCAGTCAATACATTTCCCTCTCTGTTGTTTATCACTCTAACTTGCTGCACATCTTTCCCATCTCTATTTCTCTGCTGTGCTAACCTGTATAGATCATTTTCTCCCTCCTTACTGTTCAACCTATCATACAAGTCATCATACGCCCTCTGTTTGGCCTTTGACACTGCTACCTTCGCCTTACGCTGTGTCTCCCTGTACTCCTGTTTACTCTCTTCGGTCCTCTCAATGTCCCACTTCTTCTTGGCTAACCTCTTCTTTTGTACACACTCCTGCACTTCCTCATTCCACCACCAAGTTTACTTATCTACTTTCCTTTCAGAGGACACACCAAGTACTCTCCTACCGGTCTCCCTGATAACATTGGCTGTGGTTGTCCAGTCCTCTGTAAGCACTTCCTGACTACCCAAAGCCTGTTTCAACTCCTCCTTGAAGACAACATGACACTCTTCCTTTTTCAGCTTCCACCACTTTGTCTTCTGCTCTGCCTTTGCCTTTTTCACCTTTCTTACCATCAGTGTCATCCTGCACACCACCATCCTATGCTGTTTGGCAACACTCTCACCCACTACTTCTTTGCAGTCACTGACTTTCTTCAAATTACATCGCCTACACAAGATGGAGTCTACCTGTGTGCTCTTACCGCCGCTTTCATAAGTCACCCTATGCTTCTGTTTCTTCTTGAAGAAAGTATTCACCACAGCCATTTCCATCCTTTTTGCAAAATCGATCAACATCTGTCCTTCTGTGTTCCTGTCCTGGATACCAAACCTGCCTATCACTTCTTTGTCCCCTCTGTTGCCTGCACCAACATGTCCATTGAAGTCTGCTCCAATGACCACTCTTTCACCTCTGGGGGTACTCTGCATCACTTCATCTAACTCACTCCAGAATCTCGCCTTCTCTTCTAGCTCACATCCTGCCTGTGGGGAATAAGCACTAACAACATTGACCATCACGCCTTCAATTTCTAACTTGAGACTCATCACTATGTCTGACACTCTTTTCACTTCTAGAACATTTCTGACAAACCCCTCCTTCAAGATGACTCCTACTCCATTTCTCTTCCCATCCACACCATTATAAAACAGTTTAAACCCTGCTCCTAAGCTTCTAGCCTTGCTACCTTTCCACCTTGTCTCCTGAACACACAGTATGTCCACCTTCCTCCTCTGCATCATGTCAGCCAGCTCCCTATCTTTTCCTTGCATAGTTCCAACATTCAAAGTCCCTACTCTCAGTCCTAGGCTCACGCATTTCCTCTTCTCTCTCTGCCTACAGACACGCCTCCCGCCTCTCCTTCTTCGACGTCTTCGACGCATGTTGACAATGCAAAATTGCATTTATGTAACCAGGAAATATTTAACATATTGTTTTTGTTGTTGTGGTTGTTGTTGTAGTTTTTTCAGTTAAATTGATGTAGAGATTTTGATTTTTCATTGCATTTTACATTTTATTTATTTATTTATTTAAATTTTTTTTGTAAATAGGGTTTATATAGGCAAAGGTGGAGTTGATAACTATTGAATGTTTAATATTGACATCTGTAAGTCTGAACACAGATTATAAACTTTAACTTTTTTTCAGATTCTCAGTATTTAAAGGAAAGATAAGTAAATCACCAGTGTGCCATGCACTCATAATCAACAATAAACAAAAATTTCCAGTCATAAAAGCATGCTGTTGCTTATCTTATTTGTTATTTTATAATTTGTGTCATAACCTGACAGTTCCAATCTCAAGTGATCAAATCAAGTCTTCATTTTTTTCTATTTATTTGTACTGTAATAACAAACATATAAAACTAACGATATGTTGCCGTACGAGGTACAAAGTTCCAGAACTGTTCCTTTCATGGTTAAATTGTATGCCGCATGGTCATGTGTGTGCAGCATAAGTGAGCAGTATCTCTCATGAGTCATGAGATCAACATTAAATTCGTATACAGTACATGCATTTATGTGACAACATGCACATTTGCAATTTTACTATGGACCATAGAGCAAACATCACATTTTGTGTAAACCCCAGGAAATAGGCACTGGAGACCCATGGAACATGAAAAAAGTTAAAATTTGACAGTGCGATATTATATGACTCATTGTCTCATGAGTGTTAATGTGGCATGACCAAGCAACACTCCAAAAACAAACCAGGAACTTTTTGTATTTTTTCGAGTCCACCTATTTTCCCTTAAGAAAGTTTTATAAAAATAGCATGACAATATAAGTATTCAAACCAATAATTTATCAGATACGGTCCTTTCCCTGGACTGAACTTCAAAACTGTAAAGTTGTGCTCTTCTATTGCACCTCACATAATTGTACGACTGTAATTTATGATTATAACACATTGACTGATATGTTACATACTATTTTATATGGTTGGTATTAGGTATCAAAAGGAGATCAAAGGTTCCTGGTGTTATGATTACGCAGTATGTGGAGGAATTGCCAGAGGGGGAGTCCACTCCTGATTTTACCCGGAAGCCCATTGCTTTGACCATTCAAGAGGGTACGAATATTGTCAAAATCAAATATAGGAGAGTACAGTAATCTACACCAAATACAATAATTAATGAATTTATTCATATTCATTTTCATCTTCTTCCGCTTAGTCCGGGGTCAGGTCGGGTCGGGTCAGGTCGGGTCACAGGGGCAGCAGCCTAAGCCATGAGCTTCAGATGACCCTCTCCCAACCACTTCCTTGAGCTCTTTGAGTGGAACACCACGGCATACCCAGACCAGTCAAGAGAAATAGATCTTCCAACATGCTCTGGGTCAACCTCAGGGTCTCTTCCTGGTTGGACATGCCCAAAACATGACACCAGAGAGATGTTCTAACCAGATGCCTGAATGA
>CM045741.1:33247515-33322515 GCA_024760905.1 Plotosus lineatus
TACCAAGTTTAGTGTTTACAGTGTAATGTGTGTATGTGTGGGCTTCATCATTGTTGTTCTAATTAACAATTTTATGAACCAATTTATCTGCATTTATGTTCAGAATGGTGTCATGGTTCCATACAGCAAAGAAGTTGACAGCGATGTGAAACACTACTTGAAGCAAGTTGGAAAAAAGTATGTGTTCATAGTAAAAAATCTTAATCCTGAGGATGCTGGTATTTATCAAGTGGACGTTGAGGGAGTCAATGTCTTCTCAACAGATTTTAAGAGTATGCTTTGCAAAATTAAACAATTACAATAAAAAGGAAATAATGTATTCATCACGTATAAGCAGCTTGTGGATTCAAGTGTTTATGGTCTATATTTTATCATCCAGTCCCTCCTGTGGATTTTATTGTGAAGATTCAGGAAGTGAAGGCTGAAGAAAGAGAAGATGCCATATTTGAGTGTGTGATTACTCTACCGATGAAACAAATTTTGTGGACACTGAAAAATAATCCATTGTCTAATGGTACAAAATACGAGATTACCGTTTCTGAGGACAAACTGATTCACAGACTTAAAATTATTGACTGTATGCCTGTGGATGCTGGAATATATTCTGCTGTGGCTGGCATAAAATCATGCAGTGCCTGGCTTGTGGTAGAGGGTAGGTTTTAATCTCCAATGTATCAATCAGCAAAATGCTTATGTTTAATTCAAAGATAAATATAAATAAAAATGGATTTAATTAAGTTCTTCTTGCATTATATTGAGTGGAAAGACTTATGTACACTAATAAAATTGTGTGTTTTGCAGCTAATAAAGACCCAAACATGAAAGGTAAAAAGGCACCCCGAAAAACCACACAGGCTGGTGGCGGTAGAGATGACCTAGATAAAATTGCTGCTGATCAACAAGAAAAAAACAAAAAGGAGATGGAAGGCGTCCTGGAATCTGCTAAAAGAGCTGAACAAGATGCTGCTGCCACCAAAGCAGAAGCTGCACTGGAAGCATCAAGAGCTGCTGCTGCTGCTGCTGCTGCAGCTGCAAAAACAGCAGCTGATGCTCAAGCTGCCGAAGCTGCACTTGTAGCAGCTAAAGACAAAGGCATGTTACAAAAAGATGCCAAAGCTCAAGCTGAAGCTGCAACTGCAGTTGCACCAGCAAAAGCACAAGTGGACAATAAGGCAAATGGCAAAAAATTGGCTGAGGCCAAGGCTAAGGAAGCAGGCTTGAGTGCAAAGCCAGGGGCTGCAGCTGCTGGAAATATAGCTGTAGCACAGGGACTTAGGATAGACAAAACAGACATGGGTGAAGCAATCGGGAATGCCAAAAGTGTTGGTCATACCAGAGATACTCATTCAGCTCTTGGAGGAGCAGCGAATCTTGCAGGAGGTTCTGGTCTTTCAGGGAGTGTTAGTCATGAAGGAGGTGCTGGTCTTCTAGGAAGTGTTGGTCCTGCAGGAGGTTCTGGTCTTTTAGGAGGCTCTGGTTGTGCAGAAGATTCCGGTCTTTCAGTAGGTGCTGGGCTTACAGGAGGTTTTAGTATTTCGGGAGATGTTGGTTCTGAAGGAGGATCTGGTTTTACAGGAGATGTTGGTTCTGCAGAATGTTTTGGACTTGCAGGAGGTTATGGTCTTGAAAGAGGTACTGGTTTTCCAGAGGGTGTTGGTCCTTTGGGAGGTTCTAGTTTTGCAGAAGGTGCTGATTCTACAGGAGGTTCACGTCTTGCAGGCGAGGCTGATCTTTCAAGAGGATCTGGTTTCACAAGAGGATCTGCTGGGGTGAGCCAATCATTAAAGACGAATGCTGATGCTGGGAGTACAACTGGTGCTAAAACTAAGAAGCATGAGAAATCAGAAGCAATAATGTCTGACACTGTCAAAGGTAAGGAAACGTATGCATATACATCAATTTCACACTTAAATAATCTAATCTTGGAGCTTAGAGATTTAATTAGTTTATATAGTTTAATAGGCTCTTGTGTTACTCTATACAGTAATGATATTTGAAATGTTGTATTTAAAGGCTATAACTTCAACAAATTCACAAAAAAAATTAAAGTAGTAATTTATTAATCAATTAATACAGTACTAATGATTTCAATGTACGGTATTTGTGATTAATATTACAACCCCAAATCGCAAACATTACAGATAGTAAGGAAATTGCAAATAAAAAAGAAAGCAGTGATTTCTAGATTTTCTGGCATTTTATTGCAGACATTCATTTCTGAACTGCTTCATCGTAATGAGTGTTGCAGGGAGGCTGGTGCCCATCTCAGCCAACTCTGGGTGAGGTAGAATACACCCTGGATGGCTCACCAGGCCATCACAGGACAGAAAGACGCTGACGGCTATGCAGCCTACTCTTGACGAAAGTCGGAAGGGGTTCTTTTACATGCCTCACACCACAGACAGTGAGAGACATGGCCGGCCTTTGATAACCCAGTTAGCTGCACTCGGGGGGGGGCACAGCAGTGACAACCATTAACAGTGGGGCTTGAACCACCAACCTTGGGATCGGAAATCCAGTGCCTTACCTCCAGTATGAAATCAGCATCCAGGAAAGGCTTCACTTTGGAGGAACAAAAATGGGCTGATGCTCACTAGGTTAGCAACATTTTATGAAAATAAATTGTGAACTATTTAAAAACAATGTTCCTCAAAGAAAATATGAGATTATTTTGATATTTTTCCTTCTCTGGTGCATTATATAATTCTAAGATGGAAAGAATCTGGAGGAATTTCTGTTTGTAAAAGGCAAGGAAGGGCATTGTATCAACAACTGATATAATGATACGGGCTCAAGATTATTTTGGCAAACGTTTGCTAAGCACTAAATGCCAAATGTGCAAAAATAAAGCTACATCCAGGTTAAGAAAAAGGGGCTGGAACAGATTAATTTCATAAGGCGAGGTACCACTGTACTGTGCTTTGTTTGCTTAAGAAGACACCATTACAAGACTGTTCAAATTATTGAAAGGACCAAAACTAAACACAAGGGAAATTATTTCCTGTTTACATGAACGGTTTGGGGCCGGTGGCGTAGTGGTTAGGGTGCTGTGCTCATGATCAGGAGGTTGTGAGTTCGAATCCCACTGAGACCCTCACTGTGCTAAGACCCCTGGACAAGGTCTCAACCACAAGTGTGCCTCTGTTCACCCAGCAGTATAAATGGGTACCAGTAAAATATACTTGGAAGGTAACCTGCGATGGACTCGCACCCCATCCAGGGGAAGTTGAACTCCTGGTCGCTTCATGCTATGGAAACCGGGGATAAGTACTGGCCACTAGGCTCGGGTGTAAAAACCCAACAGACGTACCCCTACACTAACAGTTACGGTAGCGGAATCAAATTCACCTGCAACTGCCCAAGTCAAACAAACTGGGCAGCCAGAACATCGTTTTTAAATATGCAGCACCTCATACTGAGTGTCACCCCCTCATGCCGGTCCCAAGCCCGGAGAAATGCAGAGGGTTGTGTCAGGAAGGGCATCCGACGTAAAACCAATGCCAATTATTGATGATGCAAATCAAAAGTATTACCTCCATACCGGATCGGTCGAGGCCCGGGTTAACAACGACCGCCATCAGTGCTGTCAATCAACAGGGTGCTGATGGAAATTGGACTACTGTTGGTCAAAGACGTCGAAGAAGGAGAGGTGGGAGGTGTGTCCGTAGGCAGAGAGAGAAGAGGAAAGGCATGAGTCTAGGACTGAGAGTGGGGACTTTGAATGTTGGAACTATGCACAGAAAAGGTAGAGAGCTGGTTGACATGATGCAGAGGAGGAAGGTGGACATACTGTGTGTTCAGGAGACC
Source organism: Plotosus lineatus (assembly GCA_024760905.1). NCBI lineage: Eukaryota > Metazoa > Chordata > Actinopteri > Siluriformes > Plotosidae > Plotosus > Plotosus lineatus. The sequence continues at coordinate 33,251,323 of CM045741.1, forward strand.
AGGTGGAAAGGTAGCAAAGCTAAAAGCTTAGGAGCAGGGTTTAAGCTATTTTATCACGGTGTGGATGGGAAGAGAAATTGAGTCGGAGTCATCTTGAAGGAGGAGTTTGTCAGGAATGTTCTAAAAGTGAAAAGAGTGTCAGACAGAGTGATGAATCTCAAGTTAGAAATTGAAGGTGTAATGCTCAATGTTGTTAGTGCTTATGCCCCACAGGCAGGATGTGAGCTAGAAGAGAAGGAGAGATTCTGGAGTGACTTAGATGAAGTGATGCAGAGTACCCCCAGAGGTGAAAGAGTGGTCATTGGTGCAGACTTCAATGGACATGTTGGGGCAGGCAACAGAGGGGACGAGGAAGTGATGGGCAGGTTTGGTATCCAGGACAGGAACGCAGAAGGACAGATGTTGATAGATTTTGCAAGAAGGATGGAAATGGCTGTGGTGAATACTTTCTTTGAGAAGAAACAGGAGCATAGGGTGACTTATGAAAGCGGAGGTAGGAGCACACAGGTAGACTACATCTTGTGTAGGCGATGTAATTTGAAGGAAGTCAGTGACTGCAAAGTCATCGTGGGTGAGAGTGTTGCCAAACAGCATAGGATGGTGGTGTGCAGGATGACTCTGATGGTGAGAAAGGTGAAAAAGGCAAAGGCAGAGCAGAAGACAAAGTGGTGGAAGCTGAAAAAGGAAGAGTGTCGTGTTGTCTTCAAGGAGGAGTTGAAACAGGCTTTGGGTGGCCAGGAAGTGCTTCCAAATGACTGGACAACCACAGCAAATGTGATCAGGGACACAGGTAGGAGAGTACTTGGTGTGTCCTCTGGAAGGAAAGTAGATAAGGAGACTTGGTGGTGGAATGAGGAAGTGCAGGAGTGTGTACAAAGGAAAAGGTTAGCCAAGAAGAAGTGGGACATTGAGAGGACCGAAGAGAGTAAACAGGAGTACAGGGAGACACAGCGTAAGGCGAAAGTAGCAGTGGCTAAGGCCAAACAGAGGGCGTATGATGACTTGTATGATAGGTTGGATAGTAAAGAGGGAGAAAATGATCTATACAGGTTGGCACAGCAGAGAAATAGAGATGGGAAGGACGTGCAGCAAGTTAGATTGATAAAGGACAGAGAGGGAACTGTATTGACTAATGACAGAAGTGTGCTGAGAAGATGGAAAGAGTACTTTGAAGAGCTGATGAATGAGGAAAATGAGAGAGAAAAAAGAGTAGAAGAGGTAACCATTGAGGAGCAGGATGTAGCAAAGATCAGTAAGGGTGAAGTGAGAAGGGCATTGAAGAGGATGAAGAATGGAAAGGCAGTTGGTCCTGATGATATACCTGTGGAGGTATGGAAGTGTCTAGGAGAGGTAGCAGTAGATTTTCTGACATGAACATTCAACAAGGTACTAGAGAGTGAGCAGATGCCGGAGGAGTGGAGGAGAAGTGTGCTGGTGCCCATTTTTAAGAACAAGGGAGACGTGCAGAGTTGCAGCAACTACAGAGGGATAAAGTTGATGAGCCATACAATGAAGTTATGGGAAAGAATAGTGGAAACGAGACTAAGGGCAGAGGTCAGCATTTGTGAACAACAGTTTGGTTTCATGCCAAGAAAGAGCACCACAGATGCAATGTTTGCCTTGAGGATGTTAATAGAGAAGTACAGAGAAGGTCAGAGGGAGCTACATTGTGCCTTTGTGGATCTGGAAAAAGCATATGACAGGGTGCCAACAGAAGAACTGTGGTATTGCATGAGGAAGTCTGGAGTGGCAGAGAAGTATGTTAGAGTGGTGCAGGACATGTATGAGAGATGTAAGACAGTGGAGAGGTGTGCTGTCGGTGTGACCGATTTAATTCAAGGTGGAGGTGGGACTGCATCAAGGGTCAGCTCTGAGCCCCTTCTTGTTTGCTATGGTGATGGACAGGCTGACAGACGAGGTGAGACAAGAATCTCCATGGACTATGATGTTTGCAGATGACATCGTGATCTGTAGTGAGAGCAGAGAACAAGTGCAGGAAAATCTAGAGAGGTGGAGGTATGCCCTGGAAAGGAGAGGAATGAAGGTTAGCCTCAGAAAATCAGAATACATGTGTGTGAATGAGAAGGACCCAGGAGGAACGGTGATGTTACAGGGAGCAGAGATAACGAAGGTGGAGGATTTTAAGTACTTAGGCTCAACAATCCAGAGCAATGGAGAGTGTGGAAAAGAGGTGAAGAAGCGTGTGCAGGCAGGCTGGAATGGTTGGAGAAAAGTATCCGGTGTGATGTGCGATAGGAGAGTGTCAGCAAGAATGAAGGGAAAAGTGTACAAGATGGTGGTGAGGCCAGCGATGTTGTATGGCTTAGAAACAGTGGCGCTGAGGAAAAGGCAGGAGGCAGAGCTGGAGGTAGCGGAGATGAAAATGTTGAGGTTCTCCTGGGAGTAACGAGGATGGATAGGATCAGAAATGAGTATATCAGAGGGACAGCCCACGTAAGATGTTTTGGAGACAAAGTCAGAGAGGCTAGATTGAGATGGTTTGGACATGTACAGAGGAGGGATAGTGAGTATATTGGCAGTAGGATGCTGAGGTTGGAACTACCAGGCAGAAGGCCTCGAGGAAGACCGAAGAAGAGATTTATGGATGTGGTGAAGGAAGACATGAAGGTCGTTGGAGTCAGAAAAGAAGATGCGGAGGACAGGGTGGGGTGGAGGCGGATGATTTGCTGTGGCGACCCCTGAAGGGAGCAGCCGAAAGTAAAAGAAGATACTGAGTGTCATTTTAAAAATGTCTGAGCATGCAAAGCTGCTGCCGAAGATAAAATACGTCATATGGTAAAGTTTTCTATGTCTTTCAGTTGCACTGAGGTCTTGTAGCAAGGTGGTGTCAGTGGGATGGCTGTCATCTTGGATTTCAAAATCAAACAGTACATGTGTAATCCATTGTTCATGTATTAATTTGTTTATTTATTTATTTCGGTGGAGATCAGTAAACCAAACACTAAGTGGGCTCTGTTCGTAATATAGCTTAAAATTTTCGCAGTTTCAGAACACCTACAAAAAGGTAGGCATTTATACAGCATGTCCGGGACGGCAATTGGTCATAAATATCATCTAGTAGCAGATAGGACAGTAATACACATCAGCATAGTAGTGGACCGCACCAAGCCGCCATCAATTTGGAAGCATACAAAAAAAAAAACAAACATAAAAAGGCATAATTTAAAAAAAATCACAATTGAAACTGTCAAAAAAGCCTACACACACACACACACACACACACACACACACACACACACACACACACACACACACTCGAGTAGGGCTTAGACTCCCCAACCCGAGCTATGAGAGTTCCCATTAGGACTCTACCAGTTTTACAGTACCTAGACTCTGATTTCTACAGCTCCCAATACAATCCCAGCACCAATCACACTTCCAATATGGCTCCCTTCTCCAGTGGCCCATTGAAAATTTTGCTTAGATTATGATATCCCTGTCAAATATCTGTGTATCACATGCTTTAATTTATCACATGCTTTAATTTGGCAAAACAAAAAAGTTTCCAAACTGTCAGTGTCAGTGTGTGTCCTGTATGTGAACACACTCATTTTCTTTGTTTTGTGGTCTTTGTATTTGTATTTGTTTTCTGTCATCACATGTCTTTTTAACTGTCAATGGTTTTAACCAACTAATTCTTGGGAAAAGAGCTTTTGACATATGCGTCCTAATCTAGTAAAACAAGTCAGAGGTCAAACAGGAGAGTTTTGGCCAAAAGCAAAAATATGTGCACTGTACTCAAATTTGGACACTGTTCCTGTTCGAAATGAATAGACCAGAGGACAGTCATGTGCATGCAGCAGAAGTCATTATGCCACAGGATGTTGCGTTATCAACATCAGGCCTGTGTCACCCGCATTGTTGTGGCAATGTCCACAAGTTCATTTATTGCTGAAATCAAACCTGATCAGAGAGCTGAAATGGTCTATATTTATTAAAGTAATTTTGAGGAGATGCTTATGTTAAAGGGCAAAGAAAAATATAACTACTGGAATAAAAAAAATAAATAAATCAACAACAACAACAACAACAACAACAATAATAATAATAATAATAATAATAATAATAATAATAATAATAATAATAATAATAATAATAATAACAATAATCCCACCGTGTTTTACATATTCTGACTTATAGCCAAAGGCTGATTGTATAACTTAATTATGAAGTCACAAATATATTTCAATGATTTATATGGTTTGTAGTACATTTCCCTTTCCCTAGCCTCTTCATTGAGAAGTTCAGAAAACTTCCAAAAGAAAATATGTGCGAGCATAAATTATTTGTTTCATACAATATAATATTGTTAAGTTTATATTGTTGTGAAAATACAGTGTTTGTCTATAGTTCTGTCATTGTTTCTGTTTAAATGTAATTTGTATGTGGTTCTTTATCATTTTCTCTGGTGCATCTATCTTCTTCACCTCGTCAACATTTGTTCAAAAGAAGTTGGAATCCATTCCATAAGCAGTAACCCTGATCAAACTCCCAGTGGTAACCTGGGTCATAATCAACATTGTAAACTGGATCATAATCCAAGTAATAACCCATATCAAATTTAAGCAACAACTCAGGCCATCTCCCAGATGGCAAGCCAGATGGTTAGCAAAATGGTAATAAAGATGGGAGCCCAATTGATAATCCAAGTCAGGATGATGCCAAAAACAAGATCATCAAGTGAGCTCAGTCTGCTGGTGAGGCCAGTGAAGGCATAAAAGACAAGTCAACTAAATCTGGTAATGGTCAGGCCACACAAGATGAGGTGTCCTGCGCCCAGAGGCAATCACTGCTAAGAAATGGTAAAGGCTGCATCAAAAATGCATGGAACAACATGGAGTGTGAGCCACTGCTAGCTATTGGGTATACTGCCTACATGATTATACTGAAGCTTTATGCTACTAACATATGTCTCTCTAAATTGTTTGGTTGATGTGAAAACAGTTTCTTGACGTGCAAGTAATCGTGTGTTTATATTGAGTACAGTGGCTTCATAAAACTTGGCAAAATTAGATTTGCTTTTATGGAAATGTGAACCTGGAAACAAATGCAGTGTTGTATTTCAGAAGTAAGAATTAACACTAACACAGGAAACCATCAAATCATTAAGATCAGATTTTCGAAGCACTTTTTTTTTTTTTTTGCGGTAAAACTACTGGTAAATACTTGTTAATTCCAACAGTTTTTATATTTTTTTCCTTTTGAAAATGGAAGAAAAAGCATCTCATCTCATATTCTTCCACGAAGTCCAGGGTCGGGTCGGGTCGCGGGGTAGTAACCTAAGCAAAGAGGTCCAGACATCCCTCTCCCCAGCCACTTCCTCCAACTCTTCCGGGGGGGCACCAAGGCAGTCCCAGACAAGCTGAGGGACATAGTCTCTCCAGCATGTCCTAGGTCAACCCCAGGGTCTCTTCCCGGTTGGATATGCCTGAAACACCAAGGAGGGAGGCATTCTCATCAGATGCCCGAGCCACCTCAACTGGCCCCTCTCAATGCGGAGGAGCAGCTGATCTACTCCGAGTTCTCCACGGATGGTTGAGCTTCTCACCTTATCTCTAAGGGAGAACCCCGCCACCCGGCAAAGGAAGCTCAATTCAGCCGCTTGTATCCGCGATCTTGTTCTTTCGGTCACTACCCAAAGCTCGTGACCATAGGTGAGGGTTGGAATGTAGATCGACTGATAAATTGAGAGCTTCGCCTTGGAGCTCAGCTCCTTCATCACCACGACGGACCGGCAGCGGCTCCGTTTAACAGCAGAGGCCACAGCGATCCGTCTGTCGATCTCCCGCTCCATCCTTCCCTCACTCGTGAACAAGACCCAAAAATACTTAAACTCCTCCTCTTGGGGCAGGACCTGATTCCCGAACCGGAGGGTGCATTCCACCCTTGTCCGACTGAGAACCATGGCCATGGAAGAAAAAGCATTCTGAAAGAATCCATCACTTTTACAATAATACTCAAAAAGATCATGAACCTGATGGTGGTGGTGATGATGACGAGATTGAGGATGATTAGGATAACGAGGCTGATGAAGAAACTGCCAGTTGAAAAGTGCAAAAATACTGAACCACATCCTCAAGACATGGAAAAAAATAACATCCACAAAAAAGTCTTCAGATTTGACTTACATCTTTCTAGCAATTGTAGAGGTTGCTAGTGAACTAATTACTATTTGAGACTCGGTTCAAATACAAATGCATTCATTAAATGCAATAAAACACATGCTACTGTTAGTAATATTATAGTATATAATATTTTATATAAGGTGAGTGCTACCATTATGACAGATAACATGATTAATAATAAAAATGTGCCATAATGACTTGTAGATGCTGGTGTTTACTTCTCTGCTGGCCTTGAAGACTGCAGGGCTATTGTAGGAGAGGCAACTGAGCTGGTCTGCAAACTCAGCAGTGCCGAGTGTAAAGGGCTCTGGTATAGAGATGGAAAAGAGGTATGGTAGGAGCCTGTCTGATATACCACCCAACGGAGACTTTAAATTTCTTGAGAGCGGTACTAATATAGTGTTAAAAGAATGATTCTGCATTTCTACTGCCATGCGAAATATTGTTTGTAATGAGAATAGTACATTTACAGTGGTGCTTGAATGTCTGTGATATTTTTATATTTCTGCAAAAAAAGGAACATTATCCAAACTTAACACAAGTAATAAAAGTATATACAGTATAAAGAAGATAAACAAAGAAGAGAAAAATATAATACAATACTTGGTTATTTATTATGCGTAGTTTTTATAATGCAAAATTGCATATTGCTTAGCAAAATAAAGTTAGTGTCAGTTTTTTTTCAATAAACTGGATGACAGTGAGGTTTAAGTGAGCACCTTGTTTTATTTAAAGAGCAACTATCTGCCAATTTCTGATCATATGTATGATCACATTTGTTTAAGTACTGTATATCATGGCACAAAAAAGAGACTCATGACCTCAAAAACAGAAGTGGTGATGTCATCAGGGTGAAAAAGTTTACAAAACCATTTTTAAAGAGTTTGGATCTCATCAACCACAATCCAGATGAAGGAAATTCAAGACCATGGGTACCCTCTTCAGGAGTGATCAACCAACAGGAGCATTCCAAACTCTAGGTGTATAATAGGAGTTCAGGAGGTCTAAAAGGAGGCCGCTTTTAGAAACTGAGGGTCTTTTTCACATTGGCTAATGATACTGTCTAACAGTGGCGTTCAAGGCAGAGCTGCAAGGAGAAGGCCACTACTCGCAAAAAGAACACAGCTGCCACCTCACAGCTTGATGAAGATTACATGGACAAGAATGAACTGGAAAATTCTGTGGATGAATAAATGAGAATGTTTTAAATAAGAATATTTATATGTTTCGATATAAGTACCTAGGCGCAACAATCCAGAGAAGTGGAGAGTGTGGAAAAGAGGTGAAGAAGCGTGTGCAGGCAGGTTGGAATGGTTGGAGAAAAGTGTCCGCTGTGATGTGTGATAGGAAGGTATCGGCAAGAATAAAAGGAAAAGTGTACAAGACGGTGATGAGGCCAACGATGTTGTATGGTTTAGAAACAGTGGCGCTGAGGAAAAGACAGGAGGCAGAGCTGGAGGTAGCAGAGATGAAAATGTTAGGGTCCTCTTTAGGAGTAACGAGGATGGATAGGATCAGGAATGAGTACATCAGAGGGACAGCAAGTGTAAGATGTTTTGGAGAAAAAGTCAGAGAGGCTAGATTGAGGTGGTTTGGACATGTACAGAGGAGGGATCGCGAATATATTAGTAGGATGCTGAGGTTGGAACTACCAGGCAGAAGGCCTAGAGCAGGGATCGGCAACCTTTTCCATTCAAAGAACCATTTGTTCGTTTTTATAAAGAAAAAAAAATATCTGTCCCACAAAGCAAGGGACGGGGTGCAGCCAGATGTGTTAACAGGTTTGGTAGTCTACCTCACCATCCCTTCGTGGAATCTTCTTTTTCCTTATTCGTTATATTAATGCTGTTTTGTCATAGTTTTAATTTACAAAAACGACAGCAACAAAGAAAAGTATATACAGACTTATTTAAAGAAGGAGGCTGCTCAACATTCTTTTAAATAATATTAATGCTGGACTGACCGACCCATTCTCAGAGTGGAGACTGAACCACACCCAGTCTTTTATTTTGCCACTGGATGAAAGTTATTTAATTCGGAGATTGCTGTGTATAAACAAATCTGATCCAACGTTTCTTACGTCAGCTGTGATTTCCGTTCCTGAATTACAAACCCCGGTGGCGGGAAAAAATCTCTCTTGCCGAGCTGCTAATGGTGAGAACACTCCTTGCCATGAGCACAAGAATTTGGAAATCCACCAACACAACAGATCAAAAACACTGAGACTCAATGTAGCTGATTAATATAATGACAGCCATGTAGAATACACACACACACACACACACACACACACACACACACACACACACACACACACAATCACCCCGCCCACACCAAATAAATATCCGCCCACACCCGTGACTGTTAATTTTCATCTATATAATTTTCAAACCTAAAAGAGCATTTTTGAAAGGGTACCCACTGGGTACCAGTGGGTACCCGACCGTTGCAGGACTCAGCCTTAGGCAGATTATCCCATCATTCAGTGGAAAGCTGGTTTAACTCTCTGGAAGCCCGAAGTGCTTCAGATGTGAGTAAATAAGTGGCATTTTCTTTTTGCAGTTGATGTTTGTGGTGCCACCGTAAAATATAACATTATTTTTAAAAGCCACGGAGCTGCACCAGAAAGGTTAAAGAGCCACATGCAGCTCCAGAGCCGCAGGTTGCTGACCCCTGGCCTAGAGGAAAACCAAAGAGAAGATTTATGGATGGAGTAAAGAAGGACCTGAAGGTAGTTGGTGTAAGAGAAGTAGATGGAGAGGAGAGGATGAGATGGAGGCAGATGATCCACTGTGGCGACCCCTGAAGGGAACAGCCGAAAGGAAAGATTTATATGTTTGGATATCACTGCATTCCAACATAATAACCTTATTATACTTGCATAAACATTAATTGCAGGGCAACAGAAACATGACCATTTACATGCACACCTAGAGGCAATTTGAAACAGCCTACTGTGCTTGTCTTTGGACTGTGGGAAAACACTTGTATCCTCAGAGAAAACCCACACAAGCATAAAAAGAACATTTAAATTCCACACTGAAATGCCTTTATTGAGCCTAGGACTTGACCCAGAACTTTCTTGCTGTGAAGTAAACATGCCATCACCATGCAGCATCGAATGCAGGGACAGAGACAATGGGAAAGACTGGGGTGGTTTCATGATCTACTATAAGAATGGCATTGCTCTACATAGGAGACAGGACTTGGAGCCTGCTGTGTATGAAATGATGATCTTCACAATTAAACTAGACTCAGGAATTCTTGTAATGTCACTACTCTACCGACCTCCATGAAAGAGTAAAGCGGATTGTGGTCCAATGGATTTGTACATTGAAAATCTTGACCACCTCCACTCTAAAACAAAACCCACTGCAACAATTCTAGCAGGTGACTATAATGCTCACCATAAGGAATGGCTGCATAGCAGGGTAACAGATTTCCCTGGCAGGCACACTCTCACACTCTGTACCACACATGGGCTTCCATAGCTGGTCAATGGATCTACCCACATAAAAGGTAATAGACTTGACCTGATCATGTGTGATAAACCGAACTTGTGCTCAGAGGTTAAAATATCATCTCAGGTGGGCAAATCAGACCAAATGCTCCTTAGTACATCAATTGATCTCAACCCTGTGCAAGAGAGACCAGCTCCCAGGACAGTATAGATATACGCCAAAGCTGACTGGAACAATCTCAGAAATGAACTTGTTGGTATCCACTGGGACCAAATACTTGACTCAAACAACCCAGAAGGTTCATATTCTCAAGTGATCAACATCATATAGCAAGCCATAAAACACCATATACCTAGGAAAAGTCTCAGAAATTTCACTGGGAAACCTGAATGGAATATAATGAAGCTTGTGAAAAGGCACAGCTCAAGAAACTCAAAACTTGTCATCAATACAAAGCAAACAAAACCCCAGAGATTAGATTCAGGTATAATCAGACTCGAAATGGTCACACCTATTTCTCCTGCAAAGCCATGAGCCATAAGAACAGAGTCAGGAAAAAAATGACATCAGGGCTTTAAAAAAGGGAGTAAGTCCTGGTGGTGGACAGCCAAGAAACTCATGGGTGAAGGAGGCAAGTGTGATATCCCTCCCCTGAGTTCAGACAGTGCAACATTCATACACTCTGAAGAGAAAGCTGAATGTTTTGCAGATATCTTCGCAAAGAAATCAACCATACCTGAAGCTAAGAACAACAAGAAGGTACCAAGGTTAAATAAAAAGACCATTCTGGCCAAAGCATGTGAGGAAAAGTGCTATTCAAGCTAGACATAGACAAAGCAACTGAACCAGACTCCATCCCTGCCAGAGTGCTAAAGCAAGCTGCACCTGAGCACACCAAATCTCTTGCCAGACTCTTTCAGCTGCTGATGGAAAACATTACATGCCAAGACAATGGAAGATTGCTCATGTCATACCTTGTTACAAAAAGAAAAGCAAACATGACCCAAATAATTACAGACCAGCCTCCCCCCTTAGCATCATTAGTAAGGCGATGGAAGCTCTTATCTATAAGGCCCTGTGGAAATACATTGACAAGCATAACCTCATCTCTGATAAACAATTCGGCTTCAGAGATGGGCACTCCACAGCCGATGCACTGATATATGTTACCCAAAATCTGCATGATGCAAAGGACAAGAAGTGTGAAAGCAGACTCATATGCCTGGGCATTAGCATGACATTTGACAGAGTGTGGCACAGAGGCTTGATAGCTATGCTTGAGGCTCTTGGCCTTAAAGGTGTACTTCTCAAATGGATAGAAGACTATCTGACAGACAGGGAGCTGAAAGTAACCATCAGTGGGAAAGAATCAAGTGCCAAGGCCATCAATGTTGGAGTCCCTCAAGGGTCAATCCTCGGTCCATTGCTGTTCATCATTTACATTGATAACAGACAAACAGCAAATAGGCTCAGTAGCCGAGTCCCTGAACAAGGATCTGCGGGAAATCCAGCTATGGGCAAGCAAATGAAATGTGCTCTCTGAGGCAGCTCAATGCAAAAGTATCACAATCAGAAGTTGCAAAGATGCAGAGGGCAATCATCCAAATCTCCACTTCATGAATACCATACTTAGAGGTGAAGGAAGTAGAAATGTAATGCATCACCATTAGAACAGAACTGACATGGACTCACATCCTAAAGAAGATGGCTGTAGATGCAGGTAAATGACTGGGCTTACTAAGGAAGGTTGCACCCTACCTGAGCCCGGACCAAAGAGCTATTATCTACAAAAGCATGGTCAGATCACGAATGGAATACGCCTCAACAGTCTGGATGGGAGCCTCTCCCACCTACCTGGCCTGGCTGGAAGCCATCCAAAGGAGGGCTCTGAAGATCATCAACATTCCAAATGATTGCTCAGCTGATAGCCGGATACAACCACTGGAGCAAAGGAGAAATGTTGGAGCCCTTACCTGACTCCATTGTATCTATCACCAAGAGGCTCCAACATTGCTAAATAACCTACTCCCAGAGCCTTTCAAAGTCCAAAGAACAACACGCCTGTCTAAATCCTTCCATTCAGCAGCCCTTGAACAACTCAAAACAAGTACAACAAGCTGCAAGAGATCATTCCTTCCATCCACAGTACAGTTGTGGAACACCCTCCCCAATATATGGTGAATACCAAAGATAGACAGAAATTTAAGACTGAAGTCAATGCCCACCTCAGTGTCTTTCGTCAGCGCTCAGTTACTGACAGCCCAACTGCTAATGCTGAGGTATGGGATGTACCGTAAAAAATAAATGCCATCCTGCAACCCCATCTGTTCCATTCACAGACATGTATTTTTTTTTTAAATAAATAAAACAGTTTAACATTTTTGTCTCATTTGTTTCGTTGGGTTCTCTTTATCTGTCAAACTCTGGCGATGTCATGACCTATTTATTCAGAAATATTGAATATTGTAAAAGGTGTAAAAACTTTTTAGTACCATTATAAAAGAGGTTTATGTTTAAGGTATTTTGTGTTTTGCATATGTTTTACCAGATTACTGATTCTACTGAAGATATGACTATCAGCAAAGATGGTGCAACTCATAGACTGAAAATCCACAAAGTATCAGAAGCAGTTGCAGGAAAATATAAATTTGAGGCTGACGGACGTAAAACTGAGGCCATGATTATTGTTGAAGGTATACTTTAAACAGTAATCTACATATTCTGTATTATTATTTATCTATCATATATATCTATATATTCAAGTATTAACAATGAAACTTCTCACATTCAATAGCTCTTCTAGCATATATATATATTTATCTATCACATATATATATATATATATATATATATATATATATATATATATATATATATATATATATATATATATATATATATATATATATATATATATATATATATATATATATATATATATATATATATATATATGCTAGAATAGCTATTGAATGTGAGAAGTTTCATTGTTAATACTTGAATACTTGCAGTTGTCTACAGTGGTCAGATGTCAAATGAACATTGGTGTGTGTGGTGTGTGTGTGTGTGTGTATGTGTGTGTGTGTGTGTGTGTGTGTGTGTGTGTGTGTGTGTGTGTGTGTGTGTGTGCGCGCGTGTGTGTGTGTGTATTACATCTAAGACATGCTTTATGTATTTTTTAGATCCACCACGATTTGCTACAAAAGACCTTGAAGACTTTGCTAAACCAATAATAGTAAAAACTAATCAAAAAGCTGAATTTAAAATACCATATATTGGCCTTGAGGCTAAAAAAATCCAGTGGTATAAAGAAGGCGAGGAACTTATAAAGGATGCAAACTGTAAGATAGAAACGACGGAAAGGCATTGCCATTTGATTCTCAACAAACTCCAGCGTAAAGACACGGCTGAAATTAAAATCAAAATTAAAAATGAATTTGGCAGTGTGGAAGCAACTACTAATCTAATTGTACTTGGTAAGTCAATCAAATTAAAATTCCCAGTCATTTTCTCTCTGCATTTATATCTAATATACAGCCTTGCTCTTTAATAGACAAACCTAGTCCACCTCTTGGACCTTTGGAGATAGTGGAAGCTTCCTCAAACTGTATTGAGATAAAATGGCGCCCACCAAAAGATGATGGGGGCTGCCCAATTACTCATTATATCCTTGAGCGTAATCAAGTTGGAAGAAATACCTGGAAGAAGATTGGACAGATTCCTGGTGATGCCAGTTACAAAGACACTGATGTGGATCATGGCAAAAGGTACTGTTACCGCATCAGAGCTAAAACTTCTGAAGGTATCAGTGAGATAATGGAAACAGATGATGTTCAGGCTGGAACTAAAGGTGATATTTTGATTTTCTTTGACAATAAAAATCCCTAAACTAGCTTTATCAAAAAGTACGAAAGCATAAAAAAACAATATTACTTTTCAGCATACCCTGGCCCACCAGCTGCACCTAAAGTGATTAGTGCCTTTAAGGACTGTGTCACATTGTCATGGACTGTTCCAACAAAAACAGGAGGAACAAACATTCTAGGTTACAACCTTGAAAAACGCAAAAAAGGCAGCAATCTCTGGAGCCTTGTTCATCCACCAGAAGAACCAATCAATAGTTTGTTTTCTTTGTCCAATTGTCCTGTTTTGTTTTTACCCGATATTTGACCAATACCTACATCATAATGCCTTTATACTGTGGTTATTTTGATACTTTGTCTTCTGCAGCTAAAAAATTCACTTGTAAAGATGTTATGGAGGGCATGGAGTATGAGTTTCGAGTTTCTGCAATCAACATATCCGGAGTTGGTGAACCAAGTGCACCATCAGATATTGTGCTTGCTCGAGATCCTAGAAGTAAATCAAATTCAGTTATTTAATTCTAAAAGTATAAAACGGTTTAGTATTCAATGATTCTGTATTCAGTTTATTGCACTATCTTACTGAAATGTTCTAAAATGTCACTTTTTTATTTATTTGTTTCATTTTTTTCCACCTTTTAAACAGAAATTTAACTAGCATTATATCTCTGATATGTTTATATACTTAGAGCCTCCTGGTCAAGTAATTGATCTTAAAGTGACAGGTTCAACATATAACACTTTAACCCTCTCTTGGACAAAACCAAAAGATGAAAAGGGAGAACAGGATGAAGCTAAGGGATATTTTATTGAAATTAGACCTGCGGAGAGCACAGAATGGAATCGCTGTAATAGCAATGTCTTTATCATGACCACATACACTGTGAAAGGACTGAAGCCAATGGCCATGTACTGGGTGAGAGTGATCGCTGTGAATGAGGGTGGAGCCGGAAAACCACAGGAGCTGAATAACTACATTGTCGCTATGCCTCCTCCTGGTATGTCATTGGAGCAGAATATACTAGTATATAATATATAATACAGGGATCCTTTGCAACATCACACATCAATTCATGAGGCTTCAGTGCATTGTGTTTTTTTTTTTTTTTTTTACTATTCATCGAATTAAAAAATAAGGAAATTATGGAAGAATAGGGGGAACAGTTAAGGAATATGCCACAAAACAAGGCTAATTATGCAAAAAAAAAAAAAAAAACATCAAAACTACTTACATTTTTATGTGAGGTGCCATACACGTCTGTATGTGTGTGTATTTATATTTTATTTACATCTTATGCATTATTTTTGAATGGTTAATTGATTTCATAACCATTTATCGCATTGAATATGTATTTATTGATATTATATACACATATACAAATAGGTATATGTCAGTCGGGGGGGGGAGGGGGGGGTTGTTGATCCTACTTCGTGGAATCCAGCGGTTTTGAGGGGATCTTGGTCACAATTAACCGTGGAAAGTGAGGGATCCCTGTGTACAGTAAACTACTTTCAAATGGTGAAATGCTTGAAGAAATATTATGTAATGTTATTTTAACATTCTTCTAACTTTGATTATTCTTTTTCCTCAGTCAGACCAAAGTTCACAAATGCCAAGATAAAGAGCTTCATGATCGTCAAGGCTGGAAACGCCGGAAAATTCACGATTAACTTTGTGGTATGTATTTGGCGTCTGAGCAAATATTTATATACAGATTGATAATTTTGTGTTTTATATAACAATGCACTGCATGTACTGGCAGGCTTCTCCATGGCCTGAGGTCATGTGGCTTAAGGATGGCGTTCCTGTCTCTAAACGTGTCACTATTAGCAATGCTGAAGGAAGTTCTCAAATCCTGATTCCCTCAGCTGAGCACTCTGATAGTGGAATCTACACCATTTTAGTAAAGAATATTGTGGGGCAAGAGACCTTCAGTGTTGAGATTCGAGTCACAGGTACATTTGAATTTCAATCCATAATTCTCTTACAAACTTCTTTGGATATACTTTATGCTCAAAATAGCTTTTTTGTTTTGATTTTTCTTATTTATTTTGACTGTGTAAACAAGTGAATCATCAAATTTATGTGAAATTTTAAAGGAGCAAGCAAATATATTCAAAATTATTCTCAGAAGAGTAAGAATACTATTATTGTCTCAAAAATATAATAACACAAAAAACAACTGCAAATAAATTTTTATCCCCAAATAATCCATTTTTTAAAATTGCTGCCACTCAATATTCTAATTATTCTCATTTATATGTTAAAAATTTATATCTTTATTAAACTCAATTAAACACATTAAGAACAAATTGTCATAGAAGAGTAAGTACACCCTTAATCATTAAACAATTATACTAATACTATAAAAATACTTTCAAGTCCATACATTTAAAATCTGGTGTTCTGGGGTGACAATAATTAAAATATCCCTCTGACAGAGCAAATTTAAACCTGACATTTTAGTGTTCTCTTTGCTTTTGTAGTGTCTGACACCATGTCAATATGAACAATGCTCTTTTAAGGTTTCATAAAATAAAGTCTGGCAAGGGATTTACAGTGACCTCCAAATTATTTGTAAAACAGTTTCCGCTGTAAGGAAAACAATATGCCAATAATGTGGATTTTAATAATGAATTTGTCAAGGACTGAGCAAGGAAAGAAAAGCAACTAACAAGTTCAATGCATTTGTGAAAACTCCTGTAACATTGTTATGAAGAACTTTCAGAACAATTTTTAATTTCCATCATCAAATGCCACAAGCTTTCAGTTGCAGCACCTGCAGAAGGTGGCTACTTGAATGACTCAAAATTTAGATTAAATTGGGTGAAACAATCGCATGAATTTTGTCTTTTATAAGGGACCAAACAGTGAGTCACGAAGCTACAAGATGATTGATTAAATAAGATGGGTATTTATTACCAGAAAAATAATCAAAAGTTTACAAAGACCAAAACTCTAAAGACGAGTCCTATAAAGAAGGTCAATCAAAAAATATAACTAGACTTGAAACTCACAACTGACATGACATCAACGGTACAAAAACTGACCTGCTACAAAGAGGAAACATGTATAAAGTAAACATGTGCCAAAGGGGACCATGCATATCGGCTTGGCCATACCAAAAACACAGAAAGAGGTAAACACTGTACACAGAACTCTAACATCAAACAAAAACAACTGAGTCCAAAATCCCCTCGGCTGCATAGTGGACACGGTACAGATTAATATAAAGGCTCCGAGACCTAGGTCTTCTCATCCCTCAGCCACACCTTGGCCTAATCAAGTAGGGACTCCCCCAATGCTCAGTCAATGGCTAGACCAGGGAACTTGGAACAAAGAAACATAATTGGAAACAAAGTAGTTGCATTATCTTAGTGTTAAAATGTGTGCACTCATATAAAACAATGTAATTAAAGTAAACAAACTAATAAAGGTAATAAATCAAAGTATCGTATGTGTTATTTGACCACGATAATAAGTGTGACTGCAAATGAGAATGAGAGATAAACTTATAATGTACCAAAGTAAATCAATAATGTGCATGAATAGAATGATGGCTGATGGTACCATGTCTGGCTGTGGCCACCCCCCACCCCACTCCCCTCAGGACTCGATACCGGAGCAGGAGAGATAGTCAGCTGTTAGGTTGTCTTTGACTGGGATGTGCTGAATATTGACGTGGAACAGTTAAAATGTCAGGTGCCGTTGAATGATTCTTCCACTGGCATCTTTTATCTTCTCGATCTATTGAAGCACCTTATGATCAGTCTCCATTCTGAACTCTACCCAGGAAGTAATAATGAAACTCAAGGGCCAACTTTATAGCCAGTGCCTTCTTTTTAATTGTAGAGGATTGGACCCCTCTGTGAAACAGCTTTCTGCTGATGTAGGCAGTTGGATGGCGGTCGTCAGGTAGCCCCTGGAGAAGCATGGCTCCCATGCCCCTATTAGTAGCATCAGTTTGCACAATAAATGCATCACTAAAGTCTGAGTCTTGCCACAGTTTCATCCCTCAACTGCACCTTATTTGGGCTCCATATAATTTGACACCTGTCAAATCTGCAAGGAGTACCACACTGGTGGAAAACTGGGGACTGAAGTAATGCTAGATAGCCAGCCATCCTAAAAAAAGAGCATAGCTCATTTCTTGTTTGTGGCAGAGGACATGTCTCAATAGCCTTAACATTACTGACCTATGGTTGTACCATCCCATTCCCAATGATGTGCCCTAAGTACTAAGTCTCAGATGCTGCAAAGACAAATGTAAATAGATTCACGGTCAACCCAGCAGAGTTGAGATGGCCCAAGACGAGGCACAAATGTTCCGGGTGTTGGTCCCAGCTATCACTGTAAAAGACTATATTATTAAGGTATACAGCTGCAATCCTAGAGAAATCAGAGTGCCTAACTCAGGAACCTCTGAAAACCAGCTGCAGATTCATGAAGCCCAAACAGAAGCACGGGGGACTGGATCAGCCCCCATATAGTTTGAAAGGCCATCAGCTCTTGCGACCACTGAGACAGTGGGACCTACCAGTAGCCTTTACAATTATCAATAGTGGTGAAGAATTTTACTTTCCCCAGTCACTCCAGCAGGTCATCAATCCTTGTTGGGTAAGAGTCAAATAGTGAAAGTGAGTCAAGACACCTAAAATCAATAAAGAACCTTATGCTGCTGTCCTTTTGCAGCACAAGAACTGCTGGGTTAGTCACTTTTTGATGGCTCCATGACACCCTTGGAGAACATGAGATCCTCCTCCTCCTTCAATGCAGTCAACAGGAGTCTATAACATAGTCATCTCACAGAAGCACCCTCTTTACATACAATATCATGGTCAAAATGATCAGTTCTTTCAGGATTCTCCTGGAATTCTTCAGGACAACTATTTCATCAGGAGCTGCTGGTCTTCTGAGAGGTGACTGAGGTCAAAGTTCACTGGAACACCATATATGGTAGTGGGCAGTGGTGGTCTAGTGGTATAGGGCGCTGGCTCGCTGATCCAAAGGTTGGGGGTTCAATTCCCACTCTCCACAAGGTTGTCACTGTCCACCCCAGTGCAGCTAATTGGGTTATCAAAGGCCGGCCATGTCTCCCACTGTCTATGGTGTGAGGCATGTAAAAGAACCATTGCTGATTTTCGACAAGAGTAGGCTGCAAAGCCGTCGGCATGTTTCTGCCCTGCGATGGCCTGGCGAGCTGTCCAGGGTGTACTCTGCCCTCGCCCGAAGTTGGCTGGGATGGGCGCCAGCCTCCCCGCGACCCTAATTAGGATTAAGCGGTTACAGAAAATGAACTGAACTGAACCATATATGGTATGGAATGGGAAAATGCTGCTCCTCCACCTCCTCTTCTTCCAACATCACATCTGTTTTTCTTTGAAGTTGCTGTACCTACTCCTTCAACATCCTGCTAAAGCATAACTGACCTGGAGTTGAGATCTAGTATGTTGTATGCCCAAGTCTCTTCTAGACCTTAAAAGGTCCTTGCCGGCAGGTTGCTGTCATTTCTTGGAAGTCGCAAAACCATGTTCTTTAAAGCAGGTCTCTGATTTTCACAACATCAGCCACAACATTGGGAGCACCCCTTACTTTCTCTCCAAAATTTATCTCAACAGGGAAAGAGACACTCAGACTTCATGCCTATAGAGAAGTTCAAAGGGAGAGAAACCAGTTGAGGGATGATGTACTTTCCTGTATGGGAACAAGCGATGCGGAAGCCAGAGATCCTAGTCTGTGCCACTGCTATTGACAAATTTTCCCAGAATCTGCTGTAGTGTCTTGTTAAATTGCTTTATCTGTTTGTGAATGGTATGGCATGGATTTCAGGTTTTGAATCCCAAGCAAATGGTAGACCTGCTTCAAAAAATTTGACAAAGATAGTTTCACAATCAGTGAGAATTTCACAAGGGAAACCCACACTGGAGAAGAACTGAATTTGGCAAAAGGCAACCAATTTTGCTTTTAGTGACTTCGGTGGAAAAAATTATGGAGACTTGGTTGCATAATCTGTTATGATCAGCATGTAATAATTTACAGCTTTACTCTTTCCAGAGAACCACTGATTTCCATTTAAATGGAATGCCTATAAGGGGAAATGGTTGAAATGAAGGTCTGGAAGAGAGGTTATCAGATGTAATTTGACAGTGAACAACTATTTTCATAACTGGGCAACACCTCTTTGTAGGCCAGGCCAGTGAAAGTAGTGCTTAATGCTAGCTGTTGTGGTTTTGTTCTTACTCAGGTAGCCAGCCTAGGGAACAGCATTCCCAAGCTGAAGTACGCTGTTTCTAGCTGCTTGGGAGACCACCAGTTGCAACACTGACCCCTGCTGGCGATAGGGAATGGCCATTTGCAGTATGTACTCCTACTTGCTCCCATCAGCTCATGGCTCCTCCTTCATAGCTTATTGAAAAAAAGAGGCTGGAGATGAATCGGTTTTCTGTATGTAAATGATACTGGTTGGCATCTGAAATCCTAAAGGCAGCTCTGGTTCAGCATTAGTTTGGGTTTTCATCATCGTATGATGGAATTTCTCCAGACTTCTCTCTCTATGAGTTTTGTGCAACTTCCCAGTTGCTCCTTCGATCTCATCATTGTAAAATGGAGGATCTTCCAGTGCTCATTAGACTTCTTAGCATGCCTCCTAGTGACAGCAGCACAGAATGTTTGCCTCTTATCTGACTCTAACTGATCAAACAGCACTGGGAGCTCTCAATACAACAGGGTACGGCAATACATCAGCAATCACCACATTAAAGCAATATGTTTGATCTTCAACTTTGATTTACCTTTCAATAGTTGAATATCTCCATGTACAGAACAGATGGGAATGGTGTCCTTGGTGCTGATAATATAGGGTGCTACAAGTCTGTTCACTGGCAGCATTGATCAGGGCTCTAAGAACATTATCTTCAACATTGATCATCTGAACAGCTTGCTCCTTCTTAAGAATACATTCAAGAAGTCATGGCACAGCACATTATTTGACTAGGTTGCATTTTCAAGGCACATGGGCTTTGTATGGCCTTCCACTTCACACAGATAAGCTTACTACCTGAGGGCTCTCATGGCTTGGACATTATCCTTGCTGGCTTTGAATGGTACTGTCTCGTGCTATTACAGGCGTCTCTCTTCATTTTCCACGAGTTGTGACTCCATGGCTGCCTTTTTGTTTGCACCACCACAAAGACATCTTCCTGTTTAGCAGCTTCCATTGCAGAAGCAAGACCCTGCTTTTTGATCCAGACCTGAAGCTCAGGGGACACCATTCTGAAATACTGAATTAAAATGATCATATTACCAATTTCATTAATTGTTTTACCTCCTGGTTGTATCTCTTTCCATGGGGCTACTTGGGACTCACGTAGAGCTCCTTGGGGCGTTGAACAAGACTCACATCTAGGGAGAAGAATCTTTACTTCTAGGTTTCAGAGATACTGTCATTTTGAGATAATAGCACTTTTACCTTTGTCATATTCAAGAGAATCATGAATGTGCATCTGCACATAAGCACTTTTAGCTTTACAAGTTAACAAAGCATTAAGAAACTTGGTGGGAATATATTCAAATGCAATTAGAAAATATTGAACATCATCACTGATAATTAAACTTTCCAAACTCTGCACATGGTTTATAGTTAATCGAACTTGATCTGTTACAGTCATATTCCAGTCAGTAATGACTCAGCCTGAGCAAGAGAATGAGGTCTGCTGGGTGGAACGGCCTTTAGATCTGAATCGTAGTCTGTTGGTGGAGGATCAGAAACTGGAGATGTTCAAGCTTGTACCCCGAGTTGTAGCACGGAAATGGTCTATACCTGTGTTCTTGTCTCGTAGTTATTTCCATCTGCTCTCATCTTGGGCCTTCTGCTATTCCATGTTTGCAGAGAGAATGGCTACCAGGTCAGGTCTGCTAGGATTTGCTCCCACCCTTCATGCTCAGTCTGTTTTGGTACTGAAGCTCCATTTCCTCCTTGTTCACCAGCCACTGACTTGTCCTGGTCAATTTGGTTACAGCTGATCCTTGTTCTTTTTGAATGCTAACTTTTCCACTGCAATTCATTTCTTCTTGCGTATAGGGGAGAAAACAACAGCAAAAGTCAGGTATTAAAACTATGGTATTTTAGAACTTGTGACAAGTGTTCCGGTTTAACTGGTTTCCATAGCAACAGTGACATTGGCTTTGAGATATTTACTTTCTGCTATTGCTGCCAACCTTTTCTTTATTTCTATTTGACTTGAGATTCTTCAAGATGATAAACCTGATTCAGAGTAAAATCTGATGCTTCACTTGGTTGTTCAATAAAGTTAAACATGTGTTGTGTTTGTGTTTTGCACCAAGACCAATTAATCAGTGAATATTAAGGCGGGGCTGATGAAACAAGGATTTGACAGTTCTGGGATCCAGAGGAGGGATGAGAAATAGATCACAGGCACTGTTTAATGTGTTTGATTGGTGAAGTCTTAAAATTCCCACAGACAGAAATCAGGGTTGCGAGTAGCAATCGTTTTTGCCCCCCCAAAAATGACTAAATGTAGAGATGGGTTTTTGCCCAATAGGAAATATGTTGTGTTATGTATATTATCAACGCTCCATTAATTTTAGAAAATGAAAGGCATATTTTAAACTACTACTTTTTTCTTTTATAAAATCTATTATGTATATATTAAAAAAAAGTAAAATTAAAGCCGAACTTTCCGTAGTATTTATATTCATAATGAGTGTATGGAATCCTTTGGTCTGTTTATGCAATTCAACACTAGCTTTGAATGGGAAAAAATAGCTGAAAATGCTGAAAATTCAGGACTGTGAAATGTTCTACATTGAAGACTGTGCCAAGCTTCATCTTCAAATGGCCTTAACATTAGTCAACAGTGCAGAATAAAAATAAATAATTATTTATCAATCTATTGAAAAATGCACAGGTATCGTACAAAGCACTGATATTACCATATGTTATCAAATATCATTTTTATTCAAGTGAAGTCATTCATTTTTAAATGTATTATCACTTTAATGCCTGTGTTTGCAGATGAGCCTAAACCTCCAGGGCCTGTGGAACTAAATGTGAATGTAGCAGGTACTGTGACAATTACATGGGAGGCTTCACCTGATGAAAAACGAGACGATCATTTGCACTACATAGTTACCAAAAGAGACTCTGTAAAACAAACCTGGCACACAGTGGCTGATGGCATCTTCAACAATAGGTTCACAGCTTGCAATATCATGCCAGGGAGAGATTACAAGTTCCGTGTCTATGCCAAAAATGACATGGGAAAATCTGCTCCCTCGGAATCCCAAAAATTGTTCATTACTGAGAAGAAAGGTTTGTATAATGATTAGTTTCTGTTACAGTCCTATTTTGTTGACTTCAAAACTGGATGCACTTTTTTTTTATCTGTCATACTTAAGTATATACATTTATACACACACACACACACACACACACACACACACACACATATATATATATATATATATATATATATATATATATATATATATATATATATATATATATATATATATTGTTCTATTTAAAACGGAATTACAGGACCTGTTTGAAAGATCAGAGGTCCTCACTCTATTTCCACTTTAAGGTCTCCTTCTGGTTCAATATCGTCCCGATTGTAGAGGGGTTTCGGCGATAACGAAATAATGTATAATGCTGCATGATCAATCTCAAAACAAAACAATCTTCAACTCTCCTTTCACGTGTGTGACCTACAGGAAGTTTGGGTCAATGGGAGGCCAGCGGGGCGGAATGTTGGGAGACAGCCAAAGAGAGAGCAACTCGCGCATCGTGTGAAATTTTGATTGGCACATTTGAATTTTGAATGGTGCTTTTCATTGGAGGAAGTTGTTTTCGTATCCCGGGGACGAAAACTTAGGAAAATGTTTTTTGTAACCCGGGATTTTCATACCCAGGGGATTTTGTAAGTCGGGGGCCGACTGCATACATACATATACTAGTCTTTCTCAAAAAATTAGAATATTGTGATAAAGTTCATTATTTTCTGTAATTTACTGATAAAAATAAAACTTTCTTATATTTTAGATTCATTGCACCCCAACTGAAATATTTAAGGTCTTTTATTGTTTTAATACTGATGATTTTGGCATACAGCTCATGAAAACCAAAAATCCCTATCTCAAAAAATTAGCATATTTCATCCGACCAAAAAAAAAGGATTTTTAATACAAAAAAAGTCAACCTTCAAATAATTATGTTCAGTGATGCACTCAATACTTGGTCGGGAATCCTTTTGCAGAAATGCCTGCTTCAATGCGGCGTGGCATGGAAGCAATCAGCCTGTGGCACTGCTGAGGTGTTATGGAGGCCCAGGATGCTTCGATTGCGGCCTTAAGCTCATCCACAGTGTTGGGTCTGGTGTCTCTCAACTTTCTCTTCACAATATCCCACAGATTCTCTATGGGGTTCAGGTCAGGAGAGTTGGCAGGCCAATTGAGCACAGTAATACCATGGTCAGTAAACCATTTCCCAGTGGTTTTGGCACTGTGAGCAGGTGCCAGGTCGTGCTGAAAAATGAAATCTTCATCTCCATAAAGCTTTTCAGCAGATGGAAGCATGAAGTGCTCCAAAATCTCCTGATAGCTAGCTGCATTGACCCTGTCCTTGATAAAACACAGTGGATCAACATCAGCAGCTGATATGGCACCCCAGACCATCACTGACTGTGGGTACTTCACACTGGACTTCAGGCATTTTGGCATTTTTTTCTCCCCAGTCTTCCTCCAGACTCTGGCACCTTGATTTCCAAATGACATGCAAAATTTGCTTTCATCCGAAAAAGTACTTTGGACCACTGAGCAACAATCCAGTGCTGCTTCTCTGTAGCCCAGGTCAGGCGCTTCTGCCGTTGTTTCTGGTTTCAAAAGTGGCTTGACATGGGGAATGCGGCACCTGTAGCCCAGTCCACTGCTTCCACAGGTCTGGAATCGGCCCTTCTACACAATCTTCCTCAGGGTCCGGTCACCTCTTCTGGTTGTGCAGCGTTTTCTGCCACACTTTTTCCTTCCCACAGACGTCCCACTGAGGTGCCTTGATACAGCACTCTGGGAACAGCCTATTCGCTCAGAGATTTCTTTCTGTATCTTACCCTCTTGCTTGAGAGTGTCAATGATGGCCTTCTGGACAGCAGTCAGGTCGACAGTCTTACCCATGATTGCGGTTTTGAGTAATGAACCAGGCTGGGAGTTTTTAAAAGCCTCAGGAATCTTTTGCAGGTGTTTAGAGTTAATTGGTTGATTCAGATGATTAGGTTAATAGCTCGTTTAGACTACCTGAACATGATATGCTAATTTTTTGAGATAGGAATTTTGGGTTTTCATGAGCTGTATGCCAAAATCATCAGTATTAAAACAATAAAATACCTGAAATATTTCAGTTGGTGTGCAATGAATCTAAAATATATGAAAGTTTGATTTTTATCAGTACATTACAGAAAATAATGAACTTTATCACAATATGCTAATTTTTTGAGGAGGACCAGTACACACACACACACACACACACACACACACACACACACACATATATATATATATATATATATATATATATATATATATATATATATATATATATATATATATATATATATACATACAGTGATCCTTCGCTACTTCGTACTTCAATTCATGCAGCTTCAGTGTATGTAATTTTATTTTTTAATATTCATTGAATTAAAAAGATAAGGAAATTAATGAAGAATAGGGGGCAAAGTTAAGGAAAATGCGGCAAAAACAAGTCCAATTATGCAAAAAAAAAAAAAAAACCTAAACAAACAAAAAACAACCCAAAACCTCCCATTAAATCTAGTTACATTTTTGTGAGGTGCGCATCTGAGCGTGTGTACTTTTATCATTTTTAAAGGGTTTATTGGGTAGTCTTGGGAGCCTTGGAACGAATTGGGTGTTTAAAATGCGCCCCTACTTACGAAACTCCCGCGTTACGAAAAAGGCGCTGGAACAGATTAATTTCATAAGTAGGGGACTGCTTGTATGTGTACCACGGTGTCTGGAATTTGTTACTACTACTTGCAAATGATTGCTTTTAGGAGCTCTTGGAGTATTCTACAGTTTTTGAAAAAATATTTTATAAATTGCCTGAAAGTAACTTTAGTATCTGTATTCATTCATGTATTCATTTTTCGAGCCACTTAATCCTAATTAAGGATGCTGGGAGGCTGGAGCCCTTCTCAGCTGACTCTGGTAGAGAACAGAATATACCATGTGCAGCTTGCCAGGCCATTACAGGAGAGAAACACGCTGACAACTAAGGATCCTACTCTTTACAATATATTTATGTATTTGTAAAATATTCAGCATTTACTTATTATTTACCATATACAGTTGAGTTCAAAATAACAGCAGTGTGTTTAAGTTGTGTTATTCCTTTATAGAAATTGAAGAAAAGTGACTATTAGATTGTTCAAGAAATATCAGTGTCTACATTCTTCTTCATGAACTCAAACATTCACTGTATAAACTTAAAAAAAATATTTGAAGATTTTGTTTTCCTTTGAATCCATGAACTAATATTTATTTGTATAAACACTGTTTATGAGAACTGCTGTATATTTGTGTGGCAAGAAGTCAACCTACTTCTGGCACCTGTGAACAGGTTTTCCAGCCCAGGATGATTGGACTACATTCCACAGTTCTCTATTTCTTGGTTTTGCCTCAGAAACTGTATTTTTGATGTTACCCCATGAGTTTTATGTTGGATTAGGGTCCAGAATCAGGGTCGCCGCTCCATAATCCTGTTAGTCTGAAACCAAGATGTTGCCCGTTTACTGGTGTGTTTGGGGTTGTTGTCTTGTTGGAACACCCATTTTAAGGGCACTTCCTTCTCAGCATAAGGCAGCACAACCTCTTCAAGTATTCTGGTGGATTCAAACTGATCCATGATCCCTGGAATGCGATACATAGACCTGACACCATAGTATGAGAAACATCTCCATGTCATAATGCATGCGCCACCAGGCTTCACTGTCTTCAGTGTACTGTGGCTCGAATTCAGTGTTTTGAGGTCATCTGACAAACTATCTCTGGCATCTAGATTCAGAAAGAACAATCTTACTTTCATCTGTCTACAAAATGCTGTGCCATTTCTTTTCAGGTCAATGTGTTCTTTGGCAAATTGTAACTTCTGCAGCACGTCTTTTTTCTGCATTGAGATTTTACAGGGCTTCTTGCCAATAGCTTAGCTTCAGATAGGCGTCTTCTAATTGTAACAGTCGCCACAGATAACTTTAGACCTTCTTCCATCCTCCTGGAGCTGATTGTTGGCTGAGTCGTTGCTATTTTGGCTCTTGTTCAATGCTTTCGAATGCTAGTTTATCACTTCTTCCACGTCTGTCAGGATTTGGTGGCCATTTTAAAGCATTTGAAATCGTTTTAGCTGCACTTATTCATATATTTCCCCCTCTCCAATCAACTATATATTCAAGGTACACTGTTCTGGACAATTTCTGGAAAGACCCATTTTCCTCAGAATTTCAGAGAGAAATGTTCTATAACCAGCATGTACAAGATTTGCTGCCTTCCTTCCTTAAATAAGGACAGTAATTAGCATCTGTTTTTGAAAGAATGAATGATGTCACTAATTGAACCTCGTGCTGCTATTATTTCGAACACAGCTGTATCGCTAAGTATGTGTGGAAAATGAAAAAGAAACATTTTGCTCTGAGAGCTTTTTTCTTCCATCTATTGGGTGCACTTTTTCTTTTATAGTACTTCTCCACCAGACAGGACAGCATGGCGCAGCTTGGCTCATCAAATTGTTTATAATCTGCCACATGGTTGCTATTTTAGCCACCAAGCAAGACGTGACAAACATAATGCTGAATTTAGCTACTTTTGCTCGCCGGGTAGCTTGAGAGTCGAGCCAAGATATGTGAATGCAGAAAATAGAATGTTGTAGACCATCAGTAATCTATCACACTGCTGTCTAAATTAACATTTTATGCTTTCTTTTCTACTGGGATGAATTTTCTGCTATAGTGTAAAGAGTTTTGATGCCTATTCTATTTCTGCCAAATCATTCTTTCGTATTTTCATACAATGATGTACAGTATTCATCTTTTCTATGTAGAAGTATCTTACCTTTTATCAATGTGCACAGAAAAAAAGAAAATATAGAAGAATTAAAAATTGTAAAGTTACAAACTTTAGCAAAATCTTAAGTTAATTTGCTTGTAAGTTCATTTAACTCTGCATATTAATTTATCTTAAGTCATCATTGTCTTTAGAACCATAAGGTATTCACACTTGCAGCTAATTAGCATACTGTGCATGTTTTTGGATTGTGGGAGGAAATCAGAATACCTGGAGGAAACCCACGCAGGCATAGGAAGAACATGCAAACTCCATACAGAAATGCTTGAGCCCAGGAATCACACCCTGGACCTTTTTGCTGTGAGGCAGATATGCGAACCACTGCACCACTTTCTTTATTTCTTCCTTTCAGCTTTTTCCCTTTTTTTCTCTGGAGTCGCCACAGCGAATCATCTGATTCGCACGTTCGATTTGGCATAGGCAGCATAGACACACTGATGGCTTTGCAGCCTACTCTTTACGAAGGTCAGCAATGGTTCTTTTACATGTCTCTCACCATAGACAGAGTGGCCCACCTTTGATAACCCAGTTATCCGCACTGGGGGACAATGACAACCTTGTGGGGACTCGAACCCCCAACCTTAGGATTAACGATCCTGCGCCCTATCCACTGGACCACCACTGCCCCACACTGCACCACTGATCTGACTAATTTTCCTCTGTTTAAGAGGCATAGTCGTAGGTGTCATATATAAATTAGAAACGCTTTGTCCACTTCTGATTTTAATTTGAATATACATAAATTAATCTATTATCCGTATGGATTATCCAGATGGGTCACAGGAGAAACTGGAGTTCCAGCTGACACTCTGAACAGGTCACCAGTTTATTGCAGGGCTGACACGAACACAGACACAAACAACCATCCACATCTATGGGCAAATGAGACCAGCGAGCTAACCTTTTCTGCATGTTTTTGGACTGTAATGTAAAGCACTTTGGGTAACTGACACAAGACTATCATGTAAACCCGACACATTTCTTTGTGACAATGTCAATTGAAAAAGTGCTTGACAGATAATTCAAATTAGCACATTTCCCTAAGAGGAAAAGAGGGAAAAGTCCTGGGTTTAATCTATGTGGCCAACGAGGATGTGTGTGTGTGTGTGTGTGTGTGTGTGTGTGTGTGTGTGTGTGTGTGTGTGTGTGTGTGTGTGTGTGTGTGTGTGTGTGTGTGGAGTTTCTATGTTCTCTTGTACTTGTGTAGGTTTCCTTCGATTCTTCTTCTTTTTCTCTCACAGCTCAAAGATAAGCACAGTTGTCTGGCTGACTATTCAGTTGTCTGGCTGACTATTCCTTATTGCCCCTAGTTATGAATGTAAGTTTAAAATAATTTGTTTATGTTGGCCCTTCAATAGACTGCTGAGCTGCTCGGGATGTAACCCGCCCTTCACACAGAGTCGGCAGGGGCTGGTTCCAGTTTCCCTGTGACTTTAAATGGAACAAGTGGAATTGTTAATGAATGAATTAAAAAAAAATGTTAATCAGATACACAACATCTGTATGTTAGTTTTGTTTTTATTTGTCTGTGCTTTTTTTAGATAGGAGATCATCATTGCTGCTAGATTCATTGGTATGACGAATCACTGTTGGTAACATGGTCTTCCATTTGTCTCTTTTAGAGAAGCACACGTTAACCCTGCGTGAGTCAAAACCTTTAAACCTGGAGAGCCCGCCTAAATTTCTAGTCCCCCTGAAACTGCACACAGCTCTGCAGGGCTATGAGTGCTACATGAGCTGTGCTGTAAAAGGTAATCCAATTCCACATGTGACATGGTACCACAATAATGTCAGTCTGAACACAGACACAAATTATTTCATCACCAACACATGTGGTGTCTGCTCCATGCTCATCCTGAGGGTGGGTCCCAAAGACACAGGAGATTACAAAGTCATTGCAGAAAATCCATTGGGTAGAGCAGAGTGCTCCACCAAGTTGACAGTCAGAGGTAAGTCTTTTAACCCTCCCTTTTTCTCCACATATTACAGTTTATGGCAACACCTACTTCAACTCAAAACCGTTATCAGCTATTAAATAGATCACTTTTCACGATAGAGGAATGGTTACAAATTGGAAGAAAAGTTTTTTCGCTAAAAGACAGAAAATTATGAAGTTTTGTAATTATTTTTCAGAGTGTTTGGAGATTGCTTGTGGTCTTCCTCAGGGGACAGTGTTGGGGCCAAAATTAGTTATCAGATTTGTGTTCAAAAATGATATCACTCAGACAGCAATAACCTGATCAATCACCGTTTTATGTAGAAATTATATTTCTACATGGTAAAATTTATTAGCAGGTGTAGAAGAGTAATAGAATCTAACATCCCAGACAGTCATGACGTACATGCTGCTGATTCTCTGTAATTGAATCACTAATTAAAAGGGGTGTGTTCAGAATAATAGCAGTGTGGAGTTCAATCAATGATGTCATTCATTCTTTGAAAAACAGGCATTAATTATTGCCCATATTTAAGGAAGGGAGGCAGCAAATGTTATCTCTGAAATTCTGAAAATGGGTCGTGCAAGACATTGTTCAGAAAAACAGTGTACGTTGATTAAAAAGTTGATTGGAGATGGGAAAACATATAAAAAGTGCAGAAAATAAATTACTGCTCAGCTAAAATAATGACAAATTCCTTAAAATGGTAACCAAAACCTGACAGATGTGGAAGAAAGGGAAAAACTACCATTCAAATGGATTGAAGAAGAGCAAAAATGTCAAGAACTCAGCCAGCAGTTAGCGCCAGTATGATCGAAGAATTAGTAAGATCGAATGGAATTCGAACCAGAGTACACTATGAAGACAGTGAAGAATAGTGGCACAACCATCATGATATGGAGATGTTTTTCATACAACAGTGTTGGACCTATTTGTCACATCCCAGGGATCATGAATCAGTTTGAGTCCGTCAGAATACTTGAAGAGATCGTGCTGCCTTATGCTGAAGAAGAAATACCCTTGAAATGGATGTTCCAACAAGACAGCAACCGTAAACACACCAGTAAATAGACAACATCTTGGTTACAGTCCAACAAGACTGATGTTATGGCCCATGAGTGGTGGCCCAATCCTGGGCCTTAATCCAATAGGAAACTCGTGGGGTGACATAAAAAATGCCGCTTCTGAGGCAAAAGCAAAAAATACAGAAGAACTGTGGAATGTAGTCCAATCATCCTACAGCCAAAATACTACATTCAAGATATTTTCACTTGGTCAAGTGTTATTTTTTGTATTTTCAAAGAGAGAGTGTTGTTGCAGAACCTGGGGAAGGAGGTACAGGATCCCTCATTTTCCGCAGTAAATTGGGACCGAGATTCCTCTGCAACCATCAAATTCAATAAAGTCAGATCAACCCCCCCCCCAACCCCCCTCCTGACTGCCATACATGTATATGTGTATATAATATCAATAAATACATCTTCAATGCTATAAATGCAAAAATAACAATTAAACAATGTAACTAGTTTTGATGGGAGGTTTTTTGTTTTTGTTTTTGTTTTTGTTTGTTGGGGGGGTTGCATAATGGCCTTATTTTGTGGCATTTTCTTTCACTTTTCCCCCTATTCTTCCTTAATTTCCTTATTTTTTTTAAAATCGATAAATATTTTTTTTTTTAAAATAATGCGATGCACTGAAGCTGCATGAATTGAAGCACGAAGTAGTGAGGGATCCCTGTAATCTAGTAAACACAAAGTATTGATTTTAGTTAGGCAGGTAATTATATTTAAATCTCTCCTCAATATTTACCGTGGAATATTATGATCAATTTAGTGGGGAATTAAAACTGAAAATTAATTTCATGCAAATACAAGCTAAACTAAAGTATAATGCTTCAATGTTATGTTTTGTTTGTTTGTTTGTTTTCCCCAGAATAATACCACATCTGGATTAAGGAAAGAGTATTTATGAGCAGTAATGAAGTGCAGAAGTAACATGCATCAATTATAAGTGATTCATTTAATGTAACTTGTTTTGCATACAACATATTTCCATAAGGCTGATGTAGTTATTGCTGCTGCTGCTTTCCAGCTGATATTTTACTCCAAAATATATAAAGTTAATGATTTGGCCTATTTTCTCTAAGGGAGTCATTTTTTAATCTAAGTTAATAAAGCATTTCAGTTTCATTGTATCATTATGAGCTACCTATGCATTACCAAGTATGTAATCAATGTTAATTGTCACCATTTTCCTGCTTGTTATCATTGGCAAGGCTTTCCATACATACTGCTGTTATATAGGTGATTAGATTAATGCTTTGCTATTATTATATGCACAATAAAATATAGAAATGAAAACCACATCAAAATGTCTCTTCTTAACTTTTTTCTATCACAAGGCAAAGCACGAAATAATTAATAATTGCATTTGCTAAATAATTAAATAGTCAGACACACATCAGTCTATATATCATCAGCTCAGGCCATGTTATCTATATAGTGTTACAGTATGCAAGTGTCTTTAAATCAGTATGATTTATACCTCCCTCTCACTGGTCTATATATGGATGCAAATCACTCATTTTATAATCAACCTGATTTACAGTGAGCAAAATTTAAAGACTGCATACAGATATTCACTAATAATATGCATTTCTTGTACATTTTGGTTAATCCATGACTTGCAGTAATTGCATCAATCTCAAACAAATAAAGTGCATATCTTCATTTTGACCTGCAAAACTGAAACCATATGCTTGTGAAAAAAAATCTATTACACCTTTGATATCTTAATTTTTAATAATGTTTTACAATTTCGAATTTTTTGAAATACATCAATATAAGAACTCAACTGCATTTAAGCAAAGCCATGCGCATACATACCTGAGAAATTATTTTCTCAGAAGTGATTTAGAAGCCAGCCCCTCATATTCTCAGTAAGTGCTGAACATACTTTATTGGAATGCCTGCGGTGTGGTTTTGAGGGCATGGATTATAAAGCCTGCTCTACAGAATTTTGCAGTCTGAACCTCATCCTCTAGGGAGGAGTTACACACACCCTTTCATACATTCTACTCTGAACAGCAATTGGGGGTAAGTCCATTCTAATTATTTTTTTCCATTCATTTTCTCCATAAACAGCAGAATTCATTTTACAAAGAATTTTTATGAACATAGAGTAGTCATACAAAGCTAAGTAGGACAAGGCTGAGCAAATTATCCAACTACTGTATCCCCATTGCTCTGGTTAAAGCAGCTTTTGACACATTGCATAGATATTTGTTGTTTATGTCCCAAAATATGTGAAAGTCTTGAAATTAAAGTAACCATTTAAAACAATTTATACAGCGTTCTCAGTGTGTATATATATATATATATATATATATATATATATATATATATATATATATATATATATATATATATATATATATATATATATATATATATATATATATATATATATATATATATATATATATATATATATATATATATATATATATATATATGTGTATATATATATATATATATGTGTGTGTATATATATATATATATATATGTGTGTATATATATATATATATATATACACACACATATATATATATATATATACACATATATATATATATATATATATATATATATATATTCTCAGTGTGGTGATTGTTATAACATTACAACAACATTTAATGTGCAAAGTAATTATATAAAAATATTTTAGAAATATTTTTAAAAGTATAAGCCTGATGACATATTAGAGACCGCTATTAATATTTAAAAATAAATTAATCAGTAATGTCTCCCAAATAAGACATTAGCAATAGAATACATGACTCATAACACAAAACAAAGACATTCCAGCCAGTTGAGGGTAAATCCTCAGTTCAATGTATTGTCTGTGTGGCAAGTCATGCTTAACATTTAGGTATTTAACAAGTTTATTAGGCCACATGGAGCAGTGGTGACCCAGTGGTGACCCAGTGGTAAACTGCTTGATTAGCAA
The DNA here is from genome assembly GCA_024760905.1 of Plotosus lineatus. NCBI lineage: Eukaryota > Metazoa > Chordata > Actinopteri > Siluriformes > Plotosidae > Plotosus > Plotosus lineatus. The sequence goes on from CM045741.1 coordinate 33,284,887, forward strand.
TTCTAAGGTTGGTGGTTCAAGCCCCACTCTCAACCATTGTCCCTGCTGTCCCCCTGTGTAGCTAACTGGGTGAACAACGGCTGGCCAGGTCTCTCACTTTCTCTGGTGAAGAACCATTGCTGACTTTCAACAAGAGTAGTTGCATAGCTGTTAGCGTGTTTCTGCCCTGCAATGGCCTGGCGAGCTGTCCAGGATGTACTCTTCCCTCACAAAGAGTCAGCTGAGATGGGCACCAGCCTCATAGCGGTTCATGAATATTTGGCCAACTGTCATAATTAAGTCACCTGTCACAAAATATGAACAATGTAAACTGGCTTCCTTTGTTTTGAAATTACTTTTCAATGTTTCTACTTTAGATGATTTGTTTATGTGATCAATTCCTGAATCAATTAAATTCAGTTAAATACATTTTTGAATCTCTAAATCAGCCCATCAATTCCAATGTTTCTTTTTGTTGACAGTTAGTTGATAAATATAAATATGCATATTCAGTACAGTTACTTGTCTGAAAGCCAGACCTTCAACTTTAAGACCATCTATTTTCACAGTCCCAATAAAAACATGTGTAGGGGGGCTGGTGGTGTAGTGGTTAGGGTGTTGCACTCATGATCAGAAGGTTGTGTGTTCAAATCCCAGTGAAACCCTCACTGTACTAAGACCCCTGGGCAAGGTCTCCACCACAAGTGTGCCTCTGTTCACCCAGCAGTATAAATGGGTACCAGTAAAAATATACTGGGAAGGAAACCTGCGATGGACTAGCGTCCCATCCAGGAGGAGTTGAACTCCTAGTCGCTTCATGCTATAGAAACCGGGGATAAGCACCGGCCTGATGAACCACTATGGCTCAGGTGTAAAAAGCCCAACAGACTTTACCTTGTGGGTTACATGTGTGACACCCCTCGAGGTACCATCCTCAACACAAACGCTATTATTGCCAGTATGTGTGGAGTCCTAAAGACACCGAGTTTACAAAGCTATTGCACAAAACTCTTTAAGCTGTGCTGAGTAGATCACTCAACTCAAATTAGAGGTATGTATATGAATATTGTAAAACAATTTCCATTTTAAAATATATACTTTCCAAAGAAATTCTGAGCCTTAAAAGTAACAGCACATGACTTGTCTTGTCTGTGGCTAGGTAGCTCTATAAGCAACAGGGTGACGTGTACTGTGCTCTGACGCATTCCTATCACAGCCAGCATTAAGATTTTCATTTTGTGCTGAAGTAGCTCTTTTGAAGGCTGAGACACGATATACAATGTTTTTCCTCCCCACGTCCATCATTGAACTTAGGGCCCATATGACGCTTAAGCCAGTTCACTGGTTATCCTTTGTCGTTTATCTACCACATTGTGGCTCTTATCAAAATTACTGATTCTTATGTATGCTAATTTTTCCTGCTTCCAGCACTTTATCATTGAGAACTGACTGTTCACTTACTGCCTAATTCATCCCACTGCTTGACAGATGCCAGTGTAACAAGATAATGCTATTTATGTAACCGATCAGTAGTCATAATGTTTTTAGCGTCATGGTTCATCAGGTTTTATTAATATATGTATAGGATGACATCGTAAAAACCGAGGCGCCCTGGTGTTAATAGGAATTCATGATCTTAGAACACGTGTATATAATGCCTCCAGGGTTTATACATAAATCACTCACAGAACTATATTGCAAAGAATTGTTATTTTTCAGCCCTTCAAATCTGGATAACATGGACAAGAACTATTATTTTATTGTATTATATATTATATGTTTAGAACTGGCTGGGAAACATATTACTCATGGCATTAATAGATATCATGTGAATCATTCACTGTGGCGACCCCTGATAAAGGGAAAAACCGACAGGAAATCTCTCTCTCTCTCTCTCTCTCTCTCTCTCTCTCTCTCACATTGGACATAGTATCTTACTAGGGTATATGTTATACCTCCATTTCACTGGAGCACAGCACACTTACGGAAACAAAAACGTTGTTAACCGCAAACATTCCGCAATTATTCCCTCATCTTCCGTGTCATTCCGTGTGATTTCGTAGTTATTCTGCAAGTCTTCCTCCACTTCCGTATGCTTCCAGCAGGCCAAAATATTCCGTGAAGGTAGATTCACAGAAAAAAATTCCGTGAGTGTTCCGTGGGGTCACTTGGCGTACTTTGCCGTACCTGTTCTGCACATGTTGTGAATGTTCCGAGAGTGGAAGAATTTCCACATTTCTGTAGGATTTGCACCTGTTTTCCATGTAAAAGTGCCGAAGCTCTTCCGTAGACTGCATTCCCCACCTTTCCGCTCCAATCCTTGCATGCCGTAATCCAGTGAAATGGGGGTATTAACCCGCTGCAATTGGTTACAAACGAAGTACTGTAGTTTCAAAGTACTGATTGTTAAGGTCTCTTTCAGACAGAAAAGTTTCGATGTTCCCATTCATTCTTATGGATCATTCAGGATTGGTGAAGTTGTATATGTCTTAGAAAAACCTTTCAATACAATAGATTTATCGTTTTTTTTTTTTTTTATTGGTTCCCATGGTTACAAAAGACAAAAACAGAAATATGTGTGTGATAACAAGAGATTCAAGTTTACACACGGCTATAAGATTAACGACGGTTAATGTTTAAATATGGGAATTAGTGAATTCCATTTCAAGTTGAAATTTTCAGTATCATTGTCTCTACTTGAAATGAATTCCTCCACATACATTTCTTTTACGACATTTCTGTAATGGGATAATTTGGGAATTGTTTGTTTGATATTATATATATATATGTATATATATATATATATATATATATTTTTTTTTTTTTTTTTTTTTTTTTTGCAGAAAGAATGATTTGATTTAGCAATGCATTATTTTGCAATGTGCCAAACCAAATCAAATATCTCGTAATAGTTTGATTTTGTGGTAAATTACAATTAATACAAAGTTGAAGTTCCTTCCAAAATTTTATAGTTTCACAGCATTCCCAGTAAACATGACCGGTACTCTCAGGCATATCATGACAAAAACTACACACATCATTATCAGTCATATTCATTTTCAATAATTCCTTTTTTGTATAAACAATTCTATGCAAAAATCTGAATTGAAAATCTCGACGCTTTACATCTTTCATTTTATATCTGTATACATTAAAACCTGTGTACCAGTCAAAATTACAATCATTAAATATTTTTTCCCATTTATCGCAGACTTCATGTTTGTCATTTGTAGCTATGAATTTTTCATAAAATAACCTTGAACCTTTGGAATTCTTTAAGATATTTCTGTGGTAGACATTAATGAACAGGTTCTCGAAAGGTAAATTTATTAAGTTCTTGATAGGCTTTTTCCAATAATCAGGTATGATATAAAGCAGATAGTTATAATCTAATATTGTACCTCTTATATTGTATTTTGCCTTCAATATTTCAAAGGGAATCAAACCGTCTTTATCATACAATCTTTTACTGTCAAAATGCCCTTATCCGCCCAGTGCTTGATAACATGAGTGGGATTTTTATAACTGTGGTTGAGCCATAATGGTTCAGCAAAAATGTCACCAATGTTGTCATCTTTGACCTGAAATTTTTTTTACAATAAGAACCCCAGGCTTTTATAACATCTTTCCAATAAAGGTTTTTAATGTTGAGTTTATTATCAATATTGGCTCCGTATCTGAAAATATCTTTATAAGCGATATTGCAGGGGTTTGCCGTAGTTCATTTTTTGCAATACCAGCTTAGAGTGGAAAGTTTTAATGCGTCAACCATACCCAACCTACCTTCAGTCTTTAATCTTTTCATAGACATCGTTTTTATTTTAGCATTTTTGTCATTCCAAATGAATTTTAAAAATATATTTTTAAGGGATTTGATAACGTCATCCAGTGGATTTGGGAATGAGCTGAGAATTTGAACTAATTTTGAAAGGAGTTGGGTTTTTATTACAGTAATTTTACCAATTAAAGTCAAATTTATTTTTCTCCAAACTGCTAATAATCTATTTATCTCTTCTAGTCTTTTTCTAGGGCAGTGGTGGCATAGTGGTTAGGGCGCAGGATTGCTGATCCTAAGGTTGGGGGTTTGAGTCCCCGCAAGGTTGTCACTGTCCCCCCAGTGCAGCTAACTGGGTTATCAAAGGCAGGCCAGGTCTCTCACTGTCTATGGTGAGAGGCATGTTAAAAAAACCATTGCTGACTTTTGTAAAGAGTAGGCTGCAAAGCCGTCAGCATGTTTCTACGACCTGGAGAGGGATGGGCTCTGCCAGGCCAAATCAGCCCAAGTCTTGCTGTGAAGGCGCCCCAATGACATCCTCAGATGTTAAGGGATAAGTGAAGTGAAGTCTTTTTCTAGTGTTGATCACCCATAGATCATTGAGGCCTGGATTCAATTTGATTCCAAGTACTTCGAAATTTCCCTCATACCACTCAATGTTCAAGGTTTTACATGTCTCTTCACTTCCTGCCTTAGCACCAATCCAAATTGCTTTAGTCTTATCTATTTTCATTTTCAGGCCCGACATCTTGTAAAAGGTATTTAATGTATCAATAGCTGCATATAAACTTTTATAGTACCATCAAGGAATAATTCAGTATCATCAGCATATTGGCCTAATTTATATTCCTCTTTGTCAATAACAATGCCTTTAATTCTATCATTATTTCTAATCATATAACGTAAAATTTCAGCAACAAAAAAGAAATAAATATGACGATAGAGGATCGCCCTGTCTACAGCCCCTTTCATTATCAAAGAAATCACATAAGTGTCCATTTTGTATCCCACAAGAACTTGTTCAGTTCATTTTCTGTAACCGCTTCATCCTAATTAGGGTCACGGGGAGGCTGGTGCCCATCCCAGCCAACTCAGGTCGAGGGCAAATTACACCCTGGACAGCTCGCCAGGCCATCGCAGGGCGGAAACACGCTGACGGCTTTGCAGCCTACTCTTTTTACGAAAGTCAGCAATGGTTCTTTTACATGAATCTCTCACCATAGACAGTGAGAGACATGGCCGGCCTTTGATAACCCAGTTAGCTGCACTGGGTGGGGGGGACAGTGACAACCCTGTGGGGACTCAAACCCCCAACCTTAGGATCAGCGATCCTGCGCCCTATCTCCTAATTTGAACGCGTTAAAGATATAGCTGAGTAATCAGATTTATATCCTGGAAGGATGTCTGAATCCAAAGTAATATCAACAATATCTTGCGAAATCAAGAAAAAAAATCTAATCTTGCTTGTTTCCTTGGATTCATTTTCCACCATGTATATTTTCTAGAGTTTTCATTCAATTTCCTCCATATGTCTACAATGGATTAATCTTGGCAGCAATACAGAAATGGCCAATTTGCGATGTGCTTTATCTTTCACATTATTCAAAAAAAAAAAAAAAAAAAAAAAATTAGCTGCTGAGACAAGAAAAGTCTCCTCAGCACAATGAATGATCTTCAGTGATTGTTCTCTGGCTGATTGGTTTATGTGTTATGTGGCCAAGCTGAAACATGAGCAAGAAAGGCTTTTGTACAGCTTCCCAGGTGTATATAAGCTATTTCGCTAACACAAAAACTTCTAAAAGTGGCAACATTTTAAAATACAGGGATCCCTTGCTACTTCACGCTTCAATTCATGCGGCTTCACTGCATCACGTTTGTTTGTTTTTTTTTTAATATATTTATCAAATTAAAAAATAAGGAAATTAAGTAAGAATAATGGGGGAACGTTAAGGAAAATGCCTCAAAACAAGGCCAATTATGCAAAAAAACAAAACAAAAACAAAACCCCACCTTCAAAACGTCTTACATTTTTATGTGAGGTGCACATCTGAGTGTGTGCACATGCATATGTGTGCACGTGTGTGTCTATATGTGTATATTTGTGTTTTATTTACATGTTATGCATAATTTTTTTTTATGTTTAATTGTTATTATAAGCATTCATAGGCATGTATAGTGTTGAATATGTATTTATTGACATATACACATATACATGTACGTATACGTCAGTCAGGGGGAGTCGATCCTACTTCACGGAATTTGGCGGTCGTGGGGGGGGCTCAGTCCCAATTAACTGTAAAAAGTGAGGGATTCCTGTACACCCTTCATAAAATTTGTTCAAATATTGCTGTACCATATAAGACTACTGGTCTCTAGATTAACATGCTATTGTTATTACGTCTCTTATATTGTGTTTGGAAACTACACTCGCATTTCATTTAATGTTTGGGAGAAATATTATTTGTCCATTTATTTGGGATGAAACATGTTCTAAACAAAACTTAAATACTTTTGTAAAATAATGTTAATAATAATAATAATAATAATAATAATAATAATAATAATAATAATAATAATAATAATAACAGCCAGTGAAGTGGTTCTCTCCACTATATCTTCTGTAACAGAAAAGAATATGTGAAAGGTTTATTCAAAATATTCCACTAACACCTTCCTGCTGTGGATGTGCAATGAGGTTGCAGTGAAGTGTAACTGACACCTCTCCTAACTTGATCTGTACTGCTGTGAATTAGATTTCAGCCAGATGGAGTTTCCCACAGAACTCTGACAGGAGCCTCATTTGAAACACTTGAAATTCCCTGCTTCAGGGGACAAACTTAAGGCTGGGAACATTACAATTCTTTAATTGTTTTCCTTTTTTATCCCTAGGTACAGTTATAAAGACCTAATCATAGTCGAAGCATGTAGGACTTTATGTTGCTATTTTGGTTGAGTGCAACACTATATATATTGTTTTTTTCCAATTTTGCATACTGTTTCTATTTTCATGGTGACAGGGTGTGCTCATGGAAAAGTGTGACACCCTACATCTGCCAAGAAAATAAATTTTTAAACTCATTCCGATTCAAAATAAGCATACATTGGAATCTTAACCATGCAAAGGAAATCTTAAATTAGGTTCTCAAAAAAATTTTTTTTTAAAAATTAAAAAATTTTAAAAATTAAAAAATAAAAATAAATCTGATGTAGCTATTAACATAAATTAAAATAAAATATACACTGAAAATATTTTAAATAGTGCAGTTTAGGAGTTTATATGTAAAATAATATTCTTGTTGGCTCCCTACCATGATGTGCTGGTTCGCACATTAACAAGGTCAACCTGAGGATCACCGGATTGAATCTTGGCTGATACCACAGCCGTCAGGGGCCGTGGGTACATGGGAGCCACTTGGCCCAGCTCTCAGAGGAGGGAGGGATGGCATCTACTTACTTCGTTTTCACTCATAGTGATCACCAGCCAGTAATGAGTAAACTTTGCTGCCAACTGTGTTATGTCACCTCCAAATATACATGCGCAGCAGTTCATAAAGATGCGGTTAACAACATTGCATGTCGCACAGGTGGCGATATATATATATATATATATATACAAAGAGAGAACTTGTATCCAAATTCCAGAATTTATCTCCTTATTATATCAGAGAAGAATAAAAAATATGTAAGTACTATAAACTGCAAAAATAAAACATAATACGTACTTTGTTCTGGTATGATGTCTATTCTATGCTCATCAAAATAAAGCCTTATTCTTCAGGAATTTATCATTTATGTGTATAAAAAATTACATAGTATTTATAGAAAAATACATATGTTTAACAGATATGTTCCTTTGATGGTGTCTAAGCTATCTTAATTTTTATAATTAAACAAATTGAATCCATAATTCTGCCAAACTATGATCAATCTCTGAATTAGGGATCAAGTCCTCTGTGCCCTGCATGATAAAATGAAGTCCAAGGAGGAAGAACTCACAGCTCCCGGGCCATGTAGGTCTCACTCGGGTTCAGAAAACCCATACCCAGTGTGGCTAACATTAAATATCTTCAATACATTGTACGGATTACACCACTTAAACTTGCATAATGTTATTTTCCTTTTTGTAGTAGCCATCAAAAAACGATCCAATGTTCCTGGTGTGATGATCACTCAGTTTGTCCAGGAAGTTCCTCAAGGTAAAAGCCACCCAGACTTCTTACGCAAACCCATCGCTCTAACTATCCAAGAAGGTAAAGCTACATACATATATATATATATATATATATATATATATATATATATATATATATATATATATATATATATATATATATTTTTTTTTTTTTTTTTTTTTTTACTTTTGTTTTTCATTTTAATCAGGATTGGTCAATAATAAACATGAAAAACTGCAGTCATAAAAAATATTGTTTGTCCTTCTTTTAAAAGGGAAGTTTGCCGTTTTTAAAGCGATCGTCACGGGCGATCCAACACCAAATGTAAGATGGACTCGGGATAATCTTGAAATTTGTGATACAGAAAGTTACAAGAGTGTCTATGAATCATTCACGAGAGAACACCAATTACAGGTGCCATATTTCTGTTGTTATCATGATTGTCCTATGTTTATGGTTTTCAGAGCATTCAATGTGTAATGAGTACAGTACTGTATTTATCAGATTCCTAATGTAGCTGTAGACAAGGCAGGCACCTATAAGTGTTTGGCAGAAAATGAGTTTGGTCGTGCTATTGTTACTGTGACATTGAATGTAATTGAGGGTAAGTAAAGTCTAAATCACCTGCATCACAAGCATAACATGCAGAAAATTGTGAAATATTTAATGAGAAAATGGCAAAAATCTCATTTACAGTTGGATTCAAAAAGAACAAAGAATTGCAAGAATCTCGAACAGGTCTGTCTTTCTGAATTTAAGTATATAATCTTATCAAATTCAAAAGTGTAACAACTGAATCACATTCCATTTTCCCAGCTAAACGTGAACTACCAACTGATTTTAAAAAGAGCTTAAGAACACGGTATGTTATGTCCAGTATGACGTGGACGCGGCATACTTCTTTTTTCATCATTCTGAAAATCTGTGACTTTTATAACAATATTACGTTCATAATATAGACAAGCTACATTGGTTGCATTTGCCCTTTGTTCATTAAAGAGCTAACTGTCAAAAAGTGGAGCAAAAAGATGGAGAAGTTGATGAAAGGTTCTGGGAGCTTCTGTTGAGTGCTGATAAGAAAGACTATGAGCGCATCTGTGCTGAATATGGAGTGACTGACTTCCGGTGGATGCTAAAGAAATTAAATGAAAAGAAAAGAGAAAAAGAAGAAGAACAGGCACAGGTAAAATGGCAGACACTTTAATTAGAGATGTTCCATTCATATTTATGTTCAATAAATAACTTTTTAAATTAACAATCTTTGCTAATGTCTATGAAATGTTTCTTTTTATTATTATTATTATTATTATTATTATTATTATTCATTCACTCATTTTTTTGAACTGCTTGATCCTAATTAGAGTCATGGGGAGGCTGGTGCCCATCTCAGCCGACTCTGGGCGAGGGTAGAGTACACCCTGTACAGCTTGCCAGGCCATTTCAGGGCAAAAACACACTGACGGCTATGCAGCTACTCTTGAGGAGAGTCAGCAATGGCTCTTTCACCATAGACAGTGAGAGACATGGCCATCCTTTAATAACCCAGTTAGCTGCACTGGGGGAGACAGTGACAACCCGCTGGGAGTGGGACTTGAACCCACAACATTGGGATCAGTGATCCAGCACCTTACTGCAAGGCCACCACTGCCCCCATTACTACCATTATTATTATTATTATTATTATTATTATTATTATTATTGTTGTTGTTGTTGTTGTTGTTGTTGTTGTTGTTGTTGTTGTTGTTGTTGTTGTTGCTGCTGTTTCCTAAAACAGTACATCGAATACCTGAGCAACTTGAGACATATTGAGATTAAAACTCCTGGGTGTGCACAGTTTGAATTTGAAATGGACCTCAGGGATCCCAGTGCCAAGATTTTTCTCTATAAAGTAAGACTTTGTTTTTCACACAGTTCAACCAGTAAGATTGATGAAAATTACAAGCATATGCAACTGTTCTGTATTTGGCGATGTTTGGTTATCCAGGATGGTGAAATGGTGGAATTTACCGCTGACTCAAGTGAGAAGCACAGTTTGCGTCAAATTGGTAGACGGTTCATCTTCACTGTTAATGGTCTGTGTCCAGATGATGCTGGACTCTACCAAGTAGACATTGAAGGAGTTACAATCTTTTCTACAGATTTAAAAAGTAAGGATCATTAAAGGGGATGGGGGAAATAATGCATGAGTAATATATGGTTTAAATTGTACTAATTCAGAGGCATTTTCTTATGTTCTCACAGTTCCGAATGTGGACTTCTTGGTAAAGATTACAGATGTAACCGCAATTGAAAGAGAGGATGCTGTCTTTGAGTGTGTTCTGTCTGCACCTCTGCCAAAAATCACATGGATGGGAAAGAATGTTGCATTGGTTCAAGGCCAGAAATATGACATTACAGTGTCTGAGGATGGGTTAATCCATAGATTAGTGGTGAAGGACTGTATGCTGGTGGATAAAGGCATATATGCTGCTGTGGTTGGAATCAGATCATGTAATGCCTGGCTGCTAGTGGAAGGTAGGTGAATATGGTGAATTTGTTCTGTGCATATATAAGGAACACTATAATGACTTGCATAAATACACAGTTTCCCTCATATTATACATAAAAAACGAATATGAACTCATATATATATATACATATAAGATAAGAGGAAAATAAGATGAAAACCTGTTCAATGATTGAAGGTCACAGTTTCTTTGGCTCACAGGAATCTGAGCATGAAGTACATATTATTCTGATCACTATTAGTATATTTAGAATCATGTATAGCTTTTGTGAAATGCAGAACACACTAGTATCTTAGATTGGCTGAGATAGGCTCCAGTCTCCCCACGATACTAACAGGATTAAACACTTTAAATGAAACTATAATGTGTGTGTGTGTATATATATATATATATATATATATATATATATATATATATATATACACACTGTACTATACGTATTAGTAATTACAATAACAATCCCCACGTGACCACCGAAATCCGTGATCACCCCCCCTCCCCCTCGCCGCCATACCCCCCCCCCCAGACTGACGTATACATACATGTATATTTGTATATAATATCAATAACTACATATCCAATGCTATAAATGCTTATAATAACAATTAAGCATTAAAAAATAATGCATAAGATATAAATAAAATATAAATACACACATACAGACGCACGCAGATGCGCTTGCATGCACTCAGATGTGCACCTCACAACAATGTAACTAGTTTTGATGGGAGGTTTTGGGTTGTTTTTTTGTTTGTTTCTTTGTTTGTTTTGTGTTGGTTTGGGATTTTTGTTTTGTTTTGTTTTTGGGTTTTTTTTTGCATAATTGTCCTCGTTTTTGTGGCATTTTCCTTAACTTCTTCCCCTATTCTTGCTTAATTTCCTTATTTTTTTTTAATTCGATGAGTATTTAAATTAAAAAAAAAAAAAACATAATGCACTGAAGCTGCATGAATTGAAGCGTGACATAATGAGGGATCACTGTGTTAGTTTTTGTTTTTATTTTTCTGATTAAAGCATTTATTCAATCGTTTTATTTGTTAACTGTTCCAATTTACTGCTCTTATACTGTCATGAACTTTATTATTATTATTATTTTACGTCTCTCTTTTTGAGAACTTGACACGTCTGTATCGTTCTCTCTGTTGGAAAAGCTGACAAAGGCAAGCCTGGGAAAAAAGCAGCCCGCAAAACAACCCAGGCCAAAGGTAGTGGAACTGACTTGGTAAAGATTGCAAATGAGCAGCAAGCCAAGTTACAGCAGGAAAGAAAAGAGAGAAAAGCAATGCTTAAGCAACACCAGGTAGACCAGGCTGATCAAGCCCCAGTCCATGAAGCTGAGCCTCATGTTGTGCTGCCAGTCAAGTCTGTTCTTAACCCTCAAGCACAACCTGTAGCTGAGCTAATCCCACAGACATACCAGAATTCCAAAGATGAACCTAAACTCAAGCATAAAACTAAGCCAAGGTCAGACTCTGACAGTATGCTGGAAGAGCGAAAGCAGGGAGAGCTGGATGGGAAGGAAAAATTAAACATGCAAGAGTTGGCGGTACCACTTATCCCTGATTCAATAAACGGTATGTCATCTGCAAACCATCTGCATGTACAAGGCAGATATCTTGAGAATTCATAGCATTTTGCTAAGTGTGGTTCACTGATGCACTGCCAAAGCGTTGTTTGTTTGATTGTTTGTATGTTTATTATTTCAAGACGAAAAAAGTAAAGATGTTCTGGTCTGATGCACTTAATTGCAATGTACTCTTTGTTGTGTGGGGCTGGTGGCGTAGTGGTTAGGGTGCTGCGCTCATGATCGGTAGGTCGTGAGTTCAAATCCCACTGACACCCTTACTGTGCTAAAACCCCTGGGCAAGGTCTTAACCACGAGTGTGCCTCTGTTCACCCAGCAGTATAAATGGGTACCAGTAAAAATATACTGGGAAGGTAACCTGCGATGGAATAGCGTCCCATCCAGGAGGAGTTCAACTCCTGGTCGCTTCACGTTACAGAAACCGGGGATAAGACCAGCCTGATGAACCACTATGGGTCGGGTGTAAAAAGCCCAAAGGACTTTACCTTACCTTTGTTGTAACTCTGCAAAGGGACAGTCTTGACTCAGTGGCTCTGGGTAACTCAGCAGAATGCTGTTGGTCAGGCAAACCCAGTACTGCCAAACTGTCATTCTCTATCCCTTAAACTCTGGATAATTACTCATGTCAAAATAATATAAATGTTAACCAAAAAATGTGCTAGACGAAGCATTCAGACACTTAATCTCTTATCCAGACCAAGTGGATGACTGTTCTACCAATTTACAATATGCAAAACCCATTGTGAAGCCTTCAGATGAAATGATTTGCAAGATAAGCAATGCAAAGTATGATGGTTTGTGGCGTGAGGATGAAAAAGAGGTAGGCATGTCTATATTTTCAACTCTCATGGGGCATGAACAAGAAATGCATTGATGTCTTCAAAAATATTAGTGTGGCCAAAAAGTTACTTTAATGTCTCCACAGAGAAAATCTACAGATGAACTGATGTCTAGCATGGATGAAGAGTTGCACAAACAGGTGATAAATAAGAGTACAGACAATAACAATTCAAAGTATCACTATGAGGCAAATCAGCATAAATCAGAGGCTCTGCCCATTATGAAAGGTAATTTCATTAATTGATTGATTAAAAGTTGTTTCAAGTAATTATAAGACAATATGCTTCATGTTTTAGATCTAAATTCATACTACCCATGCTTACTGGACCATAATTATGCATATTTAATATATACTGCAGATCCACCAAGGATGGACCAAGATGATCTGTCTAGGTTCTCACAGCCTGTGGTCATCAAAGTTGGTCAAAATGCTGCCTTCAAAGTGAGCTTTGCTGGGCAAGAGCCAATAAAAGTAAGGTGGTACCATGAAGATGCAGAGCTGTTGGATGACATTAACGTCAAGATTGAGAAGGCCTTCAATCATAGCTCCCTACTCATCACCAAATGCCAGCGCAAAGACACAGGCGAGATCAGCGTGAAGTTAAAGAATGAATTTGGGACTTCTGAGTTTTTTTCCAAACTCATAGTTTTAGGTCAGTGTTGATCAGTGGTTGGTCAGTGTGGTCACCATCTGTTGTTCCAGTACACTTCATGAATTAGCATTAATCTTGCTCTCTTCAAATATGCTACAGATAAACCTACTAATCCACTGGGCCCTGTGGAGGTAATTGAAGCATCATCATCATGTGTGGATTTTAAGTGGAGGCCTCCAAAAGATGATGGAGGCTGTCCTGTGATTCACTACAATCTCGAAAGGCAACAGGTTGGGCGGAACACTTGGAAAAAGATTGGAAATATTTCTCCTGTGGCTCGTTATAAAGACACCGATGTACATCATGGCAGAAAGTATTGTTACCGTATAAGGGCCATAACTGCAGAAGGCATCAGTGATGAGTTTGAGACACATGACATACAGGCTGGCATTAAAGGTAAAATTACTGCATTGTTTGTGTGTCAGGGCAGTGGTGGTCTAGTGGTATAGGGTGCTGGATCGCTGATCCAAAGGTTGGGGGTTCGAGTCCCACTCTCCACAAGGTTGTCACTGTCCTCCCCAGTGCAGCTAACTGGGTTATCAAAGGCCGGCCATGTCTCTCACTGTCTATGGTGTGAGGCATGTAAAAGAACCATTGATGACTTTCGACAAGAGTAGGCTGCAAAGCCGTTGGCGTGTTTCTGCCCTGCGATGGCCTGGCGAGCTGTCCAGGGTGTACTCTGCCCTCGCCCGAAGTTGGCTGGTTGCAGAAATGAAATGTTTGTGTGTCTCTAAATTCCTGCTAAACAACAAATTATCACTTAAACGGCTTAATTATGCATTCATTTTCTGAATCGCTTAATCCTAATTGGGCTCATTGGGGAGCAATAGTTATTTCACACGTCTCACCATAGACAGTGAGAGACGTGGCCGGGTTTTGCTAACCCACTTAACTGCACTGAGGGACAGCAGTGAAAACCGTTACAGCTTAATTAGTTACACCAAATGTATCACAAGAAGACAAAGGCAGCACAATACAGTCATTTTACGAACAATTTACTAATTTTATAAAAGTATTACATGGTGTTATGACAAGTTACAGTAATTTAATTGTAGTTCATTAAAATTAAAGCCTCAAAGCATTACAACAGCTGAAATGCACCATTAGCCTAAAATGATTAGGTTATACGTCAAAGATTAGCGAAAGAACATTTTTGTGAATGTGTTTATTAATATATTGAAAGAAAAATAAGGATCACCTGTATACTTACTAGTCCAGGAAGCATCCGTCTCATTTCCTTCATTCCTCATCTCTGCCTCTGCTTTGCTTTTTGCCTGTATATCTTATTCAGGTACTGACGATACAGCGGGGATAGAAAAGAATCACCACTTCCAAAATATTCACATTTTGTTGCAAAAATGAAGACACACCCAAAAATATTTACACGATGCAATTTATAACAGCGATTTATTTATATATTTGTCAAACTCCTTATTCTGTCAGGGATGGAGGAAGGCTAGAGCCTATTTCAGCTGACCCTGAGAAAAGGCAAGGTACATCGTGAAAAGCTTAGCAGTCCATAATAGGGCCAATACACATAATTATTCACATTCACATTCACATTTAGGTACAATTTTGAACAGCCAATTAGCATAATGTGCATGTGTTTGCTCTGTGAGGGTGGGGTGGGGGCAGAGTAGAGTATCTGGACGAAAACCTACCCAAGCACAGAGAGAATATGTGAGGCGCTCCACCAAATGTAGGCGCTTGTCGCAAGTGACGTATTGACAAAGCGCGGACTTCTGATCTTTCAAGTGAGCAAGTGAAGGCTGAGTACTAGTGCTCCCTTGAAAGATTGGAAGTCCGAATAAGCCACGTTTTGTCTCACAAGCGCCATACGTCACTTGCGACAAGCGCCTACATTTGGTGGAGCGCCTCCTATATGCGCTACACAGAAACACCCTAGACAAGCCTGGGACTTCGGCCCTGTACCTTCCTGTTGTGAGGCAGATATGTTAACCAGTACCCCACTGTCCTGCCCTAGAACTCTTCAAGGTTTTTTTTTCAAAATGGATAGTGACCATTGCTGGACTGCAATTTTAAGGCCATTCTACATGCTAATGGATCCTATAGGATTTATGTCTTGGTTCTGACGAGGCCATGCAAGGACCTTTCTCCGTTAGTCACTGTGTGGTGAACTTTAATGTGTCATTCCATGTTGGTAACATAAGCCTTTGATAACCCAGTTAGCTGCACCGGTGGGACAGCAGTGATAACCATTGACAGTTGGGCTTGAACCCCAAACCTTAGGATCGATAATCCAGCACCTTAACGCTGGGCCATCACTGCCAAAACTAACAAATGTAAAAATTTAAATATGCAAATAAAGATTTCTTTTTCGATATCCACCATAATGCTTATTGATCTGTGTCAAACACAAGGCCTTTTCCTGCCTCTGTCTCGCCCTGAGCCTGTCCCTGGATTATTTAATGACATTGGCTCTATTTAATGACATTGCCCTGACCCCAACACTGTACTTATGCACGTGTTAATCTTTACCACTGATTTAGTCCAGTCTCAGCTCCTGTCTCCAAACCCAATTTTGTTCAAATGCAATTTAGTCCCAGGACCTGTTTCTGTACTGGAATCAGGGACTTTTTTAAATCTCTGCTCAGTCCATAAAAAACCCAAGTCAGACCCCTCCTACCTACAAGGATGAGTACTATAAAGCTCAGTTCAGTTCATTTTCTGTAACCGCTTAATCCTAATTTGGGTCGCGGGGAGGCTGGTGCCCATACCAGCCAACTTCGGGCGAGGGCAGAGTACACCCTGGACAGCTCGCCAGGCCATCGCAGGGCAGAAACACACTGACGGCTTTGCAGCCTACTCTTGTCGAAAGTCAGCAATGGTTCTTTTTCATGCCTCACACCATAGACAGTGAGAGACATGGCCGGCCTTTGATAACCCAGTTAGCTCCACTGGGGAGGACAGTGACAACCTTGTGGAGAGTGGGAATCGAACCCCCAACCTTTGGATCAGCGATCCAGCACCCTATACCACTAGACCACCACTGCCCCTGAGTACTATAAAGCCTCTGGCAATATGAAATTTCTTACATTCTGTAAATCAAACATGCATTCGTGTAATTTGTTATGCACTCTTTGCGAGCATATATAATTTGAAGATCTACCCTACAGCATATCCTGGTCCACCTTCCACACCAATAGTTGTCAGTGCCTTTAAAGACTGTGTTAACTTGTCATGGACCCCACCAACCAAAACTGGAGAAAGTAACATTGTGGGCTACAACCTGGAGAAACGCAAAAAGGGCAGTAACCTGTGGAGCCAAGTGAATCCTCTCGAGGAGCCAATTAAAGGTAAAAATATTCTCCATTAGGTTTTAAGTGTATTTTAGTGATATACACTGAACAGCATTTTAGAAACAATTCATCAAAAATTTAAGTTTAGTGACTGATATATTATAGAAACTATATTCTACTTTTGGTCTCAATGTTAAAAAAGTACAATAAACATTTTTTTTTTTTTTTTTTGTAAAGAAGTTTATTAGTGTATTCACTTAAAAATTGTTATACGACAAGATTTTTATCAGGTGCCTTTTTCCAGTTATAAGGATGCAGGTCTTGTATTAAAAAAAAGGGTTCATTCATTTATTTTCTGAACTGCTTGATCCCATTTAAGGTCATGGGGAGGCTGGCACTCAATTCATCTGACTTTGGGCAAGGGCTGAGTGCACCCTGGACAGCTCAGCAACTCATCACAACTCAGAAACACACTGTGAAAGACTCTATGACCTTCTCTATATGAATTACAGCAATGGCTCTTTAAATTGTCTCATACCACAGACAGTGAGAGACATGGCTGGCCCTTGATAAGCCAGTTGGCTGTGCTGTGCTGGGGGGGGGGGGTGTCAGCAGTGACAACTTGGTGATAGTGGGGCTTGAACCCCTGACCCTAACCCACCAGGCCATCACTGCCCCAAAAAATAAACAAAGATATATGTATTTTGTAAATTTGTAACATTATATTCTATTTCACTGTTGTTTGAAGCATTTTATTTCTGAAATTTTGATGACAGACAAGACTAGCAAGCATTTTTTAACTTTCTTTTATTGATAATGTGCCATTACTTATTTTAGGCAACATTTATAATAAGTGTTATTTAAGAGTTTTTCATTCATTTTCTAAGTCAGTTAATCCTAATTAGGTCATGGGGACTCTGGCTACAGACAGAGTACACCCTGGGCAGCTTGCCCGACCATTGGCAGGCCACCACTCACACAACCATCCACACTCACAATCACACATAGATGTGATTTGGAATAGCCAATTAGCCCACTGTGCATGTTTTTAGACTGTGGGAGGAAACCAGAGCACCTGGAGGAAACCCACAAAAAGCATGGGGAGAACATGCAAACTTCGGAATCTGGGAATCAAAAGTAGGCCTTCCTGCTGTGAGGCAGATGTGCTAATCACTACGGAACAGTACCATCTTTAAATAGTATATATAAACTTTGAATCTAAATATCCATCCTTTTATTTTTCTTCTAGCAAAACAATATGGAGTGAAAGAAGTTGTTGAAGGAACTGAGTATGAATTCCGTGTCACAGCAATCAACCTCTCTGGTGCTGGAGAAGCAAGCAGTCCCTCTGACTTTGTGATCGCCAGAGATCCAAAAAGTGAGGCATAAAAATTTACGATAAGTAAAACTACTTTCCATAGCTAATCTGGAAACAACCTAAAGTTGCCCATTCACTTCTCAAGCATAAAAATATAAAAATACTGCAGGCATGAAATACAGTGTTACCTCTTGGAAATAAAATGGAATCAGACACAATGCCTTTCTGAAAGCATTTGCTTGCACCTGTGCATACATGGCAATGACCCCTGCACAGGTGCAATAATCATAGTAAATATCAGGGGCAGCGGAACCGGGGGGCGCTGAAGCCCCTTTCGCTCGACCCAAAGAATTTTTTTAAATATGTCTACTGACGTACTTAAAAATGTTTAAAATGCATAGTTTGTACAAGCCTAGTATAACCTACATGTACACCGTGTACTGGAAATACTTACACACCAAGCATATAGTAATATAGCGGCTGCCTTCTAGGGAATGGACCGAAACATGGCTTTGAAACATCAACACAAAAATATATGCACCACCCGTGTCAGGCCTTGGTCCTTGGGTGCGTATACAAGTATGAAAGGCTAAGATCAGAACATCACATATGCCTTGTTTTTCCAAACAATGGGATTAGTGTTTCAAATAATGTAAAATCTCAAAATTTTCAGTTAGCCACGCCACTTTTCAAATCGCTCCACGGGCCCTGAACACCACCATCTCTTTTGTTTCTTTTGATATCCCCTCTACTGTTTCTTAACACCTCATTTTGGACTTTTGCTCTTTCTGTGAATCAGTATTGCACTGCCAATTTATCACGCATGTGCAAGATTGTTCCTCTGGTCACATTGTCTTGCTATTTTTATTGTGATTGTAAACAGATACAGAACCAAAACAAGATGTAGAACATGTGAATAAGAGATTCTATTCCAGTATGTTGTGTTGCTTTCACCAGCAAGCCTTAAAAATTTTTCAAAATTAACTGATAATGGCAGATGAAACAGAGACTTTTCAGTACAGTGGTACCTCACTTTACGCAAGTCTCACCTAATGAAAAATGCATGTTACGAAACGCACTTTCCTAAAATTTTTGTCTCTGGATACGAAACAAGTTCACGTTACGAAAGCTCCATCTTAAAAATTCAAACACGCCCTTCAAACATTAAAAGGTGCCATTCAAACATTCAAACAATGCAAACATCCCGCCCACTGGCCTCCCATTGGTTAGGAGGGATGACGCAGCTACCTCCCATTGCCTATCCCCCAACATCTCTCCCCGTTGGCCTTCAATTGGCTAGAAGGGATGACGCAGCTCCCTCTTATTGGCTATCTCCCAACATCCCGCCCCACTGGCCTCCCATTGGCTAGGAGGGATGACGCAGCTCCCTCCCATTGCCTATTATGGAGCTGCATCTACCATGATGCTTTTCGTGTAAAGGACAGAGTTACTGTTGTTTCATGCTTTATTTCTTGACTCAGGCTTTTAGCCTTCCATAAACATTTGTAACTCTGCGAAGAAAATATGGTCAACACACGCACACACACACACACACACACACACACACACACACACACAAGCACACGCACGCGAGCATGGGATTTCCGGTGCGAGTGAGAAGAAGAAACGGGCTTGAGTGATATCACAAAGGAATATGGCCAAACCCATCTACCATTGGTACGATGTTGAAGCAGAAGGAGGTCTTAAAAGGTATGCTTTTATTATTTTTAAAGAGTTTAGCGGGTAGTATTGACAGCCTTGGAACGAATCAGGCATTTTACATGTAAAATGCAGTTCAATTTACGAAAAATGCAGGTTACAAAAAAGGCGCTGGGACGGCTTAATTTCGTAAAGTGAGTTACCACTGTATCTGTTTTTGCAGAGCCCCCTGGAAAAGTAACAGACCTGAAGGTGTCTGATTCTACATATTCTTCACTATCCTTGAGTTGGACTAAACCAAAAGAGCAAGAAGGGGTGCAAGATGAAGCTAAAGGATATTTTGTAGAAATAAGACCAACTGAGAGCACAGAATGGACTTGCTGCAACTCCTATGCAATTATCACAACCTCCTACACAATTTTTGGCCTTAAGTCTATGGCCATGTACTGGATAAGAGTTGTTGCAACAAATGAAGGTGGAGATGGTGAGCCACAGGACCTGGACAATTACATAATTGCTATGCCCGCACCAGGTAAAATAGAGCCAATAACTATTATGAGTAAGTACATTTAACTGTGTCTGTGTTCCGAAGTAAACAACTGACAACAACCCTTTAAATCCATACCTGGATATAAGTAGAAATATTCCATATATGTATGCATAATGTTACTTTTTTTAATTTTCTATTTCCTAATATCATTTACAGTCAAACCAAAGTTCACTAATCGAAGAATGAAGAGTTTTATGGTAGTAAGAGCTGGACATTCTGCTCGGGTCAACATTCATTTTGAGGTAGAAAAATATATGAAGGACCTAGAAATAAAATAATTAATCTGTAATTCTACATGTATGTGATGGAAAACTGTTTGGAAAAAAAAAATCTAATTGGCAGGCTTCTCCAATGCCCACAATAAATTGGATCAAAGATGAAATGCCGTTATGTAAACATGTGACTGTAAGCAACGCAGAAGGAACATCTCAGCTCTTTATTCCAGCTGCAGAACGCTCTGATACTGGAGTTTACACCATTATGATAAAAAATATGGTGGGCCAGGACACCTTCAGTACTGAGATTAGGGTCACAGGTAAGATACCTAACTGAATTTCAAGAATTTCCATATTGTGGCAGATAAAAGGATCTTATCAAATGTTATCTTATCTTATCTTATATAAATATTTACGGTGTGATTTTGTCTTTACTACTGAAGTGTATGGAGTAATCATACCAACATTTTAGGCTTTCACGAAAAAAAGGTTTTGAGTACCCATTACTCTTGCAAGGAATTCAGCTCTAAATTATTTTAAATTAATAATTTCAGGGAATACAATGTCAAACAGAATTTAAATGCCATGCCACAGAAGCTCTAGCACGGATGTCTCATAGTTAAAAGTTTTAATAACTAGGCCCTGTGACTGGGGCAGTGGTGGCCTGGTGGTAAAGGTGCTGGATCACTGATCCTAAAGTTGGGGGTTCAAGCCCCACTCTCAACAGGTTGTCACTGCCCCCCCCGTGCAGCTAACTGGGTTATCAAAGGCCGGCCATGTCTCTCCCTGCCTATGTTGAGAGGTTCCTGTAAAAGAACCATTGCTGACTTTCGTTAAGAGTAGCTACAAAGCCGTCAACATGTTTCTGCCTTGCGATGGCCTGGCGAGCCCTTGCTCGGAATCGGCTGGGATGGGCGCCAGTCTCCCTGCAACCCTAATTAGGATTAAGCGGTTACAGGAAATGAACGATAACCCTTTGTGACTGACAGCAGCCTTTTTGAGTAGAATTTGCATGGTCCTCCAATCATACTGTACATTTTTCCAGGTTCCATTTTTCTTCCACAGTCTAAGACATTACGTCAACTGGTTCCTCTCAATTGCCTATAGGTGTGAATATGTGTCAAGTTTCTCTGTGATTGATAAGCAGTACAGATAATAGATGGACTGCAAAATGTGAATTTTATATCATTTTTCTGAGGAGTTGCGTCTTTCTAATGGACAATTGTTTGTGTTGGTCCTGCAATGGACAGGGTGTTCAGGGTGTACCACACCGTTTGATTAAAGTCAGCTGGGATCTGCTGCAGTTTCCCAGAGTGTGTGTCTTGTATCTGTCCAGGGTAGAAATGCATTTTAACCTTTTATTACAGTGTTTATGTGCATATGTACACATTCACAAGCATTTTAGGTGAAATGCATTCACATCATGTTTTAAAAACACATCTCATGATTAACCAATTTTGACATAATATAAATGAATGGAATCATTTTCTTCAGACAAAATGATCAGCGTGTTCAGAGAACTGTAGAAAAGCCTATGTGTGTGTCACACAGATTATCCAAAATCTCCTGGGCCAGTGGAACTGGAAGAAAATGTGCCTGGCACATTAACTGTCAGTTGGAGCCCATCACCTGATGAAATACGAGATGACCGGCTGCACTACACAGTGGCCAAACGTGACTCAGTCAAGCAGTCCTGGCACACAGTGGCTGACAAAGTGTTCAACAACCGCTTCACAGCTGTCGACATCATGCCAGGAAGAGAATATAACTTCCGTGTGTATGCCAAAAATGAC
This sequence comes from Plotosus lineatus, assembly GCA_024760905.1. Taxonomy (NCBI): domain Eukaryota; kingdom Metazoa; phylum Chordata; class Actinopteri; order Siluriformes; family Plotosidae; genus Plotosus; species Plotosus lineatus. Next base: position 33,307,193 of record CM045741.1, read on the forward strand.
ATTGGCCTCTCTGAGCCTTCTGAATCCTTAACATGGGGGCGTGTGAGGATGAAGGGTAATGTATTCATTGTTACTGCCATTTAAAACATTATTGTCTTTATTTAAAAAAAAATATATATATATATATATGTGTGTGTGTATGTATGTATATATATATATATATATATATATATATATATATACATATACATATATATATATATATATATATATATATATACAAAGTTTGAATAAAGATGATACAATAATATATATATATATATATATATATATGTATGTATATGTGTATATATATATATACACATTATATATATATATATATATATATATATATATATATGAATATAAATATACATCTGAATATAAATATATATCTTCCACACAGAAAAGTTTACTCTTCGTGTGCTTGAGCCAAAGCCCTTCAACTTTGAGTCACCACCTACTTTTACAGTCCCAATGAAAACGCATACCAGTCCAGAGAAGTATGAATGTTACATGAGTTGTGCTGTGAGTGGCAATCCCACCCCCCATGTGACCTGGTACCACAACAACCTCATCCTCAACACAAACACCAACTACTTCATCACCAACACATGTGGAGTCTGTTCCTTATTAATACTAAGAGTGGGACCAAAAGACAACGGAGTTTACAAAGCTGTTGCACAGAATCGTTTAGGCAGCGCTGAGTGCGCCACTCAACTTAAAATCAGAGGTGTGTTATGTGGATATTATAAATCAACAAACTACATTTACATCAATCAGTCATAATGTTAACAACAGCTGAAATAGGCGAGGCAGCCCCATACGCAGCAAACTGCAATGCACTGTGTGATCTGACACGCCTTTATCATAGCTAACAGTTTCAGCTCTCTATGCTACAGCAGGTTTTCTGAATCATCAGACCAGATAAACTAGACCTTGGTCATCTTGAGCATTGATGAGCCTGGTGTGCCTGACACTTGTTTTCTTCCTTTTAAGATTAGGATTAAGATTATTTATGAACATCAAGGGTGCTATTCAACTGAGCGATATCCATAGGCCAAACGCAAATACGTATTATTTTAGTGTATACTACACTAGAACCTTCAACAAAAACTACATCAACATTTTTCTCGTTTATTTTTACATATTTAAACGATGACAAAGACAGATGAGCTCTGCAATCAGACTATAAATCCTGTTTGATCGCATATTTTGAAAACTCATTTTGAGTTTTAGCATATACTACACAGAAATACAAGAAAAGCAACACAAAATTTTTATTTTTAAAACTTTACAATGATGGCACTGCTCCATCTGACAGTGAAAAACTGTAACAGTTGTTATTTTGATTTGATCATTATTCACTCTGGATAAGTAATATTGAATGAAATAAATTGTGATCTGTGGCACGGTAGCACAGTGGTTAGCTCCCCCACCTCATAGCAAGAAAACTTGTGTTCAAGTCTCAATCTTGGCCGTTTCTGTCTAGAGTTGCATGTTCTCCACATGCTTGAGTGGATTTCCTTCGGTACTCCAGTTCCCGCAGCAGTCTAGACACATTCCCAGTAGGCTAATTGGCTGTTCCAAATCCCTCCGAGGTGTGAGTATGAGTTTGAATGATTATGTGTGTGTTGGCCCTGTGATAGCCTGGTGAGCTATCCAGTGTTTACTCCACCCTGAAAAGAGTCAGCTGAGGTGGGCGCCATGACCATAATTTAGATTAAGTAGGTTAGAAAATGTAAAAAATGAATGAAATATTATATCATCAATTATTTGATTGAGGGTTTGTTAGACACACTCAGAAACCAAATAGTGCATCATATCATTCATTCATTCATTTTCTGAACCGCTTAATTAGGGTCACAGGTAGGCCGGTTCCCATCTCAGATAAATCTTGGCGTGGGCAGAATACACCATGGACAGCTCGACAAGCCATTGCAGGGCAGAAACACACTGACGGCTATGCAGCCTACTCTTGATGAAAGTCAGCAATGGCTCTTTTACATGAACCTCTCACCACCGACAGTGACCATACGACTGGCCTTTGATAACCCAGTTAGGTGCACTAAGGGGACAGCAATGAAAACCATTGAAAGTGGGGCTTGAACCCCTGATCTTGTGATCTGTAATCCAGCACCCTATCAGTCGGGCCACCACTGCCCAACCTTTTTTATCAACGCGGACCGGTCAACGCTTGACAATTTTACTGCGGCCTGGAATGGGGGGGGGGGGGGGGGGCTTATTTATATTGTAAACATAATACCCTGCCCTTGCCCAGAGTCGGCTGAGATGTGCACCAGCCTCCCTAATCAGGATTAAGCGTTACATTTTTAATTGAGCTCGAACTCGTCTTAAAAAACCCCACAGGTGATGGTGCACCAGCTGGGTCCAACTCGCCTCTGTTCATGTGCCGTCCCCTTATGGTCCCCATTTTAGCGCTCAAATGACCGACATGTAACCGAGAGAATCCGGTCATTTTCAAAATAAAAGTTTTTTCAAAAATAAAATATCGTTCAGACTCAGATAATAAATAAAGCAGAAATAAATAATTATTTCTTGTGTGGCCCAGTACCAATCATTCTTGTGTGGCCTGGTACCGGCCCGTGGCCCGGGGGTTGGGGACCACTGCCCTAGATGGTAAACCAATCAGATTAAGCTGCTTCTGTGTAATAAACAGTATACTAATAATTCAATCCACCATCAGTGACAATTAAGTATTTTGTTTGTTTGTATTTGTCTTTTTATGGCCGATATTAAAAATAAACAGTCGTGCTCGACCATGTGTCATATTTTCATACTTTTTATCTTTTTCTACCCTACCTAGATTGAAGACATGCTGCCTTGAAGATATCAGATATCAGCAATTTCCTGTATTTTATCTCACTCACTCATTTGCAAAACTACCTAATCGTCCTAGGTAGGTGGCAAGGTCGGAGCCTACCTCAGCCGACACTAGGAAAAGGCAATAAAATGAGCAACCATTTCTATATTCTATCTAACTTATAACTATATAATCGCCTATGTTATATTTTCCAGTTTACGGGACTATTGACTCAAAAACGGGCCGAATAAAAGATCATTCAAAAAGGTTTATGATTAAATTATTCATGAAGTTTGAAGAAATGATACATAAATGAAATGTTAGAAGGAGTTAATATTGTGCCGTATCACAGATGACCTTGTGTTTGGTTGTAGTTACTTGCTGTAGCTGTGACTTTTATTTTAGTGATTTACACTGATTAAATATTTTTTGCCAGTTGTAAATTATTTTCTGATTTTAGTGTTTTGAGGTGAGGGAGTTATCATATTCAGATCAGTGTTTTTTATCATCAGATTAACACAGATTAAATTCAAATTAGCATCGGTTTGTTTTCTTACACAATGTTAGCATGCAATGCACAATCACGCAATCTGGCTGTGAGCATACAGCAGGTCATTTAAAAGTGCAAAAATACACTTGACATTTGATCTAGTTCTCATTACGTTAACTATGTATACATTTTACAATCTTCCATTAATAACTCAGAATATTCTGCAAGGGAATATGAGCATGTGCTGATAATAAAACAGAAATGTAATGAGATGATAGTTGGGCTGAGTGTCAAGGAGAGCGAGATAAACTCAGTGTATAAAGGGAGACTTTGGTTTTCCTAAAATGGCCTGAGAACGATGAGACATTTACAACTGTCTGCAGTCATAATGAGTCTTCTGCAACTGAACTTTAAAGACAAATAATAATAATAATAATAACATTAAATTTTTGTCTTAGGCACCCTGGGTTTTTTTTTTTTTTTTTTTTTTTTTTTTGTTGTTGTTGTTGTTTTACCGGTATAAATATATTAGAGGCTGTTAGGCATGATGTTACTTGAGAAAAAAGATATTAAGCATGTGTGTGTGTGTGTGTGTGTGTGTGTGTGTGTGTGTGTGTGTGTGTGTGTGTGTGTGTGTGTGTGTGTGTGCGATCGGAATAATTTGTTAATATTTGGCAACCTCTATGGTATGTGAACTTTACAAAGCACTGAAAAATGACATCATAATAAAATTAAATAAAATTTCATTTAAAACAGCTCATAATATGACATTTATTGAGTCTAAGCAAAATATATGGTTGAAGCACTATTTTTTAATACCGTAAATTAATATAAGTAAATGTACGATTTGTTATCACTGCTGTTGTAAAAATGTTTTGCAGAGATCAGTGTGATTTTGAAAGTATTGCAGAGTACTGAGCGCCATGTCCACCACTTAATCCTGCTTTTCCACTCTAATAAATCACTTCTAGGACATCAACACTATCAGGTCACACACATCAGCTCGTTTTATACTGGCACTAACTCTCAAGCACTAAAATTTATAAAATGTGTATTTTTCAGAAATATTATTGCACCCAAATGATCGATTTCTTTATTTACATATGAAATATATGTTTTAAATTAAACTGGTCATAAAACTTAAACAGAACTTTTATGTTTTTATTTTATTTTTGCATTCGCTAGATTAGGCAAGTAAATAAATTAAATGGGATAAACAATGATCATATATTTGATAATCGTGAATCATCATGAATCAACAACTGAAAACAAACTTAAGTCAGTGAAGGCCAATTACTGAATAAGCTCTATAAATAACTCACTGAATAACACTAAGTCAGTGCAGCCAGTCTAACATAGAACTGGAACAGTTCGGATTCAGACTTTAATACACAAATTGGTATAATAAGTTGTGCCAGCTCAGATTTCTTCTGATGTACATACAGTATATACAAACCGGAATCCAAAAAAGTTGGGACAGTATATAAATTGTGAATAAAAACTGAATGCAATGATGTGGAAGTGCAAATTTCAACATTTTATTCTGAATAGAGCATGGATGACAGGGTCAAAGGTTTAAAGTTAAAAAATGTATAATTTTAAGGGAAAATATGCTGATTTTAAATTCCATGGTGGCAACAAATCTCAAAAACGTTGGCACAGGTAGCAATAAGAGGCTGGAAAAGTCAATTGCACTTATTCTGAACAGCTGGAAGACCAATTACCACTAATGAGGTCCATTGGCAACATGATCTTCGGGCCCTTAAATGGCACTGCAAGACAAACAGGAATGCTACTGTAAGGGAAATCACAGAATGGGCTCAGCAATACTTCCAGAAACCATTGCCGATGAACACAATCCACCATGCCATCCGCCGTTGGCAGCTGAAACTCGATAGTACAAAGAAGAAGCCATTTCTAAACAGGACCCAAAAGCGCAGGCGTTTTCTCTGGGCCAGGGCTCATTTGAAATGGAGTGTGCCAAAGTGGAAAACTCTTCTGTGGTCAGACGAATCATGATTCAAAGTTCTTTACGGAAAACTGGGACGCCATGTCATTCATGCCACTAAAGAGGACAAGAACAGCACAAGTTGTTATCAGCGTTCAGTATAGAAGCCTGCATCTGTGATGGTATGTGGTTGCGTGAGTGTGTGTGGCATGGGTCGCGTGCACATCTGGAAAGGCACCATCAATGCAGAAAGGGCCCCTCCTGCAAATGAAGATAATCCGCGAGTTCTGTACCCGGAAGTAAAACCCCATGTATCATATTACATGCGCGAATCAGCAACCGGAAGTAAAACACTATGTATCTATTACATGCACTAAAATATGCTTCCTAAACACATTCTATAGAAAGTCTTACTCATTAATACAGTAATACATGTATTTGGTCTACTTTATAGTTGATCGACGTAAATTTCCTCGACTGTGTAAATAAAAAGTGGAGATGAAGTGCTAAATAGTTTCAAAGCCAAAGGTTATTTTAGTAAATCTAGTCATAAACATGATTCCATAAACTCCACGAATCAGCCTTATGGTATTATACCTCTGATTGGATACTGCTAGCTGAGCTCAAGATTTGTGTCCAATGAACCTCCAGCTTTTCAATTGCTATCATCCGTAAAACAAAGACGGCTAAATTATGTCCCCACAGGGCACACAGTCACTCGCCATGCACGGGTTTACTCGTGTAAAGAGCGCAGAAAGCGTGCAAGCCGACGCCAACAAAGTCCCCGGTCAGTAAGATTAAACTAGCCTGTGTTTATATTTGGTTCACACGGTCATCTATATATATATATGATATACAGTCAAATAACCATTTGCAGGCAAATGACTTGTGAGTAGAGTGAAATGTTTATGTGTACAGAATGTATACACAAGTAAATAGAAAGCTAAAAATTCTATTTTTACTTTTATCCTCAAACATCAGATTAAATGTCTCAAACAAGTTGTGTACTGAATGATGTTACTGAAGAGTATATTTTGCTATTTTACATAGTAATAGATCAGAGACCCTGCTCAGGCAAAAATACTGGCATCAAGTGACTGCATTTAAAGTTAGCATCTGAAACTAACCACATGGCGTCATAAAAATTAAACCCAGCTGAGTCAGGTGCCCTGGCATGAAACATTTTGTGAGTGGCCCATTTCCAGCCATAAAGTTCATGCCAGATAAGGAGTGACTCTGCTGATGGGACAGAGGCCAAATGTACGCTGGCGTGCATTTAAAAGCCTGTGATTGAACACTTCATCTGGCAAATTATATTCATTAGAAGTGTACTTATACAGCTTGGGATTATTATTATTTATTTATTTATTTTTTTGGTTAAAATATAGAAATTTTAAGTTTACACTGAATTAACATTGACATATTCACTCATTCATTTTCTGAACCGATTAGTCCTAATTAGGGTTGCAGGAAGATTGGTGACCTTCTCAGCTGACTCTGGGTGACGGCCAAGTACAGTCTGGACAGCTTGAGATGGCATCACAGGTCAACTAACATATTTACAATTACATAATTATATTTGTGTTACAGATTGATAAAAGTTATATGCAGTTCCTATAGTTTGTATTATTTTAATGTATAGTGCAACACTAATTTCAAAAATTGAGGGGACACTGAGTAAAACGTAAATCTCAAAAACCCTTATTTTATTCACAGGACAACATAAAAAAAAAGACGAACTGTTGAAAATGAGATATTTAACTATTCCATGATAAATATTTGTTTGTTTTAAGTTTGATGGCAGCAAGTCGTAAAAAGGATTTGAAAATTAAGGGGTACCAAAAAAAAAAAAAAAACAGGAAAAAATTACAAGTAATTTGGTTAGCTGGTACAGGTTAGTTACATGATTGGGTATAAAAATAGCATCAAGGCAGCGGCTCACCAATCAGCAAAAACTAAATTTACAAATTGTGAAATAATTTCCGTATAACGTTCTTCAGTATAAAATTGCAAAGACTTCAAATATTTCATAATATACTTTACTTAATATCATTTAAAGAAATATGTGTGTGCAAGGAAAAAGGCAGAAAATACATAAAAGGCTGAAGTGCAAGGCACTTAACCCCCCAACTGATTCCCAGGTGCCCCAATATGTGTGACAGTGCACTGCTCCGTGTGTGTGGGCTCACTTTGAATGGGGTAACTTCAAAGGAAACAATTTCCCTTCCAGGCTTAACCATAATTATGGTCACAGCGAGGCTGATGCCCATCTCAGCCAATGCTGGGCAAGGGTGGAGTATATCCTGGACAGCCTGCCAGGCCAAGCCAAGGCAGGATTAATAATAATAATAATAATAATAATATCAATTCAGTTCATTTTCTGTAACTGCTTAATCCTAATTAGGGTCACAGGAAGGCTGGCACCCATCCCAGCCTACTCCAGGCGAAAGCAGAGTACACCCTGGACAGCTTGCCAGGCCATCATGAGGCTGAAACACGCTGACGGCTGTGCAGCTACTCTTGTCGAAAGTCAGCAATGGTTCTTTTACAGCTTCACACCATTGACAGTCAGAGACATGGCCGGCCTTTGATAACCCATTTAGCTGCACTGGGGGGGGGGACAGTGACAACCTTATGGAGAGTGGGACTCAAACCCCCAACCTTAGGATCAGTGATCCAGCACCTATACCAGTAGGCCACCTCTTCCTGTATTATTATTATTATTATTATTATTATTATTATTATTATTACATGAAGGTCAGACATGTGTTTTCTGATTATTCCCATTTCTCAAAGGGCCCTTGCAGTTGGCAGGTAGGTTGATCCAGTATTGTTTTTTTCTCAGGTTCACTCTGTTTTTCAGCAACTTTGGTGTTGGGGTCTTACTCTGAGACATTTACTGCTCCAAACCACATGCACTACACACACACACACACACACACACACACACACACACAGATATAGAGAGAGAGAGAGAGAGAGAGAGAGAGAGAGAGAGAGAGAATAAAAATTCCCTGTGTTGAACCCCATCATTCCTGCAAATAAAAGTACATTCATTGGAACCATGTTAGGTGTGATCTTTTTTCTAATCACCTCCACTGAGTCCCCTTTCTGATCCGCACACACCGTGTCCAAATTAATTAATTGGAATATCCTTATTGGGACGTTTATAGTTACACAGAGCTTGCTACCCCATTAGGCTTAAAAATGTATAAATAGCGACATGCTATGCAAGAGGCGCTGCACTTGTGTCACAGCACAAAGGCCCCGGGTTTGAATTCTGAGCTGGGAAAGAATGCCTTTGTGCACAATTTGACACATCACGCTAATTGGCTGTTTCAAATTTGCCCCATATGTGAGTGTTGTCCCTATATATATATATATATATATATATATATATATATATATATATAGGCATCGCATTTATTTATTTTTTTTAATATTCAATGAATTAAAACATAAGGAAATTAAGGAAGAAGAGGGAAAAGCAAAAACAAGGCCAATTATGCAAAATAAATAAATAAATAACAAACAAAAATAAAAAAACAACCCCAAACTCCCCATCAAAACTACTTACATTTTAATGTGAGGTGCTTCATCTGTGTGCGCGCGCGTCTGTTTGTGTGTGTATTTATATTTTATTTACAGCGTATGCATTATTTTTGAATTTTTATTTATAGTGTTGAATATGTATTTATTGATATTATATACAGTACACAGTACATATATGTCAGTCGGGTGGGGGGGATCCTACTTTGCGGAATTCGGTGGTCGCGAGGGGATCTCGGTCCCAATTAACCACAGAAAGTGAAGGATCCCCGTGTGTGTGTGTGTGTGTGTGTGTGTGTGTATACTATAAATATATATATATATTACGTAATGCCTTACATGTAATTTGTTACTTCACAAGCCTGCTTATATATTTGTATTTTTATTTTATTTTATAATTAAACATTTAAATATATTCTTTGACAGATATAAATGCATTCTACGACCAATATTTTCCTCTTTTAACTGAACGACTACAATTCGGGGCTGAAGTTCCTTCTCATTAAGATTTTAAATTAGTCTTATCCATCAGGTTCAGGGAGGACTGCAGCTCACTCTGAAAAGGTTGCCATTACTGTATATTCCAGGGATAGCACACTTACATTCACTGAAATAGGTTCTTAAACTTAATTGGTCAGAAAACTCACCTGTAGGTCATGAGTGCCCCCTAAAGGTCTTTTGGAGCATATATTTATAACTAATTAATATATGCTTTATACATAACAATAATATTGACATCATTGGATTAAAAACTTCAGCCAGCATGCATGAATGACTTAAATAGCTGATACAGTATCATAGTGTCGAACCACATGCCTTTCTTGAATGCTTTCTAATTTTTTTTTTTTTATTTATCTGTGCATCTGTCTCGCACTAAGAAAATGTGGCAGAAACCTTCAAAGATGATTAATGAAACAGCTAAAGTTTAATAAAAATACATTTTACTTATAAACAATATTTTACTAAATATCATGCACCGTTGCGCTTGTGCTTTATACAACAAACCAAAACTCGAGCAAACAAAATCCCAGACATTTGGCCTTGATCACGACGTGAGATTTTTGAGTGGTGCAAACAAAAATGAGAGAAGCTCTTCTAGGCTAACTTCTAACCCTTACAACCTTGACCAGCTATAAAATGCTATGAATGTAAAGGACAGTAATTCCAACAAATTCTTTCATTGACTACGATTAAAGACTTTAAAACTTACAGTCAAATAAATAAAATCAGCCATTTTTGAATATTTTTGAAAGATTTGATGTTTGGGTAACACTGGAATACCAATAACTCGTATTTCTTTTCCGTATTACTGGACATCAGTCAGAGGTCCAAAGTACCTGGAATGATCAGTCAGTGTGTAGAAGCTCATCCGGACTTTACCCACAAACCCCACATTCTTCCCACTCAAAAACATAAAATATTTTCACTCATTTAATACTGTGCCAATTTGAAAAATTATTCAATAATTCATAGGTAACTTGGTTTTTCATTTATTTATTTTCTAAGCTGTTGATTCGTAATTAGGGTCACAGGGAGTCTGGTGCCCATCTTAACTGACTCTAACAGACGGCAGCGTACACCCTGGACAACTTACCAGTCCATCGCAGGGCCAATGCAGACACATAGCCATTCACACTCACACATAGGGGGATTTTGAAACAGCAAAACAGCCTACTGTGAATGTTTTTGGACAGTGAGAGGAAGCAGGAGTACCCGAGGAAACCCACACAAGTATTGGGGGAACATGCAAACCCCACACAGGAACGCCTGAGCCTGGGAGTCAAACCAAAATCTTCTTGCTGTGATTATTAACAAGATTTTTTATTATTATAAAAGAAGATGCAGAGGACAGGGTGAGATGGAGACGGATGATTTGCTGTGGCGACCCCTGAAGGGAGCAGCCGAAAGGAAAAGAAGAAGAAGATTTATTTCATTTTCATTTAATTTCATTTCATCTTCTTCCGCTTGATCTAGGATCGGGTTGCGGGGGCAGCAACCTAAGCAGATATCTCTCTCCCAAACCACTTCCTCCAGCTCTTATGGGGGAACAGCGAGGTTCCCAGAATCAGTGACAAAGGACAGCCTTGGCGGACTCCTACCTTCACCAGAAACGAATTCAACCTGTTGTTGCTAATGCAGACCAAGCGCTGGCTCCGCTGAAACAGTGATCGAATGGCCCGTAGCAACGAGTCCGGAATGCCGGACTCCCAGAGAACGCCCTACAAGATAGCACGAGGGACATGGTCGAAAGCCTTCTCCAAATCCACAAAACATATGTGGATAGATTAGGCAAACTCCCATGTCCCCTTCAAGATCCTGTGGAGCATATAGAGTTGGTCACGAGCGCTACGGCCAGGACAAAAACCACATTGTTCCTCCTGAATCCGAGGTTTGACTATCGGTTGGATCCTCTTCTCCAGTAACCCTCAATAGACTTTCCTGGGTAGGCCGAGGAGTGTGATTCCACAATAATTGGAACACACTTTCCGGTCCCCCTTTTTAAAAAGGGGGGACTACCACCCTGGTTTGCCAATCCAGAGGTACAACCCCCGATGACCACACAATGTTGCAGAGATGTGTCAACCAAGACAGTCCTACAAGCATCCAGAGCCCTGAGATATTCAGAACGGATATCATCCAACCCCGGAGCCCGAGCCTGAGGAGCTTTTTGACTGCCTCAGTGACCTCCAGTCCACTGATGGGCAGACCCCCACCCAAATCCCCAGGGTCTTCCTCCTCCATGGAGGACGTGTTGATGGGATTGAGGAGGTCATCAAAATATTGCCTTCACCTCCCAACGACATCCCCAGTCGTGGTGAGCAGCTCCCCATGTCCACTGTAAACAGTGTTTGTGGTGAACTGCTTCGTCCTCCTGAGGCGTTGAATAGTGGTCCAGAACCTTTTTGAAGCCAACCGATAACTGTCCACTGTCCAGGCCCTCACCAAACTCCTCCCATGCCCGAGATTTTGCATCCGCGACAGCTTTCGCTGCAGCAGGTTTGGCATGCCGGTACCTATCTGCTGCCTCACGAGTCTGACAAGCTAATAAACCTCGATAGGCCTCATTTTTAAGCTGGCTGGCCCCCTTCACCACAGGTGTCCTCCACCAGGTTCAAGGGTTACCGCTACGAAAAGCACCGACAACCTTCCGGCCACAGCTATGGGCTGCCACCTCAGCAGTGGAGGCATGAAACATGGCCCATTCGGATTTCATGTCACCCACCTCCTGGTTGTAGTACTGCCGGAGGCGGGAGTTAAAGGCCTTTCGGACAGGAGACTCCGTCAAACGTTCCAAGCAGACCCTAATTACACGCTTGAGCATGCCAGGTCTGGAAGGCAGCCTTCCCCACCATCGAAGTCAGCTCACCACCAGGTGGGGATCGGTAGACAGCTCAGCTCCCCTCTTCACCTGAGTGTCCAGAACATGCGGCCACTTATGCACTTATGGGCACCTTTATGTTCGAACATGGTGTTCGTGATAGACAAACTGTGACGAACACAGAAGTCTAACAACGAAACCATTCGGGTTCAGACCGGAGAGGCCGTACCTACCGATCACACCCTTCCAGGTCACACTATCGTTGCCCATATGGGCGTTGAAGTCTCCCAAGACAACGAGTGAGTCTCCCGAGGGAGCGTTCTCCAACACACCCCCTAAAGACTCCAAAAAGGGTGAGTACTCTGAACTGTCATTTGGTGCATAAGCACAAATAACAGTCAGGACCCGTCCCCCCACACCCGAAGGCGGAGGGAAGCTACCCTTTCGTCAACCGGGGAGAACCCCAACGTTTGTGCACCGAGACGGGGGGCAACAAGGATGCCCACACCGGCTCACCACCTCTCCCCATGAGCAACTCTAGAATGGAATAAGGTCCAGTCTCTCTTGAGATGGGTGGTTCCAGAGCCCAAGCTATTTATATCCAGTCGGTATCTCTCCACCTCATACACCAGCTCAGGCTCCTTCTCTGCCAGAGAGGTGACATTCCGTGTCCCAAGAGTCAGAGTCAGTAACCGAGGACTGGTTCGACAGAACCCATGTTTTCAGCTGCCACCCAACTCACATTGCACCCAACCCCTATAACCCCTCCCACAGGTGGTGGGTCCATGGGAGGGCGAACCCACGTCTCCTTTTCGGGCTGGGCCCAGCCGGGCTCCATGGGCAGGAGCCCGACCACCAGGCGCTCGCCTTCGAGCCCCTCCCCCAGGCCTGGCTTCAAGAAGGGACCCCGGTGACCCGTGTCCAGGCAAGGGAAACTGTATACTTGTTTTTTTCTTCATCATAGAGGTCTTCTGAACTGCACTTTGTCTGGACCTTCATCCAGGACCTGTTTGCCTTGGGTGACCCTATCAGGGGCATTATGCCTTTGACAACATAGCTTCTAGGATCATTAGGATCATTAGATCATTAATTTTTATCTTACTTTTAAATGAGTAGTTTCTCCTGTATAACCGGTGAAACATTGCAACCCATGTACAACTATTATCTCTTAAAAAATAATTAAAACGATTTTTAATGGAAAAAATGTATTGACTTTTCATTCATTTTCTGAACCACTTAATTCTAATAACGGTCACGGGGAGGCTGGAAACCATCTCACCCGACTACAGGGTGAGAGCAGAGTCCACCCTGGACAGCTCACCAGGCCATGGCAAGGCATAAACAATCTGACGACTATGCAGCTAACTCTTTTCAAAAGTCAGCAATGGTTCTTTTACAGCCTCTCACCATAGACAGTGAGAGACATGGTTGGCCATTGATAACCCAGTTAGCTGTGCTGGGGAGACAGTGACGACTGGTTGAGAGTGGGGCTTGAACCCACAACCTTGGGATCAGTTATCCAGCACCTTTACCACCAGGCCAGCACTGCCCCGTATTGAATTGGAATAAATATAATATTATATAGGTCAATGAATTTATATACAGTAATTGTGAACTTCGGTCTGACCAACAGAGGAAGCTATTTGTCTCTTTTTATCCACAGGGTGTCACTCTAAGAATTATCTAAACTATAGACATAGGTGCACTTGTTTTATGAAATATTGCCAGAAAGGATTATATATCTGGCTAGTTAGTTAAAAGATAATCATTTACTTGAGAAAATAGGTCTATACTCACCAGTGTAAGTTAATAAGTTTTATTTTTGACTTTCAGATCCCTCAATCATATTATGAATGACCATCTTGTGTGTGGATACATGTTCATGCATAGTTTAACCAAGGAAATCAATGAATTTAATATACAGTAAATCAAAACATCCTGTCCTTTTTCATCAGTGGAATATTCTGTAAAAAAAAATGTGACTTGCTGAGCCCAGTATTCAACCTTAAGGTCGTTGTATTGTCAGGCAGATGTGCTACAGCAACATGCCATTCAATTTTATGTTTATGGCACACTGTCAAAATTGTGGTAACTTATGAGGCAAATGTTTTCCACATTAACTATAATCTTGTTCAATGATTAATTGCTGTAACAAAATATTAAAATAAGGCACCCCTACTGCCAGAAATCAACTCAAAGAAGAACAACCCTCTGTCTCGTGGTTCAAAGCTCTAAAGCAAGATTAGCTTTGATATAGACACCAGGGTAACAGCCTCTACCTCACTCTTCGAGTTCTCACTGCATACTAATACTTGTGTACTTATCATGACACAGATCATGATTACAAGCACATCTTGTAAAGATTAACAAACTAGAAAATTAAACATTTTAGTGAGTAGCTTCAACTTATGATGACAAAATAAAACAATTCTAATAAATATGCATATCATTGCGGCAGTGGTGGCCTGGTGGTAAGGGTGCTGGATGGCTGATCCTTAGGTTGGGGGTTCAAGCCCCATTCTCAGCAGTTTGTCACTGCTGTCCCCCCAAAGCAACTAACTTGGTTATCAAAGGCCGGTCATGTCTCTCACTGTCTATGGGGTGAGGCTGTAAAAGAACCACTGCTGATTTTCGACAAGAGTAGCTGCATAGCCGTCTCATAAATGATAAGATGGGCAAATTTTCCCAAATAATTCCAAAAACGTGCAGGGAAACAGTAAAATTGATGCATATTTTTATAGCATGGTGTATACATTAACATGGGAAAGATATACAAATAGAAGTAGCAAATGAGAAAGGAGGTGTTGGCCTTCAACATTTGGGAAGCTTGATCTCCAACAATGAGATTCCTTATCAGCATGAGGTGGAGATGCTGTACAGATTGGACCTAAATGTCTTCAAGATCATTCAAATATTGTTTAACTTTAGGAAGGACGAGCAGAGGAACCAGTACACATCACTCAGGATCTAAGAGATCCTGACAGCGAAAGTAAACAAGTACAGGAACCACAGAGTTTACATCTCTGAAGGTCTGGCATTGACCGCACACATTAGCACTCCACTGGAGAAGGCGAAGTAGATCTTTGATAACCTCAGATGACTGAGGCAACACAAAATATTTACAGAGCTCCAGAGATCCTTCTATTTGGTAAAGTCTGTGTTTGGGAACCTGATACAGCATTTGGAGCTGTCTAGGAAGAAAAGCATTCCACAG
>CM045741.1:33327515-33350015 GCA_024760905.1 Plotosus lineatus
GTGGACCAACACCAGCAGCTGACATGGCACCCCAGACCATCACTGACTGTGGGTACTTCACACTGGACTTCAGGCATTTTGGCATTTCCTTCTCCCCAGTCTTCCTCCAGACTCTGGCACCTTGATTTCCGAATGACATGCAAAATTTGCTTTCATCCGAAAAAAGTACTTTGGAACACTGAGCAACAGTCCAGTGCTGCTTCTCTGTAGCCCAGGTCAGGCACTTCTGCCGCTGTTTCTGGTTCCAAAGTGGCTTGACCTGGGGAATGCGACACCTGTAGCCCAGTCCACTGCTTCCACAGGTCCCCCAAGGTCTGGAATCGGCCCTTCTCCACAATCTTCCTCAGGGTCCAGTCACCTCTTCTGGTTGTGCAACGTTTTCTGCCACACTTTTTCCTTCCCACAGACGTCTCACTGAGGTGGCTTGATACAGCACTCTGGGAACAGCCTATTCGCTCAGAGATTTCTTTCTGTATCTTACCCTCTTGCTTGAGGGTGTCAATGATGGCCTTCTGGACAGCAGTCAGGTCGGCAGTCTTACCCATGATTGCGGTTTTGAGTAATGAACCAGGCTGGGAGTTTTTAAAAGCCTCAGGAATCTTTTGCAGGTGTTTAGAGTTAATTGGTTGATTCAGATGATTAGGTTAATAGCTCGTTTAGACTACCTGAACATGATATGCTAATTTTTTGAGATGGGAATTTTGGGTTTTCATGAGCTGTATGCCAAAATCATCAGTATTAAAACAATAAAAGACCTGAAATATTTCAGTTGGTGTGCAATGAATCTAAAATATATGAAATTTTAATTTTTATCAGTACATTACAGAAAATAATTAACTTTATCACAATATGCTAATTTTTTGAGACGGACTAGTATATATCTTCTTCTTTTCCTTTCGGCTGTTCCCTTCAGGGGTCGCCACAGCGAATCATCTGTTTCCATTTCACCCTATCCTCTACATCTTCTTCTCTTACACCAACTACCTTCATGTCCCCTTTCACCACATCCATAAATCTTCTCTTTGGTCTTCCTCTAGGCCTTCTACCTGGTTGTTCCAGCCTCAGCATCCTACTACCAATATACTCACTATCCCTCCTCTGTACATGTCCAAACCATCTCAATCTAGCCTCTCTGACTTTGTCTCCAAAACATGTACTGTCCCTCTGGTGCTCTGGTGTACTCATTAACACATATACATATATATATATAAACCATACAATATGCAGCTTATGCATATTGACTTTGTTCATTAATTATAATCTTTATACCTGAAGGTCAAACAGCTCCCTGACAGTTCTCCTAATGTCACAGCACTCTTTTCTTTTTTCTTTTTGCAAGATACAGCCAAGAAACCTGTCCTAGTCACACTTGAACAGCAGGTCCAGATTAAAATTATCGTCACATGGGCTTCAGGAACTGGATGACCAGCTCGACTACATTAAAGTAGAATATGAACACAATGGCAACAAGAACCAACCACCTCTTCTGTACAACCTACACTGCCAATGTCCAGTTTTGAGGTGACTATCATCTCAGAACCTATGCTAAAAATACCTGTGCAAGCCTTCAGAATCACCAGCATGGGGCGTTCTCTGCTTAAAATGTACGAAGACTCTTTCAAGAGGATTAATGTGTACATAACTGTAAGAACTAAGGAATCCACTCGCAAAACCTGTAAAATTAAGTTCAAATTAAGTTTTAAAAAACAAACAAAAAAAAGAGTTATTTCTCGTAGCCCCTTTTTCAGTCACCTGCGCATGTCCTCTGATAGCACCCCTTTCAAAACCTGTAAATGCATGTTAGAAATTGAAACAGATGAAGCAAAACTCTGTCAGATCAGATTTTTTTATGCCCTGATAATGCCTTTATAATATCTTTTTATTTTTAAAAAAATCTGACCTTTCTTAAAAACTTATCAACTGGATTCAACAGTTGAATATAGCTAAGAGTTATTTTGAAATTGGTCTTTATTGTTCTTATTGTTTGTTTTTGAGTTATTAATACTAAATTTGTGTCTGTTAATGCTATTATGTACTTGATTTGTAAGTTACAGTTGTTTGTAAACAGTTTCATAAGTTAAACTAAATTTACCTTATGTTTTTAGAAACTATTCAGAAATGTATTATTTTGTTCATCTGTAAGCATATAGCATGTACCCAGCACAGCTCATTCAGAATTTACCCAACACAGCTCATTTAGCGTGTACCCAACACATCTAATTTAACACATGCCCAACACAGCTCATTCCGGATGTACCCAACACAGCTAATTTAGAATGTACCCAACACAGCTCATTTAGCATATGCCTAACACAGCTCATTTAACATGTACCCAACACAGCTAATTTAGAATGTACCCAACACAGCTCATTTAGCATGTACCCAACACAACTCTTTAACATGTGCCCAACACAGCTCATTTAGCGTGTACCCCACACAACTCATTTAGTCTGTACAGCAACACAGTTCCATATAGAGTAAAGTGTAACTGAGGGCTTCAAACATGAAATGGCTATTGTACTAAATATAAAAATGTTCCTCCAGCTTGTATTTCTTTAATTTGCCTACATATATGCCAAAGTGGCATGAAAAGATGAGTTACATTTATATTTACGATAGGCATAGCCCCGTCATACATATATATGTGTGCATTGTGTCAAAACTTTCAAGCAAAAATACTGAGCTCATGAAAAAGTCTCATGTCTTTTGTCTGTAAAATTTGAAAAGCAAATGTTCACATTGAACAACTTTGTTCTAAATGCACAACCTAACTGGGGGATTAACAGACCTGAAGGTCAGTGTCACATTTGATAGATAGACTGCAAGTAGTTTATTACCAAGATATGAGGAATCTGGAATTTCATGACACGCCCAGAAGTGTCCATTGGGTACTCAGTGAAATATGGCTGTCAGAAGAGGTTTCACATTACATGTTTACACACACAGTGTCTCTTGGAGTTCAGCTCTTGTGTGTGGAGCTGTGATGATTTATTATGAAGTATAAAGGGCTATTAGGGCTCTGTCATTCAGTATCTGTATACAGAACAAATAAAAATAGTTATTGAGTCCAGTAGTCATGGGAGTTACGATACTCTAGACCAGGGGTCACCAACCTTTTTGAAACTGAGAGCTACTTCATGGGTACCAATTAATGCGAAGGGCTACTAGGTCGATACACACCTCTGAAATTACAAATTTGCTCAATTTACATTTAATTAGATTTAATTAGATGTTATTATTAATAATTAATGATATTCATCTATGTGAAGATATTGACTTGATTTAAAAATATATTCAAAAAAATTATATGCAGCTCAATGGAGAGTGGCGCTGTCCTAAAAATGGGCCTGTCCTAAAAATACCAGCGAACACAGCCGCGCGCAACTGAGACTGTCCTTGCGGGCTACCGGGTGCCCACGGGCACCCCGGTGGTGATCCCTGCTCTAGACAAATATATATACTCTAGACATATATATATATATATATATATATATATATATATATATATATATATATATATATATACATATATATATATATATATAAAACATTTTTTGTTTTTGTTTTTTTTGGGGGGTTCACAATTAATGACTATCATGCATATAAGCATTGGTTGATTTTGCTTTCCACACTGAGATGATCCTGGTGATTTTAAATTAGAATTACTACCACATCACAATTGACCCAACAGAAAAAAAATCAGTAGTGCCCTTTTTTTTCAAGTTAAAAAAATATATAAAATAGAGCTCACATTAACTGTGTTTTTTCTTTTAATTAATTTCTGATCAACTGTTTCTGTCATCCAAGAGTTAGCGTCACATACATATAACTTTTCTAGTTGCAATGAACCTATAACACTGCAAAAGATAAATACATAAATACAATTTAAAAACAAAAAAATTAAAAAGGGCAATTGTCACACAGTGGTGAGGTGCTGGATCATTGATCCAAAGATGGGAGTTAAAGCCCCACTCTCCCCGGGTCCCCCCCCCCCCCCCCCATCCTTCCCAGTGCAGCGAACTGGGTTATCAAAGGCCGGCCATGTCTCTCACTGTCTATGGTGAGAGGCTGTAAAAGAACCATTGCTGACTTTCGACAAGAGTAGCTGAATAGTCGTCAGCGTGATTCTACCCTGCGATGACCTGGTGAGCTGTTAAGGGTGTGCTCCTCCTTCACTCAGAGTCAGCTGAGGTGGGCACCAGCCTCCCCGCAACCCTTATTAGGATTAAGCAGTTTGGAAAATGAATGAATGAAAAAAATAAAAAGTAAGGCTTGCGGGTAAAAAGTTTACCCAGAAAAACTACAAGCTCTGATACTGTGTCTCAAAGGATAAATAAAAATAAATCAACATAACAAAGCAAAGCATAAATAACCATTTTATTGGGGTGCATGGTACAGCATCAGGTACATCCTGGTAGTGCATCAAGAATAAAAGGACATATTACAGAACACATTACAGCAGACAATGTCGTTGTTAGCATGTCCATCTCACAGCAAGAAGGTCCTGGCTTCAAGCTCGAAGAGGACATTTATAGATTATAGAATATAGATTCTACTTAAAATTTCTATATAACTCTTAAAAATTTTAAAAGTAAAGCCTGCCCAAAACATACATGTCAGATAAATTCAGATGCATTCAGCAAAAAAATAAATAATAATAAATTGATTGCAATGTGTAAACTTAAATTATAGCTTTTTTTTGTTGCTCATGCTTTGTGTCATACTATCGTCAAAGTATTAACTCAAAGTTCAAATATTAAGACTTGCAATAAAGAGATTTCATTAAAATGTATATCCAAAGTACAAATTTCAATGTTTTTCTTATTTTCTGGACTGAGAATCACACACACTTTCTGGTTCCATGTGTAACCAGTGGTGTCCCCACCATTTACATACAGACCCAAGCCATATTTAGCTCCTGCCCTTCGGGTCACAGAGGCAAAACTGGATATTAGGTTTCCGGATATTTATTTTTTGTGTGTTGAAGCTGGGACTTTCAAACTTGATATGCTGGCTACAATAAGTGTGAGTATGAGTTTGTGTGTGCGTGACCTTGACCGTCTTACATTTACATTTACATCATTTGGCAGTAACGACGAACAATTTGCATTATTATACAACTGAACAATTGAGGGTTAAGGGACTCACTCAAGGGCCCAATAACGGTGACAGTGGTGATTGAAGTGCTGACCTTCGGCTCAGTAACCCATCGCCTAAACTCAGTGACTCTCAAATAGTGGGGCGTGCCCCCGGTATGACACCAGGGAGGGTGCGGGGTGATGCCAGGGGGAGCGCGTATGACCACGGTAAAGGTAAAGTCTGTTGGGTTTTTATACTCGAGCCATAGTAGCTCATCAGGCCGGTGCTTATCCCCGGTTTCCATAGTGTGAAGCGACCAGGAGCTCAATTTCCCCTGGATGGGACGCTAGTCCATCGCAGGTTACCTTCCCAGTATATTTTTACTGGTACCCATTTATACTACTGGGTGAACAGAGGCACACTTGTGGTTGAGACCTTGCCCAGGGGTCTTAGCACAGTGAGGGTCTCAGTGGGATTCAAACTCACAACCTCCCGATCATGGGCACAGCACTCTAACCACTACACCACCTGGGGAACATGCTTTTCTGGAATTGTGTAAGAGAATTAAGTGTAATTGCACCTCCACTCCAGTAGTTGGCAGTGGCACTCTCATTGTTGTGCTATGTTGTAGCAGGTTTTCGCCCGAGCAAGCAATATGAAGTTCAGTAAACAACCCCTCAAGAAACAACATGAAAAAATTTCAAACATTTTTTTTTTTTTTTAATTTCAAGCACATTGGTGCACTTTACATCGTTTCTATTACAGATTAAAAAACAATGTTGATGAAAGTTTTTCTTTATTTTAAGTTGAACTATATTTCTTTCTCTTTTTTTATTGGTTTTAATGTTAATAAAGATACAATGTTATGCAGAGGTGTACTAATAACAATTTTATACACAAATAATACAATTTATAGTCGCTCACAGGGAGGTGGGGGGTGTGAATTGTTTTTTTTCTTCCAGGGGGGCATCACAGAAAATAATTGAGAAGCACTGCCTTAACCACGAAGCCACGACCGCCCAAGATTACAGAGGCAAAATGGTCCTTTTGGCGTGAATTTATTTCACATGTGGTCAAGCTGTAATTCATTTATTCACTAAAAACAAATGGGATAAGTTTCATGTCCATACATTAATGAATTTAGATATGAATTTTGTGCTTCACACGAATTTATTTCTGTTTGTTACTAATAAAAACATAGTTATATGCATGGAGTAATTCACTGTCTTTGTAACAATTGTTCATGAATGTAAAAAGGGTAGAGCAATACGGTGTAAACATTTGAGTGATGTCAGCAATGAGAGCTAGAAACCTTTAGCATCCTTCATCTGCAATAAAGTGTGTTATCTGTTAAATTTAATATAAATACTTTTTCCCCACTTTTTTTGCACATGATTACTTCTGGACACAACAGGATTTTGACTTTTGTTTAGTTCCTGATTCACCCTCATTTCCAAACTTCTTACCTGATTACCGGCACTGTTTATTTGCATTAACTTATGAATTGCACTGCTGCCAAATGATTTATCTGGGGAGGGGCTTGACATGCATGTTGGTGGTGTTGTTTCAGTTGCTGGTAAAGGAAACCTCAAAGCACATCAGCATTTTCAGCTATAAGGGTCTCAAACCTTCAGGAAAGGCTTTCCATAAAATTCCAGAGTACTCTACGCAAATTGGGTGAATTCAACTTTAAAAACATTTGTGATATCAGCCACTAATATCAGCTGTTTCATTGCTCTAGTTGCAACATAATATATAATATAATATATATATATATATATATATAGCATCAAAGACCAGCCATGTATCTCACTGTCTATGGTGTGAGGTGTAAAAAAAAACATTGCGGACTTTCGACAAGAGTAGCTGCATAGCTGTCAGCGTGTTTCTGCCCTACGATGACCTGGTGAGCTGTCCAGGGTGTACTCTGCCCTCACCCGTAGTCAGATGGAATGGGGGCCTCCCCGTGACCCTAATTAGGATTAAGTGATTGCAGAATATTATTCATATATATATATATATATATATATATATATATATATATATATATATATATATATAGGATTTTCTGAGTAGATCCTTCCGTAGGAGAGTGCTCAATACTTTTTGGTAGAGCAAATAACAAAAGGACAGGACAAAGGCTTTCTATTGAAACTCCATTTATCACTACAGATCTGTTTCGAGGGGTGGTGAAACCACCCCCTCTCTTCAGGTGATTACAGGTGATCCTGTCCTTTTGTTTATATATATATATATATATATATATATATATATATATATATATATATATATATGTCTGTCTTCCTTTCGACTTTTTCCCTTTTACTCGGGAGTCGCCACAGCGAATCATTTCATTCGCACATTTGATTTGGCAGAGATTTTTACGTCGGATGCCTTTCCTGTCACAACCCTATAGCAAGGGACAGAAACACGCTAACGGCTTTGCAGCCTACTCTTTACGAAAGTCAGCAATGGTTCTTTTACATGCCTCTCACCATAGACAGTGAGAGACATGGCCGGCCTTTGTTAACCCAGTTAGCTGCACTGGGGGGACAGTGACAACCTTGTGGAGAGTGGGACTCGAACCCCCAACCTTTGGATCAGCGATCCGGCGCCCTATACCACTAGACCAGCACTGATATATATATATATATATATATATATATATATATATATATATATATATATATATATATATATATATATATATATATATATATATATATATATATATATATATATATATATATATATATATATATATAAGATAAGATACAGCTTTATTTATCTCACAGTAGAGAAAGTCACTGTTACAGGCTCTTGAGGTATCATCAGTAGGGGGTGCAAAAATAGATACAAATACAAACATACACACATACATATATATATTATATAAGTAAATAAATAAATAAATAGATACATACATTAAATATATATAAGTATAAATATAATTATATATATAGATATAGATAGATAGATAGATAGATAGATAGATAGATAGATAGATAGATATAGATATATGTAGATATTATATATATATGAGAACTTTCATTGTTAGTTTTGCAGTTGTGTACAGTGCTCAGATGTCAAATGAATGTTACACCTGACCGTTTTTGCTGCCCAGTCTTTCTTGTGATACTCAAATTTTATTGTCCTGCCATGCCTAAAGGGGTGTTTCATAAATAGGGCACAGAGGATGCAGAGGTTTTAAGAGAAAGCTGGCAGGCAAGCACCTGTTGATGGGAAATACAACCCTGTTACATTATAAAATACAAAAAAAAAACAAAAAAAACCTAAAAATTACTTCACATAGTGTGATCTGCTGTCATTTAAATTTTACCAGTTCTATGCACATTACTCAATCCTTAAGTTGATGTTTCAGAGGAATAAAAAGATCACCGCCGATCATATTACATGACATTACTATGATGTAAATGGGATGCGTTATTCAGTGCAATTGGAATCACAGCAGTCAGCAACTGGATACAGCATGACACAGAGATGAGGTTATGGACCTCATAATACTAACAGTGAAGACCTGTGGAGCTTAATACCGAGTTTAGTCTTAAATCTTTATTGAATTAATTTAGATATTTAGACATGTTCTATACTCTGTCATTAACTTTATGGTTATTTAACAATAACGTTTATTAAAATGTATTTAGTCCATTGAAAAATGTATAGAGAAATGGTTATTTGTTTCGGTCATGTTCCTATAATACACTGGTGACCTATTCTGGCTGTAAACCGCCTCTCACCCAACGTCAACTGGGATTGACTCCAATCTTCTCGAAACCTTGATGGAAAATTTGAGTAGATAAGAATTGAAATATATAACGAATCATGTATTAATCATAGCACCATCTTAAACGTTGATCTCATCATTTACTGGGAAATATGAATAGATGCTGAATCATATGTAGGACCTCCTTCTTAATGTCAGCCTCACCCAGATAAAAGCTGTAAACACCCATGACAGCTGAACAACTTTGCTATCAATGGGGTTGCTTATTTGGTCTATGAATATTTAACTGCTGCAAAAGGAGCAATTACACTCAAATCCAGGCGTCCGGGTTGTAGTTAAAGGATTGTAAGGTAAGCCCTGGGTTTCGCATCTATAACTATGAATGTAGAACACTTTTTCATATGACTGAGTCAAATTTTCTGCTCAAATATTTTAAAAGTTTATCTTGTATATACCTTATAAAATTTGCTGTTATGCAGATTTAAAAATGAAGAGATGATGCATGCAATATGAACCCCAACATTTAAATTACAGAAGGCGGAGCTTCAGACTACAACAAAAGAGGAAAACGTATCAAGGTGCTGATATATGTTCCGTATTAAACGTTAACAGTTTACGCACCACTGGTGTCAGAATAGGCCAGTGCTTCTCAATTATTTTCTGTAGCGCCCCCCCTAGGAAGAGGAAAACACCCCTATCCCCCCCCCCAAAAAAAAAAAAAAAAAATCTATATAAATACTGTAGTGTTATTTGTCTAAAAATTGTTATAAGTAATCCTCTGCATACACTGTATCCTTATTAACATAATAAATCCTTATTATCATTATGGAATGCAAAAAATGAAGAAATATAGATCAACTTCCAACAAAGAATAACTTTATTAACAATTTTTTTTAGTCTTGAAACAAAAAGATTTAAAGTGCATAAATTTGCCTGAAATCAAAAAAAGTATCCTTATTTAAACTGTCAACATTTTTTTGAATAACAATTTGAACCATTTTATACTGAAAAATAAAATTAAATAAAATCAATAAATAATAATAAATTCAAATTGATCGGCAATATTAAATCAGGAGCGCAATATATAATACTTTAACCTACAAAACAAAAATGAATAAAACCATTTGTATTATTATTAGTAGTATTATTAGTATTAGTATTTTTGTTGTTGTTGTTGTTGCTGTTGTTGTTGTCAAAATGATTAAGTCTAGATTAATGGCTATAATGAGCACATTTCTCAGTGCACAGCTTTTCGAAAGTCGGGTTTAAAGCACGATACTGAACTCTCAGCTCCTGCTCAATGCTGAACTGGGACCTGGACTTATTTTCACAGCAGTGACATCATCCAGCATGACAGAGCCATGTCTGCTGCAGGTCGGATCAGTTCCTCTGCTCTGCTGTGGGGGTTTTCAACACTGAGCAGTTTGGTACTCCACCTTATCAGATGCTAACACAGCTCGCTGGTTTGCGATGATGGTTGTTGGCAATACTTGGCACGTTTTCGCTGAAAAAACTCATACGGCTCATCACATGATCATGGTGTGATGTCTTTAAGTGACGCCTGAATTTATTTGAGTTCGTACTGTCCACAGCCAATGTTTTCAGACACAGTAAACACAGCGGTCTTTCCTCGTTTCTCACTGCAGCACAGTGAAGCCGAGTGCTACATCCACTTCATCATACCTCCTCAACTTAACTTCTGGGAGACTTTCATTTCTCTCATCGTCTCCGTCTCTCTCCGCCTCTCTTTCTGTCCCTGTTAAAAATTTCTATGGTGGGTTTATTAACGTCACTTCTTATTTTACCTCTGGGCACACTCTGACAGTGAGGAATCCATTGCCACCTGCTGTAGTGGATGTAGAATTACGCATATTCCCTGGGGTCAACCCCGGGCATCGTCCCACTATTTGAGAACCACTGGACTAGGCTGATATGAACAAAGTACTGTACAAACAAAGATCATTCGAAGCATCCTTGTATTTTTTGTGCGACTACTGGTGAGGCTTTTTATGTCACGAGCAAAAATGATGTTGTTGACATGTAAATTTTATTAATGGACTCATTGCATGCCTCCGTCCATCTGTATTTTTATAGGGCATTCCACAGTATGTTTGTTTGTTGATTTATTTATTTTTCATTTTTGTCATTTATAGGACATTTTTGAGAACTCATTCCCAACAACACAAAAATAATTACATTTAGTTACGAAATTAATTAAATTCTAGCTTTTACTAATCATAGGGTTAATGTTTCCCCTCTAGGTTTTCAAACTTAAATTTAATTTGCTTAAATTAATAATTGTGGAAAGAGATTATAACATCAGGGCATCACGGATGGGACGATATTTTGAGATAAATGTTTTATCGGTAGACATTTCTTAAGATTTCTCCTCAATCCAAACACCTTTTGAAGATAAGGTTAAGGCAGCTTTACCGGCAGCGATTTTCTCTCAGTGTTTAAGATTATTTTATAGTTTTAAGCAGAATATGTTTAAAGAATCTATCAACATGTCATGTCACATACGAGACGTGGTCGTCTGAACTCGACTAGGAAATGTTCTTGATAATTGATAAGAAAGTTTTATGACCTCCAGTGCGGCTAACTGGGTTATCAAAGGCCGGCCATGTCTCTCACTGTCTATAGTGAGAGGTCTAAAAGAACCATTGCTGACTTTCAACAAGAGGAGCTGCATAGCATAGCGTGTTTCTGCCCTGCGATGGCCTGGCGAGCTGTCCAGTGTGTACTTTTCCCTCGCCCGGAGTCGGCTGGGATGGTCGCCAGCCTCAGCGCGACCTTAATTAGGATTAAATGGTTATAGAAAATGAATGAATGAAAGTTTTATGCAAATGTTATATAATAGTGAAACAATATAGAATCAGGTACGTACTTTGATATCCTTATGATCACATTGAAACCACTTTTTTTTTTCATGACCCACAGACCAGTTACTGTGGAATTACCCTTATTTATTTACTCAATTACGTCCTGGCTTTCTTGCTGATTAACTACTGAATTGAAAACTAATTTATTTACTGACTGACTGACTTATTTACTGCTTTTTGGCAGAGTTGTTACTGCCGCCAGCATATCCTTCATAGTTTTATGAAGTATGTGGCCTATCAAAAGCAGAGCCTAAATGGCCACTGATGCGTTGAGAAGCTTCGACTTGCAACACTTGCAGCATAAATCAAAATGATAATGTACATTTATTGGATACATTTTTTGAGGTCGGAACTTAAATCTGAGATTTTCATCAATGATTGCTTGGTGCTGTAGTACTTAATATGCAATAAGATTTTCCACTGAAATTTTTGAAAAATAATGAGGAAAGAATAAAAAATAAATAAAAACGTTCTCTCATTCTCATTTTCTAAACCACTTAATCCTAATTAGGGTCATGAGGAGGCTGGCACCCATCTCAGCCAACTGGCAGAATACACTC
Source organism: Plotosus lineatus (assembly GCA_024760905.1). Classification (NCBI taxonomy): domain Eukaryota; kingdom Metazoa; phylum Chordata; class Actinopteri; order Siluriformes; family Plotosidae; genus Plotosus; species Plotosus lineatus. Next base: position 33,339,782 of record CM045741.1, read on the forward strand.
TGGACCGATCACCAGGCCACTGTAAGAAAGAAGCATAATTATTTAAAATATCAACAGAATAATATCCCGCAGAAGAAAGATGTCCTGGTTTTATTTTGTTAGTAAAAGGGAATAGATCACTATGTCCATGTGGTCATTGGTTAAATAAAGCGTTCTGCTTCACTGCCATCATCATACCATTACACTTAGTTTCACTTTTATTGACTACCCAACCGAAATCAGTGGAATTTACTTCGATTCCAGCATGGAGTGTAGCATAATTTAAAAGTGTGCATAACAGTAAGCATATTCAGATATCAGGGCAGTGGTGGCCTGGTGGTAAAGTGCCGGATAACTGATCCCAAGGTTGTGGGTTCAAGCCCCACTATCAACCAGTTGGGACTGTCGCCACAGCCCAGCTAACTGGGTTATCAAAGGCCGGCCATATCTCTCACTGTCTATGGTGTGAGGCTGTAAAAGAACCATCGCGGACTTTTGAAAAGAGTTAGCTGCATAGCCATCAGCGTGTTTATACCTTGCGATGGCCCGGTGAGCTGTCCAGGGTGTACTTTGCCCTCGCCCGGAGTCGGCTGAGATGGGTGGCAGCCTCGCCATGACCCTAATTAGGATTAAGCGGTTCAGAAAATGAATGAATATTCAGATACCACATAACATTTATCCCCATATTAGACTTTATAAACAATAGCACAGTATAGAACAACTACTATTAAACAAAATTTATCAGCAGTATTCACAAGTGATATGTGCAAATTCACACAAAGCAATAAAAAAAAACAGACAATACTGTCATCTATAATATTTCTACAGCCTCAGACGTGAACCTGACAAACCACACATTCATAAAAAAAGACAAATTTGAATCTGAATACAATAATATGTAAATTTCTTTAGCAGTCACCCAGACCTGGGTTTTAGGATTATTATTATTATGACCTCATTAGTATGTCTCTGATTAATCAGAAAATACTGAGGCAATTATATATATATATATATATATATATATATATATATATATATATATATATATATATATATATATATATATATATATATACTGAGGCAATTTTCATCAGCTTTGTTAGACAAATCAAACTTAAAATTTTGGAGCATGTGGGTTGGAAGGTTCATGCATATTTACCTGATAGACTCAAGAGATATAATTTTCCCTACGGCTGTTGTGATTAGACAGAAATATTAAGAGACCTTATCTTACCTTGTTTTAATACAGGAGATTTTGGCAGGCAGGGACCAATAGCATCTCACCTCATCAACTGGAAGTGGTGTTGAGCAGGGCCAGAAGGGTCACAGATGATTATTTCTTGCTTTTTTCATTGTGCAAAATGAGTCGACTGATGGGAAGAGGTACAAATAATCTTGGATTGTTTACAGGGGTGCCCTGTGATGGCCTAGCAAGCTGTCCAGGGTGTGCTCTGTCCTAACAAAAATACAGAAGGAAACCTGAAGTTGATGGAAAGCTCCACAGTAGACTGGTGTATCTGTCCACAGTCAACGGAGCTCAGCTTTACCGGGTGATGTTAGCAGGATAGCAGTGTCATATTGGTACACCAGCTCTGATAACCAGAAAACAAATACCACCGCCTTTCATTTTCTTGGATCATTTGGCTGATCTTGGTGGTACGGTGACGTAGTGGTTAGCACCTCCGCCTCACAGCAAGAAAGCTTGGGTTCAATTCCCAGCATGGGCGTATCTGTGTGCATTTTGTATGATGTCCGTGTGTTTGTGTAGATTTCCTCCAGGTACTCTAGTTTCCTTCACAGTCCAAAAGCATGCACAGTAGGTGTGAGTGAATGGTTGTGTGAGTGTTTGCTCTTCAATGGCCTGGCGAGTTGTCCAAGGTGTACTCCGCCCTCGCCCAGAGTCAGCTGAGATGGCTGCCAGCCTCCCCGTGACCCTAATTAGGATTAAGCAGTTTAGAAAATGAATGAACGAATGAACTTGATCTGTCAGCATGGTGGCGTGCGGTTACTATTTGATCAGGCACAGTGTTGTCTAAGCAAATATTTGTTAGATAAATGGGGAGCAGTCCTAGTACTCGTTGTTGGTTTGTATTAGAAGAAAGAATGAATATATTTTACTTCTGACGGATCCGATATCCGAATCAGAATACTTTGTTAATCCCGAGGGAGATTGAGTGCACACGGTTGCTCTATACAAGTAAGAGTGCGATAAAGTCTCAAAAAAGAAAATTTAAGAAAATGACAAATATTTATATGTATGTACAAATATACATATACATATATATATATATATATATATATATATATATATATATATATATATATATATATATATATATATATATATATATATATATATATATATATATATATATATATATATATAATGTGTGTGTGTAAATGTGTGTGTGTGTGTGTGTGTGTGTGTGTGTGTGTGTGTGTGTGTGTGTGTGTGTGTGTGTAAGGCTACTTAAAGTCAAAAAGTCGACACCGTGATAAAAGTCGGAAATTCCGCAGTGTCTGTAACGAGTCGGAATTTCCAACTTTTGTTACAGTGTCGACTTTTCGATTTTAATTAACCGTGCTTCCTCCCCCAGGCCTGTGCGGTCACATGCACTCATGCATGATTCTCAGTGCAAGGCTTGGTAACTCTCTGAACTCTCGCTATGTTCTCTCATAAGACGTTGATTTACGTTATTTAGCACCCTTTTGGTTTTCCAACCATTCCAGCCTGCCTGCACACGCTTCTTCACCTCTTTTCCACACTCTCCATTGCTCTGGATTGTTGAGCCTTTAAGTACTTAAAATCCTCCACCTTCGTTATCTCTGCTCCCTGTAACATCACCGTTCCTCCTGGGTCCTTCTCATTCACACACATGTATTCTGATTTTCTGAGGCTAACCTTCATTCCTCTCCTTTCCAGGGCATATCTCCACCTCTCTAGATTTTCCTGCACTTGTTCTCTGCTCTCACTACAGATCACAATGTCATCTGCAAACATCATAGTCCATGGAGATTCTTGTCTCACCTCGTCTGTAAGCCTGTCCATCACCATAGCAAACAAGAAGGGGCTCAGAGCTGACCCTTAATGCAGTCCCACCTCCACCTTGAATTCGTCGGTCACACCGACAGCACACCTCACCACTGTCTTACATCTCTCATACATGTTCTGCACCACTCTAACATACTTCTCTGCCACTCCAGACTTCCTCATGCAATACCACAGTTCTTCTCCTGGCACCCTATCATATGCTTTTTCCAGATCCACAAAGGCACAATGTAGCTCCCTCTGACCTTCTCTGTACTTTTCTATTAACATCCTCAAAGCAAACATTGCATCTGTGGTGCTCTTTCTTGGCATGAAACCAAACTGTTGTTCACAAATGCTGACTTCTGCCCTTAGTCTAGCTTCCACTATTCTTTCCCATAACTTCATCGTATGGCTCATCAACTTTATCCCTCTGTAGTTGCTGCAACTCTGCACGTCTCCCTTGTTCTTAAAAATGGACACCAGCACACTTCTCCTCCACTCCTCCGGCATCTGCTCACTCTCTAGTACCTTGTTGAATGTTCTTGTCAGAAAATCTACTGCTACCTCTCCTAGACACTTCCATACCTCCACAGGTATATCATCAGGACCAACTGCCTTTCCATTCTTTATCCTCTTCAATGCTCTTCCCACTTCACCCTTACTGATCTTTGCTACATCCTGCTCCTCAATGGTCACCTCTTCTACTCTTTTTTCTCTCTCATTTTCCTCATTCATCAGCTCTTCAAAGTACTCTTTCCATCTTCTCAGCACACTTCTGTCATCAGTCAATACATTTCCCTCTCTGTCCTTTATCAATCTAACTTGCTGCACGTCCTTCCCATCTCTATTTCTCTGCTGTGCCAACCTGTATAGATCATTTTCTCCCTCCTTACTGTCCAACCTATCATACAAGTCATCATACGCCCTCTGTTTGGCCTTAGCCACTGCTACTTTCACCTTACGCTGTGTCTCCCTGTACTCCTGTTTACTCTCTTCGGTCCTCTCAATGTCCCACTTCTTCTTAGCTAACCTCTTCCTTTGTACACACTCCTGCACTTCCTCATTCCACCACTAAGTCTCCCTATCTACTTTCCTTCCAGAGGACACACCAAGTACTCTCCTACCTGTGTCCCTGATCACATTTGCTGTGGTTGTCCAGTCATTTAGAAGCACTTCCTGGCCACACAAAGCCTGTTTCAACTCCTCCTTGAAGACAACTCGACACGCTTCCTTTTTCAGCTTCCACCACTTTGTCTTCTGCTCTGCCTTTGCCTTTTTCACCTTTCTCACCATCAGAGTCATCCTGCACACCACCATCCTATGCTGTTTGGCAACACTCTCACCCACTATGACTTTGCAGTCACTGACTTCCTTCAAATTACATCGCCTACACAAGATGTAGTCTACCTGTGTGCTCCTACCTCCGCTTTTATAAGTCACCCTATGCTCCTGTTTCTTCTGGAAGAAAGTATTCACCACAGCCATTTCCATCCTTTTTGCAAAATCTATCAACATCTTTCCTTCTGCGTTCCTGTCCTGGATACCAAACCTGCCCATCACTTCCTCGTCCCCTCTGTTGCCTGCACCAACATGTCCATTGAAGTCTGCACCAATGACCACTCTTTCACCTCTGGCGGTACTCTGCATCACTTCATCTAAGTCACTCCAGAATCTCTCCTTCTTTTCGAGCTCACATCCTGCCTGTGGGGCATAAGCACTAACAACATTGAGCATTTCACCTTCAATTTCTAACTTGAGACTCATCACTCTGTCTGACACTCTTTTCACTTTTAGAACATTCCTGACAAACTCCTCCTTCAAGATGACTCCTACTCCATTTCTCTTCCCATCCACACCGTGATAAAATAGCTTAAACCCTGCTCCTAAGCTTTTAGCTTTGCTACCTTTCCACCTGGTCCCCTGAACACACAGTATGTCCACCTTCCTCCTCTGCATCATGTCAGCCAGTTTTCTACCTTTTCTTTGCATAGTTCCAACATTCAAAGTCCCCACTCTCAGTCCTAGACTCATGCCTTTCCTCTTCTCTCTCTGCCTATGGACACGCCTCCCACCTCTCCTTCTTCAACGTCTTCGACCAACAGTAGTCCAATTTCCATCAGCACCCTGTTGATTGACAGCACTGATGGCGGTCGTTGTTAACCCGGGCCTCGACCAATCTGGTATGGGGGTAATACTTCTGATTTCCATCATAAATGTTTGCCATTGGTTTTACGTCGGATGCCCTTCCTGACACAACCCTCTGCATTCCTCCGGGCTTGGGACCGGCATGAGGGGGAGAGACACTGGTTAGTGCCCTCCCCCCACCTCATGGCTGTATTACTCAGAAAATCCTCTCTCTCTCTCTCTCTCTCTCTCTCTCTATATATATATATATATATATATAAACAAAAATAAAAGGACAGGACAAAGACTTTCTATTGAAACTCCATTTATCACTGTGATAAATGGAGTTTCAATAGAAAGTCTTTGTCCTGTCCTTTTATTTTTGTTATTCGCTCTACCAAAAAGTATTGAGCACTCTCCTACGGAAGGATATACTCAGAAAATCCTCTATATATACATATATGTAAGATGTTTGTTACTAGTGTAGTATATTGTAGTCATTTTGTTGCCTGTTTTTTTTTTTCAGACCCAGAACCAGTCAGCTTTTTAAACTGTGAAAAGAGCAATTCAATTTCAGAGATGTCTGCAGGAGGTAAGTTCTATCATTAGCTTTGAACTATTTCCTGTCCTACACATTTGAGTGTTGTCTCTTACACAAGGGACGCTTCAAATTACAAAGTTAGAGTAAAGTAAGCACAGACTCCCCCTTTTAAAACTTTTAAATTAATTTTGGGACGCATCTGCATTTGAGACAGCAGCGTCCTTGCTGATATCTCATCTCAGTTCATGTCAGGTCAAGAAGCCCTACCTCGCATTCTCACCATTACGTTCACTGTAATTCATATTTACAGTAAAATAACATAATCCAGGAATCCCTCACTTTCCACGGTTAATGGGGACCGAGACACTCACACCCCACCCCACCCCACCCTCCCCTCCGGCGACCACAGATTTCTGCGAAGTAGGATCAACCCCCCTGACTAAGGTATACATATATGTATGTGTGTATATAATATGAATAAATACATATTCAATGCTATAAATGCTTGTAATAACAAGTCAACATTCAAAAATAATGCATAAGATGCAAATAATATATAAATGCACACACATACAGGCGTGCACCTCATATAAAAATTTAAGTAATTTTGTTGGGGGGTTTTGGAGGGTTTTTGTTGTTTGTTTTTTTGCATAATTGGCCTTGTTTTGAGACATTTCCTTAACTTTTCCCCAATTTTTCCTTAATTTCCTTATTTTTTAATTTTTTGCTGAATATTTTTGAAAATCCCACGAAGCACTGAAGCTGCAGAAACTGAAGCATGAATCAGTGAGGGATCACTGTATACCAAATTGCCTCGGTTTCATAAAAAATATAAGTCTGTATAATAAATTATGTGATTCATGATATACATGTAAAGCTATTTAACATATAATAATGTACATATGATATAGACTTTTGTGAGGTTAAACCCCAAACTGATTTTACAGGAATAATCACGATTTTTATAGATTATTGTTTCTTGTATCTACTGCAAATAATAAATTTGAACAATATAACATGAACTGTATGAATTCAAATCCCAATCTGATTTTGGGAAAATAATAATAATTGAACATAGATTACTAAGGTAATGTCTGTTGGATTTTTACACCCAAGCCTCATGGCTCATCAGGCTGGTGCTTATCCCCAGTTTCCATAGCGTGAAGCGATCAGGAGTTCAACTCCCCCTGGATGGGACGCTAGTCCATCACAGATTTACCTTCCCAGTATATTTTACTGGTACCCATTTATACTGCTGGGTGAGCAGAGGCACACTTGTGGTTGAGACCTTGCCCAGGGATCTTAGCACAGTGGGGATCTCAGTGGGATTTGAACTCACAACCTCCTGATCAGGAGCCCAGCACTTGAACCACTACACCACCGGCCCCACATAGATTACTAAACTTTTCAAAAATTATAAATATCAGTGTCTGCAGGAGAGGAACTAGTATTTTAGACCTGAAAAGGGCTACTGGCTAAAGCCTTGATCTGTTAGCAGATACCATGATATCTCTGAACATTTCGTATTTTTAAGGAGTGTAATATCTATTAATCCATTTTTAAATATTAAAGGATCTACTGAAAAATCTCAAAAACTACATTTGGTGACAGAACAAACAGTCACAAAAGTTCTGTTCTAGTTGTGTTTGTCTGCCATTTGTTCTTACAGACTGAAATGCATTCCTCAGAAGCTGCGTCCGTGTGTCTTATTGATCATCTAAACATTTCCAGTATTGTATCTGTACATGTCCTCAGATTGACTTTTAAATTGTTTCAATACTTGGGCTCTGATAATGTTTCAGGATGTTTCACAAGTTCACAAGAACACAAGTACAGCGAGCCCTCGTTACTTCGTGCTTCAGTTTCTGCGGCTTCAGGGCATTGCAGGTTTTTCAAAAATATTCATCTCAAAATAAAAAATAAGTAAATTAAGGAAAAATAGGGAAAAGTTAAGTAAAATGTCACAAAACAAAGCCAATTATGCAAAAAAATAAAATGAAATAAAAAAAAAACAACCCAAAACCTCCCAACAAAACTACTTACATTTTCATTTGAAGTGCGTATCTGAGTGCGTGTGCGTTTCGTCTGTATGTGTATGTATTTATATTTTATTTATAGCTTATGAATTATTTTTAATGTTTAATTGTTATTATAGGCAGTTATTGTGTTGAATATGTATTTATTGATATTATTTATTTATTTTAATTTTATTTTATTTATTTATTTAAGGGACAATGTACAGGAACATTAAGCTCATAGAGACAGAGATGTACTGTACCAGATTATAGCTTAATAGCTAGTTTCCATCTGTAGTCCCTAATTTAGAACGGCCAATTAACCTACCTATTATATACACATATGCATGTACGTATACGTCAGTCAGGGGGGTCGATCCTACTTCACAGAAATCGACTATTTCTTTCGACCAGAGTCTCGGTCCCCATTAACTGCAAAAAGTGAGGGATCTCTGTACATAAAAAAATACATATTGAAAAATGGCAAAGCCCCCTAATTCAGGAAGGACTGATGAACTAGATAAAGTGTATTGGGAGAAAAAAATACTCCGAGATCAGTTTTCTGAACTGCAGTCTATGATTCATTCATTTATTTTCTGAACTGCTTAATCCCAATTACATTCAGAGAGAGGCCCATCTCAGCCAACTCTGCTTGAGACCAGAGTACACCCTGCACAGCTTGCCAGGCTGAATTGAACAGGACAGAAATACACTGACAGCAACCCAATGGCCTCCTCTTTATAAACGACAGCAATGGTGCTTTTAAAATGTCTCTCACCACAAACAATGAGAGACATGTTCGTCCTTTAATAACCCAGTTAACTGCAGTGGTGGGGCAGAAGTGGCAGCTTGGTGATAGTGGGGATTGAACCCCTGACCTTTGGATCAGTACACCAGCAATGGCACTGGTCAAGTCTCAAGATCTTGTAGTCCTGTCGGGTGAAAGCAGTGCTCAGGAACAATTGCCCTCCCAGTGCACACTTAAAAATTTCCTCTCACTGTCCAAGGATAGGCACATTACGCAAAGTGCCTGTTCCAAATAACCCCTAAATGTGTGTGTGTGTGTGTGTGTGTGTGTGTGTGTGTGAGTGAGTGAGAGAGAGAGAGAGAGAGAGAGAGAGAGAGTGTTGTCCCGGTAGCAGACTGGAGAACTGTTCAGGGTGTACCTTCACTCAGATGTGGCAGATTTAAGCGCCGACATCCCTGTAGCCCTAATTTAGTGGATCAGTAATGTTGGATTACTGATCCTAAGGATGTAGGTTCAAGCCCCACTCTCCACAGGTTGTCAATCAAACCCACCTCCCACCCACCATTTTTATCCAAAGCCAGCCGTGTCTCTCACTGTCTATGGTGTGAGGTTCATGTAAAAGAACCATTGCTGTTTTTCGACAAGAGTCGCTGCACAGCTGTCAGCATGTTTGCACCCTGCGATGGCCTGGCCAGCTGTCCAGGGTGTACTCTGGCCTCACTCTGACCTCGTTCCAGGGTGTACTCTGGCCTCACCCGGTGTTGGCTGGGATGGGCACCAGCCTCCCCGTGACCCTAATTAGGATTAAGTGGTTACAGAAGATGAACTGAATTGATTTTATTATATAATATTGTGCCCAGCTGCTTTGTTTACTATGGAGTTGTTGCTTTTATTTGCAGGAATGTTTTTGCACACATCATCATTCCATTATTTGTTGTAGTTCAGCTGGAGTGGAAATTGGCTCTTATTTGCTATTATAACGCGTCACTACACTGAAAGGACAGTTTAATTGTAATGTGCATACATGAGCCTCGTTCGGCCAACAACAGTTCGAATTAGCAGAAATCATTTTTGCTTGAACTTCCTTAATGAAACTCATTGAGCCTTTATTAACCAGTCAGTCTCCGTTAAGTGAGGAAAATAAGCTCTGGTTTTATAAGCTCGCTTCATGGAATACATCCCCGTACCCGTCCAATACCAACCGCTGTCAAACACCCAAAGGGTACTTTGTTTGATTGACAGTGTTCAGCTATTACTGCTTACTGATAATATGTGAGGGAGGTGAAAGGAGGTACTTGGTCAGCTCGGGCTTGCACATGCGCAGTGCCCGTTATACGTTAACTTCCGGTGGTAACGTCCGGGTTCCGGTTTACTGCATGCTGAATTTATCTCCGACTTTCTCTTCAGTAACAGTTTATTGATAAGACTGGGTGCATTCTGCATTCTCCCACCCTACGCCCTTGATCGATCGATCGATCGATCTATCTATCTATCTATCTATCTATCTATATGTCTGTCTGTCTGTCTGTCTGTCTGTCTGTCCCTCTGTCCCTCTGTCTGGCTGTCTATCTATCTATCTGTCTGTCTGCCTGTCTGTCTGTCTGTATATCGATCTATCTATCTGTCTGTCTGTCTGTCTGTCTGTCTGTCTGTCTATCTATCTATCTGTCTGTCTCTCTGTCTGTCTCTCTGTCTATCTATCTATCTATCTATCTATCTATCTATCTATCTATCTATCTATATGTCTGTATGTCTGTCTGTCTGTCTGTCTGTCCCTCTGTCCCTCTGTCTGGCTG
>CM045741.1:33360015-33415015 GCA_024760905.1 Plotosus lineatus
CCACCATCACCCTATGCAGCTAAGTGGGTTATCGATGGCTGCACATGTCTCTCACTGGCTATGGTGTGAAGTTCATGTAAAAGAACCATTGCTGACTTTCGTCAAGAGGAGGCAGCATAGCCCGTCAGCGTGTGGCCTGCGTGCCCTGCGATGGCCAGGCGAGTTGTCGAAGGTGTACTCCGCCTCACCCAGACTCGTCTCATATTGGCATTACCCTCCACGTGACCCTAATTAGGATTAATCGGTTCAGAAAATGAATGAGTGAATGTATGGGCATCCCTGAAATAGATGGTGTTCCAAAATGTACTATTCTGCAGTAATAACACCATCGTCGTAATATATTTTACTTTTACCATGGGGCACTAACACAACCCCATCTATCTACGTCTACATCCAATCACGAGGAATGAACGTCGATCCCTGAAGCTTGAATGATGCTCATACAGGGATTGTCATGGCTATGATCACAATGATCTACCGTATGGTTGCGCCAGGCCACATACGGACTCACTCACACCTACGGGCAATTCGGAACAGCCAATTAACCCACCGTGCATGTTTTTGGACTGTGAGAGGAAACCAGAGTACCCGGAGGAAACCCACACAAGCATGAGGAGAACATGCAAACTCCACTCAGAAATGCCCAGGCCTGGAATCGAACCCAGGCCTTCTTAACACAACCCCATACCATAACATACACTGACTTCTGCACTTGTTGATGGTATCAGACCAGGCGGGCCTTTTCAGCTTTGTTCCAGAACACACAGCATGTATTTTCTTTCCAAAAAAAAAAAGGAATACTGATATTGTGTGTCTGATCAAAATACTTGTGTCCGCATTGTGTATTGGCCCATTCCAGATGCCTTTGAGCCCAGAGAAGTTGGTATCAGTTCTTGAGACAGTTAAAATAAGGCTTTCTTTAGTGCACAGTAAAGTTTTTACACACATTTGTAAATGGAAACTCTGTATTGTAGTGATTGAATAAGATGTGCCAAGGATGATTAAACAACATAACAATAATTGTTATTTTCAGTCATTTTGAAATAGTCCTCTTCATGAATTCTATTTGCAATGCTACAGTTGGTACATCGCAGGTTGGTTGCTCAGGATTGTGACAATAAGCTCGCCTCCAAGCTCGCCACCTACAGGGATGCAGTTCTCACTTCCCTTCAATGCTGTGGTGAGAACTGAACCATGTAGTGTTGTTATACAGAAGCTCGAGCAGCTCCACCAAAGATGCTTCAGAAAGATTTGCAACATCACCTGGTACCTCCTCATACACAACGAACCACCAACTACATTGTGTTCATGGTGTGTGTATGGGAACACAGCTGATGTGAGTGATCATTACGATAACAACTCTGCCACAGTGATATGAAAGCATACGACGAAAAAAAAGATCTTCAGTATTTATTAAAAGGGGTTGGTGACATAGTGGTTAGGGTGGTGCACTCATGATCGGGAGGTTGTGTGTTCAAATCCCACTTAGACCCCACTGTACTCAGACCCCTGGGGAAGGACTGAACTACAAGTGTGCCTCTGTTCACCCAGCAGTAGAAATGGCTACCAGTAAAATTATACTGGGAAGGTAACCTGCAATGGACTAGCATCCCATCCAGGAGGAGTTGAGCTCCTAGTTGCCTCACACTACAGAAACCAGGGATAAGCACCAGCCTGATGAGCCACTATGGCCCGGGAATGAAGTGACTAGGAGTACAACTCCTCCTGGATGGGACGCTAGTCCATCGCAGGTTACCTTCCCAGTATAATTTTACTGCTGGGTGAACAGAGGCACACTTGTGGTTGAGACCTTGCCCAGGGGTCTTAGCACAGTGGGGGTCTAACTGGGATTTGAACACACAACCTCCTGATTATGAGCCCAGCACCCTCACCACTACACCACTGGCCCCTGGAAACTGGGGGTAACCCACAGAATACCTCACAGAACGGGGAATGCAGGTGAACATAGCAAATTCTGGGTTTCATCAAGGTTCATAAAAGGTTCTTTAAAAGGTGGGTTTTTAATGCAATACTCTAAGTATCAATTCAATACGAGGGAATTTACTGTTGATCCCTGAGAGAAAAGGAATGCAGAAGTCAATGGAGTGAAACTATGCCAGTCACATGGTTTTTCTGGTTGCTAGGGCATGCCTTATTGTTCAGAGTGAAAGAAACACATATTGTGAGTTCACATGAACAGCTGCCACATGCAGCTGGGCCTAAATTCCAGACTTTTTGTTTTAATTTGTCATCTCATTGACAATGAGACTGCCTGTAAGTCAGTTGTCTAAATACTTTCGAGACGCTTAAAATGGAGGCATCAAATGTACAAATTGCTGTAATTCCCTTTTAATTAAATTAATTTGAACTTATATAGAACTTTTCACCATTGACATTACAGGGATTCCTCACTTTCCACGGTTAATTCGGACCGAGATCACCTCGCGATAACTGAAATCAACGGAGTAGGATCAACCCCCCACCCCCATCCTTGACTGACATATACGTACATGTATATGTGTATATAATATCAATGAATACTGTACATATTCAATGCTATAAATGCTTATAATAACAATTAAACGTTCAAAAATAACGCATAAGATGTAAATAAAATATAAATACACACTCATAAAGATACACGCACACAGATGCACACCTCACACAAATGTAGTTTTGATGGGAGGTTTTGGGTTCGGTTTTTTTTTTTTTTTTTTTTTTTGGGGGGGGGGGGGTGTTCAAAATTGGCCTTGTTTTTCTGGCATTTTCCTTAACCTTTTCCCCTATTCTTCCTTAATTTCCTTATTTTTTATTTTGATAAATATTTGATGAGTGAGATGCACTGAAGCCGCATAAATTGAAGTGCAAAGTAGCGATGGATCCCTGTAATGCCAAACAGATTTATACATTTTTAAAAATTGGTAAATAATTTATCATGATTTTAAGCATTTCTCTATAAACCTTTAAAATATCTATAAAATACTTTTATTAAACTCCTTAAATTATGAATTCTTTATGAATGACTTATGAATCTAACTGTATATTGCTTATTTTTCATGACAGATATTAAATGCAACAGCTGACCAAACAGATACATACAAATGTATTGCTTCAAATTTATTTGGAAACGCTGTTTGCACGGCTACGCTTAAGGTTATTGAAGGTAAGATTTTTACATTTACATAAATAATAATAATAATAATAATAATAATAATAATAATAATAATAATAATAATAATAATCATATAAACCTTATATTGCAGCCGTTATTGTGTTGTGATTTTTTTTTTTTTTTCAGATGGATTTGCAAAAAATAAGTCAGGTATGTATAAAAATAAAGGAGTAACTTTGATGTTGTCTAGACATTAAAAGTTTCCCTCTTTCTTACTTGACATTAAAAAGACAAATGTAGTGATAAAGCTACAAAGGGGCAGTGGTGATCTAGTGGTACAGGGTGCTGGATCGCTGATCCAAAGGTTGGGGGTTCAAGTCCCACTCTCCACATGGTTGTCACTGCCCTCCCCCCCCTCCCCCAGTGCAGCTAACTGGGTTATCAAAGGCGGACCATGTCTCTCACTGTCTATGGTAAGAGGCATGTAAAAGAACCATTGCTGACTTTCGTAGAGTACCTGCAAAGTCATCAGTGTGTTTCTGTCCCTTGCTAAAAAAAGGGTTGTGACAGGAAGGGCCAAATCAAACATGTGAATCAGATGATTCGCTGTGGCGACTCCCAAGTAATAGGGAAAAAGCTGAAAGGAAGACAAACAGTAGTGATAAAGATACAAGGACAAAAACAAAAGATGCAAATTGTATTTATAAAGTGGCGGGATTTGAACAAACAAACCAAGAAATAAGTATTTTCCATACAAAAGGCTTCAACATAGAAATGATTATGTATTTTATTTTGTTAATTAACATGTAATTTCTCTTGTACCTAAATCTATAACGTGTTTCCTGGATGATCAACCTCATTAAATGTAATAATTAACAGATGTACACTAACTGTATGCTAAATAGGTCAAAGGCCATTGTCTGTGCTGAGAGGCATGTTTAAAAAAAATTTTTTTTAAATAAAAAAAAAAAACATTGCAGATTGACAGTACAATGGTCTCAACAAGATGGTTGCCACTGGCTTCAAAATTACAACACTAATGTGAAGTCTGGTCTCTTTTTTAGATTAGTGATTGAAACAGGTGGGAGGGGGCAGCACGGTGGTGATGTAGTTAGTATATCTGTCTAACAGCAAGAAGGTCCTGGGTTCGATTCCCAGCACGGGTGTTTCTGTGTGGAGTTTGCATGTTCTTCCCGTGCTTGTGTGGGTTTCCTCCAGGTACTCCGGTTTCCTCCAACAGTCCAAAAACATGCACAATAGGTTCCAAACTGCCTCAAGGTGTCAATGGTTGTGTGAGCTTTGGCTCTGCAATGGCCTGGTGAGCTGCCCAGAGTGTATGCTGTCCTCACCTGGAGTCGGCTGAGATGGGCACCAGCCTTCCTGTGACTCCAATTCGAATTAAGCGGTTCAGAAAATGGATGGATGGATCTGGTGGAAGGTGTGGCTACTGCCTGGTTGAAATAAAAACCTGCACCCACACTGGCCATTTGCAGAACAGATTAGATACCCCTGTATTAAAATAAGCTGTGGTGGCTCAGTGGTTGAGGTACTGGGTTACAGAACAATAATTTGTCAGTTTTAAGCCCCAGGACCCCAAAGATGCCACTGCTGGGCCCCTTTGCAAGGCCCGAAAAACTCAACTGCTCAGTTGTATAAAAGTGTAAGTCGCTCTGGATAAGGCCAAACGCAATAAAGGTGTTTTCCAACAACAGGCTCATGTTATAATAAGTCACTGAGAAACTTTTGACATTTAATCACTTTTTTTTTTTTCCAAGATGGCGCCGGGTGACCTGCAGCCAGTTACAGGAGCTCTTCAGTTTATTTTCCTTTTTTTTTCTCTTTTCTATTGTATATAGGCGTGTTTCTTTATCTTTTTTCAAATTTTCATTTTCTTTCTTCAATCCTGCATCTGGGAAACCCACTTTTATGATGCTTTTGTTTTTCTGAGCACTTTTACTTTCACTTTTTGGATCGGCGTCAGGAAACTCATTCACCGACGGCTCTGAGCAACGCAGGTCTTACACACGTGACCCTCCTCGGCCTGCGCGGCCCCGCCCTCCTTCACGCTGAAAGCCCGTTGTTCCTGTGGAAATACGGAGGAAAAGGAGAGGCTGCAGAGGGGGACGAAAGACACGGAGGACATGTGCTCCCTCTGTCATCATGGGAAATGTCCGCGCGATCGCCAACAAGACCGAGGAGCTGGCGGCGCTGACCCGGCAGCAGAGGCAGTACCGGGACCAGAGGCAGTACCGGGACCAGAGGGAGCACCGGGGGCAGAGGCAGTACCGGGACCAGAAGCAGTACTGGGACTGCAGCCTCATGTGTTTCTCAGAGACGTGGCTGAATGAACTCACACCGGACTCTGTGGTTTCTCTTAACGGATTCACACTCGCGCGTGCAGATCGGAGTGTAACGGAGAGCGGTAAGAAGAAAGGAGGGGGCGTGGCGGTCTATGTGAATGAACGGTGGTGCCACCCGGCCAACGTGCACGTGAAGGAGCTGCTATGCACGCGGGATCTGGAGCTGCTCGCGGTGAGCGCGCGGCCATATTATCTACCGAGGGAGTTTTCACACGTGATTTTGTTTTGCGTGTACATTCCGCCCTCGGCTGATGCGGCGGCCGCGTGTGAGCGTCTCCACAGCGCTGTCAATCAGACACAGACTCGTCACCCCCGCGCCATGATTCTGATCAGCGGGGACTTTAACCACGCCCCTCTCTCCGCCTCTCTCCCGACGTTCACGCAATACGTGAAATGCGCCACAAGAGACAATAAAACACTGGACTTGCTGTATGCAAATGTCAAGGACGCTTACAGCTCCTCCCCCCTCCCCCCACTGGGACGCTCAGACCACAACCTGGTCTACCTGCTCCCCCAATACACACCCAGGGTGCGAAAGGAACCTGTGCAGAAGAGGTCTGTGAAAGTGTGGACCGAGGAGACCAATGAGAGGCTTAGGGACTGTTTCCAGACCACAGACTGGAGCATGCTCTGTGACTCCTTTGGTGATGACATCGACGGCCTCACACACTGTATCACTGATTACATGAACTTCTGCGTGGACAGCACCGTGCCAACACGGAGGGTATGGTGCTTCTCCAACAACCACCCGTGGGTCACCCCTGAGCTTAAAGTCCTCCTGAACCAGAAAAAGAGGGCTTTCATCTCGGGGGATAGAGAGGAGCAGAAGAAGGTCCAGCATGAGCTCCAGTGGAGGATCAGGAGGGCAAAGAAGGACTATGGGAAGAAGCTGGAGGAGAAGCTGGCTCAGAACAACGTGCGGGACGTCTGGAGAGGACTAAAAACCATGTCTGGATTTGGGCAGGGTGTCAGAGGGACAGCTGATGGTGACCAGCGTTGGGCGGATGAACTAAACTGTTACTTCAACAGGTTTGATTCTCCCCCTCCCCCTCTGCCCCCCTCCCCGTTCCCCCCCCTCTCTTCACACGTCTCCAGACCAGCAGACACCTCCCCCCTCCCCAGGCCAACTTCACTTGACTGCTACAGCCCAACAGACACATCCCCCTCCCTCTGCAGCCCACCCCAGCCCCCCCTCTCCCTCACATCAGACCAGGTGAGGAGACAGCTGAGGTGGCTAAATCAGAGGAAATCTGAAGGACCAGATGGCATCAGTCCCAGGCTGCTGAGGACCTGCGCAGACCAGCTCTGTGTGGTACTATGCTACCTGTACAACCTGAGCCTCAGCCTGGAGAAGGTTCCCTTCCTGTGGAAGACCTCCTGTGTGGTTCCGGTTCCCAAAACAGCTCAAGCGAAGGAACCAGCCCACTACAGACCTGTCGCCCTGACCTCCCACCTTATGAAGACCATGGAAAGGCTCCTCCTCATACACCTCTGCTCTATGGTGAGCCCCACCCTAGATCCGCTGCAGTTTGCCTACAGGCCCAACATCGGAGTAGAAGACGCCGTCATCTACCTTCTGCAGCGGGCACTCACCCACCTGGAAATCGCTGGCAGCGCTGTGAGGGTCATGTTCTTTGACTTCTCCAGCGCCTTCAACACCATCAGGCCAGCGCGTCTGCGGGGGAAGCTGGAGGACGTGGGAGTGGACGGGCATCTTGCTGCCTGGATCACTGACTACCTTACTAACCGTCCACAGTACGTGCGGCTGCGCGGCTGTAAGTCAAGGGTGGCAGTCTGCAGCATGGGGGCACCGCAGGGCACTGTCCTCTCACCCTTCCTTTTCAGCATTTATACCTCGGACTTTAGCTATAGCACAGACAGCTGCCACCTCCAGAAGTTCTCGGACAACTCCGCCATCGTGGGCCGTGTGTCAGAGGGGAACGAGCTGGAGTACCGGTCGGTCATCGTTGACTTCGTGGACTGGTGTGAACGCAACCACTTGTGCTTGAACACCAGGAAGACGAAGGAGATGATGGTCGACTTCAGAAGAAGCACACTAACACACACACACACACACACACACACACACACACAATCACTAGTGAACATCCAGGGACAGAACATTGAGATAGTGAACAGTTTCAAATACCTGGGCGTTCACCTTAACAATAAACTGGACTGGTCCCACAACACCAACGCCCTGTACAAGAAGGGCCAGAGTCGCCTCCACCTTCTGAGGAGACTCAGGTCCTTCGTAGTATGCAGACCTCTGCTCAGGACATTTTATGACTCTGTGGTAGCCTCTGCAATCCTCTACCGTGCCATCTGCTGGGCTCCGGGCAGCACAGAGCGGGACAGAAAGAGACTGAACCAAGCTGGTCAGGAGGGCCAGCTCTGTCCTCGGCTGTCTAAATCTGCCGATAGTTCCGAAATCCTCTCTGCTATAGTATTCCTCGTCAGGCTAATATTGGCAAAAGCTTGTCGCTTGCGGGACAGTGGTGGTCTAGTGGTATAGGGCGCCAGATCGCTGATCCAAAGGTTGGGGGTTCGAGTCCCACTCTCCACAAGGCTGTCACTGTCCTCCCCAGTGCAGCTAACTGGGTTATCAAAGGCCGGCCATGTCTCTCACTGTCTATTGTGTGAGGCATGTAAAAGAACCATTGCTGACTTTCGTCAAGAGTAGGCTGCAAAGCCGTCGGCGTGTTTCCGTCCTGCGATGGCCTGGCGAGCTGTCCAGGGTGTACTCTGCCCTCGCCTGAAGTTGGCTGGGATGGGCACCAGCCTCACCGCGACCCTAATTAGGATTAAGCGGTTACAGAAAATGAACTGAACTGAGCTTGTCGCTTCTCGGGACATTCGAGTTCAGCTGCCTTCATCATGTGTCTTTTAACAAAGCCACCGTCGGAATCCAGCTTTGATGCTAATGCTATTTCGCTAGTAATTAGGTCGCTGGCTTTTACTGCTGCTTCACTGACTTCTCGGCTCTGGGTGAAAGTTGACTGCTGTTTCCTCAGCCCGCCAGCAATTCGTTGATCTTATCTCTTCTCAGTTGTCTTTGCAAGTTGTCATATTTTTCGCTGTGATGAGTCTCGTAGTGGCACCGAGTATTAGTATTCCTTAAATACCCAAACTTGTTGCAAACACACCACGCACAAAGGTTTTCCGTGCATCTCCGTAAATGAATAGGACATGGTCCATTTTTCTTTGAAAATTCTACACTCTTTATCTACTTTATGTTTTGATAATGACATTTTGGCTAATGCTCCCAGTGCAGCTAACTGGGTTATCAAAGGCCGGCCATGTCTGTCACTGTCTATGGTGAGAGGCATGTAAAAGAACCATTGCTGATTTTCGACAAGAGTAGGCTGCAAAGCCGTCAGCGTGTTTCTGCCCTGCGATGGCCTGGCGAGCTGTCCAGGGTGTACTCTGCCCTCGCCCTGAGTTGGCTGGGATGGGCACCAGCCTCCCCGTGACCCTAATTAGGATGAAGCGGTTACAGAAATGATTTTGGCTAATGAGGGTGTAGACGGGGAGGTAGCGAATCGGGTAGAAACAACGTCATAACAAGCAGCAGATGGCATATTGATACAGTCTGCTGTTTGGTCTTTCTCAGTGATGCAGCTTATCGTCTACTTTGACCAAAACAGTGCGCCCCTTAATGGATAATTCTTGAATTGCATTTAATTTAAAAAATAAAATCCATGTCTTTTATGCATTTTTTCACTTTCAAATTATCCTGTGGGTCGGATCGAACCTTCTTGCGGGCCGGTTCCTGCCCGCGGACCGTTTGTTTGACACCCCTGATACCCCAGAAAGGATTGACAGATTGATAGCTCTTTCTCGATACAGTATGTGCTGTATGGACATACAGTTGGAAACAGTACAAAATCAATGCTCAAACAATTCAATAAAATCCAGCTGTTAATGTTGGTAGGTAAAGAACAATGGAATCGTAAAACGGGTATATAAATAAATATAATGTTGTCTGGTATCTTAAACCTTCAATAAGTTATCCGAAGATGACACAACATGCCATCATGTTTAGCCTGACAATTACACAAAAAGGATTGTCTTAACACACTAAATATTGTAAATGGCTCTAAAACTTAAATTTAATTTTTTTAAAAAAAAAGATAGTAATGGTGTTCAGACTGGGAAATGACTCATCTGAGCAGTAAAACAGATATGATTAAATTCATCAGTTTATTTCTTTGTGTGTTTGTAACAGAGCAAAATGAACCGGAGGACTTCAGGAAAATGCTGAAAAAAACTGTGTTAAGTATTGCAACCAAAAAAATCTGTGGAACTTCAATTTTTGTTTGTTTGTTTGTTTAATGTTATCCATTATTATAATTAATATTTGAATCGCAAAAAAATGACTTCAAATTATTGTTTTGAATGATTTGCACAGAGTGGTAAAAAAAGTGAAAGAAAAACCCAAGAAGGAGGGAGAGGTTGACCCAAAGTTTTGGGAAATGTTACTGAGTGCTCAGAAGAAAGACTATGAGCGCATTTGTCGAGAATTTGGGATCACCGATTTCCGATGGATGCTGAAAATACTTAACAAGTTGAAGAAAGAGAGAGAGGAAGAGCAGGCAAAGGTAGCTACACCTACAGACTGTTGCACTCAAAGATGGATTTCATGCGTTTACACTGGTCATTACTTTTACAATATTTTCTCACGTTGCAAGACATTCTATAAATTTGCACTTACCAACCATTCATCCCCTGTTATTTATTTTTACAGTATGTTGAAAAGGTTGAAAATATGAAACCAATAGAGATCAAACCAAATGGACTTGCTGAATTTGCACTCGACATGAAGCTTAAGAATCCCAATAGTAAAATTTATCTCTACAAGGTGAGAGCCACGATTTCCTACCTGCAGGATAAAGAAGCTGTATAAAACCAGCTTGCGTATACTGGATGATCGCTAATTTAATTTATTTATCAATTTGCAGAATGGTAAAAAAGTTGACTATGGTGATGGCACTAATAAGTCCTTCAAATACAATCTGAGGAAAGTTGGTGATAAATATACATTTAGTGTCAATAATGTTGATCCAGATGATGCGGGCCTATATCAAGTGAATGTTGAAGATGCAAACATGTTTTCAACGGAATTGGAGAGTAAGACCAACACAATATTTTTATTAAAGAGGAAAACGCCTCTATTTTCAACTTGCATAGTTAGTGTAATTTTAGAAATCCACAGAATGTAGAGAGGCACTGGACTTTGGATTGAAGCATCGTAGCCAATTTGCTTCACCATTTTTTCCCCTCAGTTCCTGATGTGGAATTTGAAAACGTCCTCAAGGATGTTACTGCGGTCAAAGGAAAAAATGCTACATTTGAATGTATATTATCTGATCCTGCATCAAAAGTTACTTGGTATGCCAATGAGGCATCACTTGAGCCTGGAGATAAATATGACATAACAGTCTCAGAAGATATGCTTACACACAAACTAGTAGTAAAGAACTGTAGACCAGAGGACACTGGTACATACTCTGCTATTGCTGGAATGAAGTCATCCAAAGCAGCTCTGAATGTGCAAGGTGGGCTTTTATGTTCCCATGGGTTTAGAATAAAAAAGTAACTTTAAAAAAATGATTGTCTTTTCTTTATCTAGGTGGTCCAAATGGCCTTCAGAAGAGCCAGAGAGGTGCAAACACTGCTGGTAAGTCGTGAAGCTACTGGAGTTTATGGTGATGGCAGATCCAACCTGGGAGATGTGGTTGTAAGAGAGGAATTGTTGAAGGGTGGTGCTGTGGCTCAATGGTTAGAGCTGGCACCTTACAGTGAGAAGGTTTCTGAGCATTTCCTCTATGTGCTTGTGTGGGTTTACTCCCGTTACTTGCCACAGTCTTAAAACGTGCATATTGGGTCAACTTCTTCTTTTTCTTCTTCTTCTTCTTCTTTTCCTTTCGGCTGTTCCCTTCATGGGTCGCCACAGCAAATGATCTGCCTCCATCTCTCCCTATCCTCTGCATCTTCTACTCTTACTCCAACGACCTTCATGTCCGCCTTCACCACATCCATAAATATTGGGTCAACTGACTACTTTAAATTGTCTATCGTTCTGAATGTGATTGTGATTGTGAATGTGATATTTTTAGTGACCTGTTCAGGGTGCAACCCGACCTCTAACTCAAATTCTGATGTGGTTATCGCCAGCTTTCTTCATGATTCTGGCAGGTGAACAGGATAAACAATGCATGGAATTCATGGATATAATTGAGCAGTGGGGTTGGGGGATAATGAACTAATTGGAGGTGGTTCAGGAAAAGGATTGCCTCCAAAGAATACAGAAATGGAAAAAAAAATTGCCTGTCGGATGTTAGATTAGGAAGACATGAACAGGAGAGATCAGGGAAAAAATGTATCAGAAAAGTTCATCAGTTCATTTTCTGTAACCGCTTAATCCTAATTAGGGTTGCGGAGAGGCTGGCATCCATCCCAGCCGACTCCAGGCGAGGGCAGAGTACACCCTGGACAGCTCACCAGGCCATCGCAGGGCGGAAACACGCTGACGGCTTTGCAGCTACTCTTGTCAAAAGTCGGCAATGGTTCTTTTACAGTCTCACACTACAGACAGTGAGAGACATGGTCGGCCTTTGATAACCCAGTTAGCTGTACTGGACAGTGACAACAATGTGGAGAGTGGGACTCAAACCCCCAACCTTGTGAGGAGCGATCCAGCACCCAATACCACCAGGTCCCCACTGCCCACTTTTCCTTATAGTTATGGAAATAAATGGTGCATCTGTGTACAAATTATTTCGACATTGTTAGATATATACAGAGGCATGTCAAAAGTATATAGACATCCCGTACACAGAGTTTTATCTGGGAAACTCATTTGATCAAACGTCTTTATAAATCATTACTATTTTTATATAAAACATGGTGGTGCTATTGTTGGACGGAACCTGGTCCCTGTACAACCAAAGTAAAAGCTGTGTACACATCCTTGGCACTAAGTTGAAGTCCTTTCCCGGTGCCAGGCTGTCCCTTGTCACTGATACTGTTTGTTGTATTCGTGGACATGATGTCAAGGTATAACTGTGGAGAGGAGGGTGTCCGATTTGGGAACCTCATCTCTGTTTTTTGCAGATGATGTGGTTCTGTTGGCTTCTTCACAATGTGACCTTCAGCATGCACTGGAGTGGTTTGCATGCTGAGTGAGAAGGGACGAGCTCTAAAACATGGATTGTACAATCTAAGTAGGGGATGAGTTTTACCTCAAGCTTAAGAGTTCAAGTAGCACGTGATCTTGTTCAAAATGGTAATGAGTCAACAGTAATGAGAGCAATGCACTGGTCCATAATGGTAAAGCGGGAGCAGAGTTGAAAGGCAAAGCTTTCAGTTTACCAATCCATCTACATTCCAATACTTACCTATGATCATGAGAGGAAACTTTTTTATATTCTTAATTATTTGTACACATTAAATAATAATTTGACTGTGTTTAACCTTTTATAAATTTCCCTTTAAAATATGGGAAGTTTTTAGGATATCTGCCTTTTTTGTATGGGGGGGGGGTGTTACTGGAGAAAGGGATGCCTGGGTTTTCCTCCTACATGAGTTGCCTTTGCTGCAATACCTCGGATAAGTGCTGGAAAATGGATTTATGAATGGAGTTCAGGGATCCTTCATTTTCCGAGGTTAATTGGGACCAAGAACCCCCACGAACACCGAATTCCGCGAAGTACGATCAACCCCCCCCCCCGACTGACGTATACGTACATGTGTATATAATATCAATAAATATATATTCAATGGTGTAAATGCTTATAATAACAATGAAACATTCAAAAATAAGATGTAAATAACATATAAATACACACATACACGCGCGCCCTCAGATGCGTCCTCAGATGCGTCCCTCACATAAAAATGTAAGTAGTTTTGGGTTGTTTCTTTGTTCTTGTTTGTTGGGGGGGTTGCATAATTTGCCTTGTTTTGCGGCATTTTCCTGAACTTTTTCCACTATTCTTCTTTCTTTCTTTTCTTTTTTCCTTTTCGATTTTTTCCCGTTCTCGAGAGTTGCCTCAGCGAATCATCCGAGTCGCATATTTGATTTGGCATGGGCTTGTTTTTTTTACAATGGATGCCCTTCCTGTCACAACCCTTTAGCAAGGGACAGAAATATGCTGACAACTTTGCAGCTACTCTTTACAAAAGTCAGCAATGGCTCTTTTACATGCCTTTCACCATAGACAGTGAGAGACATGGCCTGCCTTTGATAACCCAGTTAGCTGCACTGGGGAGACAGTGACAACCCTGTGGGGACTCGAACCCTCAACCTTAGGATCAGCGAGCCTGCACCCTATCCACTAGACCATCACTGCCCCCAATTCTTCCTTAATTTCCTTATTTTTTAATTCGTTAATAATTTTTTTAAAAAATGCAATGTTCTGAAGCCTCATGAATTGAAGCGCGAAGTAGCGAGGGATCCCTGAATATAAATTGCTTTTAGTAGGGACGAGCTATGCTGCGAACACCAGAAGCAACATAGTTGACAGCTTTTTAAAGAGGACATATTGTGGGTTGGTCTACAACTAGAATTTGTTCGCATCAGATTCCACAAAAAGTCTTTGGACTCCCTTTACCACAGGCAACAGAGTCATTGTACAACTCAACAGTAAAGGAAGGGACACCTCTGACAGGTGTCCAAAATTTAAAGTTACAAATATCTTTTGAATCGAGTACAGAATGAATTCTGTTAGTGAGTGGAATGTATGGTATTATCAATATGGGCAGTGATGACCTGTTACCAGGTCGTCACTGCCCCCCCTCCTCAGTGCACATAACTGGATAATCAAAGGCCAGCCATGTTTCTTACTACCTGTGGTGTGAAGCAGTTAAAAGAACCATTGCTGTCATTTGTAAACAGTATGCGATTAAGTAGTTGTCAGTGTGTTTATGCCCCGCGATGGCCTGGCAAGCTGTCCAGCATGTAATCTGCCCTCACGCAGAGTCAGCTGGAACGGTCCCCAACCTCCAAGTCACTCCATTCTAATTAGGATTACGTGGCTCGGAATATGAATAGATTTTCAATATGATAAATAGTAGAATGTAAGTGTAAGGCAGAATACAAATGCATTACAGTGGATATTATTGTCACATGGAGCAGTTGTACTGTCCAGCAGGTGCATGGGAATGATTTTCTGTTGTTCATCAGGGCATTTAGGTGGTATCAGTCTCTCAATGAATGTGCTCCTGTGAATGCTCAGCAGGTTGTGAAGTGACTGGGATGCATTGTTCAGTACTGTCCTTATTTTCGACAACATTTGAATCATTCTTCACATTTTTCAAAAATGCTGGTGTGCATCTACTTTTCATTTGTCTGTGTATAATACTGGGGCCGGTGGCTTAGTGGTTAGGATGCTGCACTCATGATCGGGAGGATGTGTGTTCAAATCCCAGTTAGACTCCCACACTGCGCTAAGACCCCTGGGCAAGGTCTTAACCACATGTGTGCCTCTGTTCACCCAGCAGTGTAAATGGGTACCAGTAAAAATATACTGGGAAGGTAACCTGTGGTGGACTAGCGGCCCACAGGAGGAGTTGTACTCCTAATCACTTCACGCTACAGAAGTCAGGGATATGCACCGGACTGATGAGCCACTATGGCTCGGGTGTAAAATGCCCATGGACTTACCTTTGTTCTTTGTTTTATTGTTTGTTTAATAAGGTTATAGCTTCTAGCCATTTTGTACCGATTATAGCATTCTATCTCAAAACTTGATTGATTTTGATCACTTTCACTTTTATCATTAGGACAAAAAAAAAAAAAAAAAAGCAAATGGTAAAACAAGTCCCATACTAATACTGGAGTTTTCTTCTTCTTCTTTTTTTTTTTTTTAAGTAACTTTGTGTAATGAAAATATGATAAGAAAATATTCAAATGATTTGAAAAAATTGAGCTGTTAGTGTTGATCAGTGAAACAGTACACTTTTAGGCAACGCTTAAATCTGTATTTAATTTTGTCCCATGTACGAATTTGTACAATTTAGGGCAGTGGTGGCCTGGTGGTAAAGGGTGCTGGATCACTGATCCTAAGGTTGGGGGTTCGAGTCCCATTCTTCACATTGTTGTCACTGTCCCCCCCCAGTGCAGCTAACTGGGTTATCAAAGGCGGGCCATGTCTCTCACTGTCTATGGTGAGAGGTTCATGTAAAAGAACCATTGCTGACTTTCGTAAAGAGGAGCTGCAAAGCCGTCAGCGTGATTCTGCCCCTTGCTAAAGGATTGTGTCAGGAAGGGCATCCAACGTACAAACCTATGCCAAATTAAACATGCAAATCAGATGATTGTCTGTGGCGACCCCTGAAAAAAAAATGGAAAAGCCAAAAGGAAATGAAGAAGTGCTGATCAGTGAAACGATAGCATTGTAAAACCATGCATATAAATTATATTCAATACAAGTCAGGTGCCTTAATCCTTCAATAGGTTATGTAAGGATAAAAAAAAGCTGCAACTTGGCATCATGTATAGCCTGGAAATTACATAATGTTTTTCATCACAGTTGTTTTGTGTGCGGTATTCAATTTTAAATAATTAAATTGCTTTTAACGTTAAATTTTATTTTAAAAAGATACTAATAGTGTTCAGATTGGGAGATATCTAGTATGAGAAGGTAAACAGGTGTGGCATTTCATGTGTTTGTTTGTTTGTTTGCTTCAGAACAAAATGAACCTGATGACCTCAGAAAAATGCTGAAGAAAACTGTGTAAAGTATCAAAACCAAAAACATTTTAACGTACAAGATTGTTTGTTTAATTTTATTCGTTTTCAAAGCTAAAATGTTTGAATAGAAAAAATTTTTTTTTTTTTTTTTAAATACTGCTGTGAGTGTTTTACTTTTCATCATTTCACACAGAGTTGTTAAAAAAGTGAAAGAAAAACCCAAGAAGGAGGGAGAGGTTGACCCAAAGTTTTGGGAAATGTTACTGAGTGCTCAGAAGAAAGACTATGAACGCATTTGTCGAGAATTTGGGATCACTGATTTCCGATGGATGCTGAAAATACTTAACAAGTTGAAGAAAGAGAGAGAGGAAGAGCAGGCAAAGGTAGCTACACCTACAGACTGTTGCACTCAATGATGGATTTCATGTGTCATTACTTTATCCAATACAGGGATCCCTCACTTCCCGCAGTTAATTGGGGCAGAGACCCCTCCCCCGATTGACGTATAAGAACATGTGTATATAATATCAATAAACACATTCAACGTTATAAATACTTATAATAACAATTAAACATTAAAAATTAATGCATAAGATGTAAATAAAATAAAAATACACACACATACAGACGTGCGTACACGCTCAGATGCGCACCTCACATAAAAATGTAAGTAGTTTTGTTGGGTTGTTTTTTTTGTTTGTTTGGGGTTTTTTTGCATAATTAGCCTTGTTTTGCAGCATTTTCCTTCCCTTTCCCCCTATTTTTCCTTAATTTCCTTATTTTTTTATTTTTCTATGAATATTTTTTGAAAAACCCATGATGTACTGAAGCCGCAGCAACTGAAGCACGAAGTCGCGAGGGATCACTGTATAGCATTGCTTATTTTTTATTGGCCTACATTTTTGTATATTGCAAAAATATTTTGTTCATTTTCTCTTGTCTTCCTTATTTTCTACAGTATGTTGAAAGGATTGAAAATATGAAACCAATAAGGCTCAAACCAAATCGAAAAGCTGGATTTGAACTTGACATAAAGCTCAAGAATCCCAATAGCAAAATTTATCTCTACAAGGTGAGAGCCATACTTTGTAACTGCAAGCTGTAAAATATAACTATGCTCCGTGCACCTGAATGAAAGTTATTTGCTAAAGGCTTGAGGTGATACAGTAGATCCTAATGACCATGACAAACTGTAAATGTTTGTCTTCTTTTCACCCACCCTAGCCCAAACAACATCCACCCACCCCCCCATCAAAGACACAGCATTTTTTGTTTGTTTGTTTTCCTCTATGTATTTGTTTTAATCCCGTTAAATGCAGGTGAACTCCATGCACACATGCAAGCACATTGATAGGAGCAATGTAACCTCTTGATATTGCAGAGTTTAAGTACTGTAAGTACCGTATGTACTAAGCTATCTTGTATGCTGTGCTCCGGGAGTACGGTGTACCAGACCCCGTTGCTGTGAACTGTTTCTGTATATCCAATACAGATAAATACAGTATATACAAACTGGGGGCAGTGGTGGTCTAGTGGTATAGGGCGCTGGATCGCTGATCCAAAGGTTGGGGGTTCGAGTCCCACTCTCCACAGGGTTGTCACTGCCCCCCCCCCCCCCCCCCCAGTGCGGCTAACTGGGTTATCAAAGGCGGGCCATGTCTCTCACTGTCTATGGTGAGAGGCATGTAAAAGAACCATTGCTGACATTCATAAAGAGTAGGCTGCAAAGTCGTCAGCGTGTTTCTGTCCCTTTCTAAAAGGGTTGTGACAGGAAGGGCATCCGACGTAAAAAAAAAAACCTCTTCCAAATCAAACGTGCGAATCAGATGATTCGCTGTGGCGACTCCCGAGTAAAAGGGAAGACAGACTGTATATACAAACTGGTCTCTGTATATACAATCTGACCACATGTGTTTTGCGGATTTAGAGAAAGCTTTCGACCGTGTCCCTCAGGTTATTTTGTGTGGTCAGCTCTGGAAATACGGCATACAGGACCCGTTACTATGGGCCATTTGGTTTCTGTATCAGCGGAGAGAGAGAGAGAGAGAGAGAGAGAGAGAGAGAGAGAGAGATTGGTCCGCATTATCAACAACAGCTTGAACTGATTTCCGATGAGGGTTGGAGTCAGCAAAGGCTGTCGTTTGTTCATAACTTTTATGGACAGAATTTCTAGGTGCCGGCACGGCATGGAGGGGTTCAGGTTCAGTGGACATAGGATCTTGTCTCTGCTTTTCATGGGTGATGTTCTTTTGGCTTTAACGTTCCGGGACCTCCAGCTCTCATTGGAGCAATTTGCAGCTGAGTGCAAAGCGAATGGGATGAGAATTAACACCTTCAAGTCGGAGGCCATGGTTCTCAGCCAGAAAAGGGTGGAATGCACTCTCCGGGTCTGGAATGATGTCCTGCCCTAAGTGGACGAGTTCAAGTATCTCAGTATTCATGAGTGAGGGAAGGACAGGTGAGCTGCTACAGACTCTGCTGTAAAGCAGAGCTTGTACCAGTCCATTGTGGTGAAGATGGAGCTGAGCAGCAAAGCTGTCATTGTACCAGTCGATCTACATTCCAACCCTCACCTATGGTCACGAGCTTTGGGTAGTGACCGAAAGAACAAGATTGTAGATACAAGCGGCTGAAATGAGCTTCCTTCACAGGGTGATGGAGCTCTCCCTAAGACATAGGATGAGAAGCTCAGCCATCCAGGAGCTCAACCACTGCTTCTCCATGTTGAGAGGAGCCAGTTGAGATGACTCAGGCATCTGGTTAGCCTCCCAAACACCTCCCTGGTGTGATGTTTCGGACATGTCCAACTGGGAAAGCACTTTGGGGTTGACCTAGAACACACTGGAGGGATTATTTCTCTCATTTGGTCTGGGAACACCTCAATGTCGTCATCCCCCCGGAAGAGCTGGAAAAAGTGGCTCGGTAGAGGGATGTCTGGACCTCACTGCTTAGGCTGCTGCCCTCACAACCCAACCCCGGAATAAGCAGAGTATGATGATGATGATATAGTACTAAGTGAGAAAGTCAGAAAATCACAAAGATTGTTTATATATATTTTATATAAGTTAACTATTACCAAAAGGCCTCAGTTGAGCGCGACACGCCCCTGTAAAAACTGTGCTGTGATCTAATGGCGTGTGTTTACAAGGCGATATGGAAACACAAAAAAAATTTCAATTTAAATGATGTGTGCTTTTGCCCCAGTGACCATAAAGAAAACCAAAGCCTATTGTTTTAAATCAAACATCATATTTTCAGGAAATTTCTTCAATCCCCTGACTCCTGACTAATCAGATTGTGCAGTTCTTGTGTAGTATGTACTAAAAGACTTATTCATTCATTTGCAGAATGGTGAAAGAGTTGAGTATGGCATGAATGGCTCCTTCAAATACAATTTGAGGAAAGTTGGTGATAAATATACATTTACCGTCAATAATGTTGATCCAGATGATGCAGGCCTATATCAGGTGGATGTTGAAGATGCAACCATGTTTTCAACCGAATTGGAGAGTAAGACCAATACAATATTTTTATTAAAGAGGAAAACGCCTCTAATTTAAACTGCATAGTTAGTGTCATTTTAGAAATCCACAGAATGTAGAGTGGCACTGGACTTTGGATTGAAGCATTGTAGCCAATTTGCTTCACCATTTTCCCCCTCAGTTCCTGATGTGGAATTTGAAAGCGTTCTCAAGGATGTTACTGCGGTCAAAGGAAAAAATGCTACATTTGAATGTGTATTATCTGATCCTGCGTCACAAGTTACTTGGTATGCCAATGAGGCATCACTTGAGCCTGGAGATAAATATGACATAACAGTCTCAGAAGATATGCTTACACACAAACTAGTAGTAAAGAACTGTAGACCAGAGGACACTGGTACATACTCTGCTATTGCTGGAATGAAGTCATCCAAAGCAGCTCTGAATGTGCAAGGTGGGCTTTTATGTTCCTATGGGTTAAAAATAAATAAGTTACAAATTGAAATATTTTCCATTTACTATGACTTTACTTTATCTAGATGGTCCAAATGCACTTTGGAAAGACCAACAGGGTGCGGGAAATGCTGATAAGTTGGGTAAAGATCAGGCCTTGCAGGGTAGAATAGCCAAAACAGCTGGAGGGGCTGGTAATGATGAATCCAGCCTGGGAGATGGGGTTGGAAACGGTGGAATCATGCCAGGTGGGAGTGGGGATGTTGGGAAGAGGAAAGGAAAATTAGGGACAGATGGGTTTGGGGGAAATGGACTTCCAGGAGATGGTACAGACCAACATGGATCAGGAAAGGATATCCCAGCTGGTGTTGAATCAGAAACCCATCAGACAGTTGGAGATGGTAGTGAAGACACTAGACGTAAAAAGCACCTCAGAGACGGTCACTCGGCCCCTGACTCTAACAGAGGTATGGATTAAACTCTGGTCTTAATAAACAATAAATTATGTTTGTACAATGGTGCAGAGCACTGCGGTAATCTGAAAACTATCTCCAAAATTTAAAGATTAGGAGAAATTGTCAGGAATGTTTCCTCTGTGTCTGGGTCTAGAGGCCGGAGTCTACTTTGTTGGCGGATTATCTGATATTGCTGCCAACACCGGAGAGACTGCAGAATTATCCTGCACACTCAGCAACAAAGATTCTGTTGGCACTTGGTACAAAGACGGTCAAAAGGTAAACATTTCTAAAACCCCAGTCACACTGCAATGTTCATTCTATGTTTGTTTTTTTTAATTGATTATACAAAGGGCAGGAATGGCCTGGTGGTAAAGGTGCTGGATCACTGATCCTAAGGTTGGGGGTTTGAGACCCTCTCTCCACAAGGTTGTCACTGTCCCTCCCAGTGCAGCTAACTGGGTTATCAAAGGCCGACCATGTCTCTCACTGTCTATGGTGTGAGGCTGTAAAAGAACCAATGCTGACGTTCGACAAGAGTAGCTGCAAAGCTGTCAGTGAGTTTCCGCCCTGCGATGGCTTGTTGAGCTGTCCAGGGTGTACGCTCCCCTCACCCGGAGTCGGCTGGGCTGGGCGCCAGCCTCTCTGCGACCCTAATTAGGATTAAGCGGTTACAGAAAATTAACTGATAACAGTAAGAATGTGTACAATGCAGTCTGGATGCAATACAAAGGATATAGGACATCTCCATTGATGTGGAGTATGTTTGAACTTTGAACCTGTTAAAAAAAAAAACCTAGTGCACATGTGGTCAAATCAGGATGCAGTCAGAACTTAATAAAGATGTAATTATGATTATATAGTGTGCAGATCTGCCAGATGTGGGCACAAGAAAACTTACAAAACAAATCATAAAGTACAGCATGTAGAGCATAAAGTATTTTAAACGACTGGAGAGTCACAGTGAACACATGGGAACTTCATGTTAAGAGTAGGGTGTGATCTGATTGGCAATAGTAAAAATACACAGGCTGTGTTGTCTGCATGATCATGTGCCTGCTGAGAAATTATTCGAAACAACATACCATATTCGACGTAATAAGCCCCCCACCCAGTGTTAGTTCTTATAACTGCCCATGTGTACTGGGAGCAAAATCGTAGATCAAACTTACCAATTTTATTCGATCAGTCGCTGTATCAGTAAAATGAGGCATTCACTGCCTGTAAAAGTGAGTTTACACGGTATTTCAAGACCCCCTGCCATTGGGGAATGTCTATAATGTTCATCAGTAACAACACATGTGATTGTTCCACCGTGCTTTAAAAAAAAAACAGGAAAATATTTTGCTGTGTTCTCTTGGTAAATGTCCAACAACCGATGAACCATTAGAAACTGCTACAGCAAAACTATCAGAGGTTCTGAATGAATGGACCGATGAGCCAGATATGGAGCAATGTGATGACGAGGATTTTTCACCCCATTCTCCTGTCCTAACTTCAGAAATCTAAAACACATTCCTGGCCATGTGCTTTTGTTTATGTTCCTACTGATTGGTTCAATGTGCCATGTCTAAAGTTGACATTGTTGAATGTTGAAAGGAAATGTTTAAAGTGATTGAAAATAAAGGGGTCTTTTTTTTTTTTAATTATACTGTTTTCTGTTTATTTTCAGCTGTCATGTAAGTAGTTTGGTTGATACCAGAAAATGAATAAC
Organism: Plotosus lineatus; assembly: GCA_024760905.1. Lineage (NCBI taxonomy): Eukaryota > Metazoa > Chordata > Actinopteri > Siluriformes > Plotosidae > Plotosus > Plotosus lineatus. Next base: position 33,382,288 of record CM045741.1, read on the forward strand.
ACAAATAACATTAAAACTCTTTTATTGTTCTGTTATTATTCATGTTTTCCACCTCAATGGTAATAAGCACTTACCATTCCACGCCGCTGGTAACATTTTAATTACCCCCCCCCCTTCCATTTTTTAAGCACCCTTGGCGGTAGTTATATCTGCTATAGGGATAGTAAGGATTTATTATGAATTTGAAAACTGCATAGTTTTCCATTTTGCCCACATATCTGCTGCATTTATCGAAATGTTCAGGATGTATTGTGGTTCTCATGGCATTTGTCTGAGTGTGATGGGGACTCACAAACATTTTAAGACCTCCATTAAGGCATTTAAAATCTTTCCTTCTAGCAATATCCAGCAGAAATATTTGTAATTTTCTTCTGTGTGTCAGTTGGAGTCTCTGAATGGGATTACTATTTCAAAAGATGGGACCATTCACAGACTAATAATGAAGAACTGTCAAGAAGGTAATGCAGGCGTGTATACATTTGAAGCAGAAGGACGTAAATCAGAAGGCAGGTTAATTATAAAAGGTAAAAGCAACTATGGGAATAATATTTAATCTTGTTTAATTCACATCACATAAACAACCATACAGAATAACTTCGTACAGGAAACTTCTTTCTATTTATATTTAGATCCACCAAAAATCAATGCAGATGCCATGGATAAATTCTCAGAAGCTGTCGTAGTAAAAGCTGGTGAAAATGCAATTTTCAAGCTTCCATTCTCAGGAAAGGAACCAATTAAAGTGCAGTGGTTCAAAGATGATGACGAATTTTTGGAAGGCACCAGTGTCAGAATTGAGAGTTCCTCGACTCAGAGTCGGCTACGTCTCACTAAATGTCAACGCAAAGATACAGGAAAAGTTAAAATCAAACTTAAGAATGAATTTGGTACCACTGAGGCTACAACCAAATTCACTGTACTTGGTAGGTTGTTAATTAGCCTGCTTTGTTAAAACAACCAAAATGTTTTGTTTTGGGTTTTTTTTTTTAAGAAAATTGAGTCCCACAAAAGCTTTTTATAATTTATACATTTGTCTTTTTCTAGACAAACCAACTCCGCCACAAGGCCCCATAGAAGTGGTGGAAAGTTCCTTGTCTGCTATTGAATTTAAATGGAGACCTCCAAAAGATGATGGTGGATGTCCTGTCACCAACTACATTCTGGAGCGTCGGCAGGTAGGACGTAACACCTGGACTAAAATTGGAGACATCCCTGGACAGTCTGCCTACAGAGACACAAATATTGAACGTGGCAAGAAGTACTGCTACAGGATAAGTGCCAAGAATTCCCAAGGCGTTAGTGACATCATGGAAACTGATGATATTGCAGCTGGCACTTTGGGTATATAGAGTTCTTTTTTTGTGCTTTTAGCTATTTCAGGTGTTTATTTGTTATTCATTCATTTTCTGAAGTGCTTAATCCAAACTGGGGCCGCGGGGATGCTGGTGCCTATCTCAGCTTACTCCAGACGAGGGCAGGGTACACAATGGACAGCTCGCCAGGCCATTGCAGGGCCGAAACTCACACAGCCATTCTCACTCACACTCATACCTAGGTGTGGTTTGGAACAGCCAATTAAAATACTGTGCATGTTTTTGGACTGTGAACCGGAATACCCGGAGGAAACCCACACAGGCACGGGGAGAACATGCAAACTCCACACAGAAACGCCCGTGCTGGGAATCGAACCCAGGACCTTCTTGCTGTTAGGCAGACGTGCTAACTACTACACCACCGTGCTGCCCCCTCCCACCTGTTTCCCACCAGACTTCACATTCGTGTTGTAATTTTGAACACTGTCCAATGTTTATTTATTAATATTTGCCATATGAATAGTTTTAAAAAAAAATCCCTGAGCTGCAAAAAAATTTTTAACTATGTCCTCAATGTTTCAATGTTGTAGCTTAGTTTAGCATTGATGCTTAATAATTTAATAAAGTTTACCTTGGTTTTTCTTTTCATTTTTTCAGCTTTTCCTGGTCAGCCTGCTTCTCCAAAGGTGGTCAGTGCTTTCAAGGACTGCATCAATTTAGCCTGGCACCTGCCAACAAACACTGGTGGAGGAAGTATTATAGGGTTCAATCTGGAGAAGCGCAAAAAGGGCAGCACCATTTGGACTCAAGTGAACCCTCCAGATGAACCAATCAGAGGTTTTCTTAGTCCATCTTAGTCAAGCTGTTCATATACATAATATGCATGGTCTTTCAGTGTGATACATATGTTGCCCAAATTAAGATGATTTGGATTACAAATGCTTACCTATTTTTTCTTTATTCAGGGAAAAATTATGCAGTGACAGATGTGATGGAAGGAGTAGAGTATGAATTCAGAGTGATTGCAATCAACACATGTGGTCCTGGGGAACCAAGTGGCCCCTCTGACAGTATATTTGCAAGAGACCCCAAGAGTGAGACTACTGAACAGCAGACTTTGTTAGACTTTAAAAGTTTTCTGTCCAGACAACAGACTTTAACAACATAATTTGTTAGATGTTCTCATGTAATTTTGAAATATTTGTAGCTTTACAATCATTGGAATACTTTTCTGACCACAGAACCCCCTGGGACAGTTAAAGATCTCAAGATAACTGGTTCTAGTTACAACACTTTGTGCTTGTCTTGGACTAAACCAAATGTGGTGAAAGGAGTGGAAGATGAAGTGAAAGGATACTTTGTGGAAATCAGACCTGTCGATCAATTCGAGTGGAGCCGCTGCAATGCAAATGCCATTGCCCGCACCTCCTTCACTGTAACAGGTCTGAAATCCTTGGGCATGTATTGGGTGAGAGTGATTGCAACCAATGAAGGAGGGGAGGGACAACCAGAAGAGTTTGACCACTACATAACTGCCATGCCTCCACCTGGTACACTTAAAAAATGTTCAATATATGCATTTTCTTTCTTTTAAACTTACCTTATTTTGACATTTGACTTACACATATTTTGACATTTCATTTGATTTTACAGTTAAACCAAAATTCACTGACCGAAAGATGAAAAATTTCATGGTTGTGAAAGCTGGAAACACAGTCCGGGCCACTGTCGGCTTTGAGGTATTATAATTCAGAAGGAGTGATTGATAATCACAACCTATAGAGCAGGGGTCACCAACATGGTGCCCGCGGGCACCAGGTCACCCGCAAGGACAACATGAGTCACCCATGGGCCTGTTCACTGCTATTTTTAGAACAGGCCCGTGGTTCCGTAGCACTACTCCCTATTGAGCTGCATCTATTTTTTTTTTTTTTTTAATGAAATAAATGCCTTCACATAGATGAATATAATTAACTATTAATAATGACATACAATTAAAAGTATATTGAGCAAATTTGTTATTTCAGAAGTGTGTATCGACCTGGTAGCCCTTCACATTAATTGATACCCAAGAATTAGCTCTCAGTTTCAAAATGTTGGTGACCCCTGCTATAAGAGCTTGAAATCATAATTCAGGGATCCCTCACTTTCTGCAGTTAATTGGGACCGAGATCCCCCCGCGACCACCGAATTTTAAGAAATAGGATCACACACAACCCCCCTGATATGTATATGTTGTACATAAACGTAGATATTATATACATGTATATGTGTATATAATATCAATAAATACATATTCGGTGCTATAAATGCTTATAAAAGCAAGTAAACATTAAAAAGCAATGCATAAGATGTAAATAAAATATAAATACACACACATACAGACGCACACACACATGCAGATGCACGTGCGCGCACTCAGATGCGCACCTCACAAAAAATTTAACTAGTTTTGATGGGAGGTTTTGGTTTGTTTTTTGTTTTGTGTTTGTTTAGGTTTTTGGGGGGGGTTTTTGCATAATTGGCCTTGTTTTTGTGGCATTTTCCTTAACTTTTCCCCCCTATTCTTCCTTAATTTCCTTATTTTTAATTTGATGAATATTTTAAAAGAAAAATCGCGATGCACTGAAGCCGCATGAATTGAAGCGCGAAGTAGCGAGGGATCCCTGTATTATTGCTTCATTTTAATCTATGTAAAAAGTGTGCAAATGGCATAAAAATTAGTAAGTAATAATAGATTAACTGTTATTTAAATGTTTGCTATTATAATAATTTTGCTTGCAGGCTTCACCTTTACCAGACATCACTTGGCTGAAGGATAACATTCCTGTGGCTAAACATGTGACGATCACTAATTCTGAGAAAGTTTCCCAGCTGCTTATTCCAACATCCGATCGATCAGATAGTGGCATCTACACTATTGTTGTCAAAAATATGGTCGGGCAAGAAACGTTCAGTATAGAAATCAGAGTCACTGGTAATTTAAACAGTGCTAAAATTTACATGATATGTTAGCACTTTTATTTAAAGTTTTAGCATCTGTGCAATAAATTTTAAGTATTTCTAGAATACTTCAGTATTCTGTAAGCTGAAAGTGTTAACATAATCCTGCTAATATTAGTTGCAAAGATTTATCCTTCAATATTTTCAGCAATTATACTGTCCAGTTTAAAACATTTTCCAGATGAGCCCAAGCCTCCCGGCACAGTGGAACTTGAGCAGAATGTTGAAGGAACATTAACTGTCTCCTGGATTCCATCTCCTGATGAGAAGCGAGATGATCGCCTCCACTACAGAGTGATGAAACGAGACTCTGTTAAACAGACCTGGTGGACAGTCGCGGATCGCCTCTTCAACCACAGATTTACTACCATTATTACGCCAGGGAGAGAGTATAAGTTCCGTGTATATGCTAAAAATGACATGGGGTTGTCTGAACCAGCTGAGTCTCCAGTATGGGAAGCTGCTAAAAGGAAAGGTTTGGAAATGCATAACTTTTTCAAGATATTTTTCACGCACTGTCTTTTGCCTGTATGATATGTATGACATCATAAAAGCAGTACTTCTGGTTTTATTAAATCTGTTTCTTATACAATATGAGTGAACTAGGGACCAAATGTGTTGTTAGTAAACTATGTACAAACCTGCAATAACGAATACAATAAGCAATTCATAACAAGTAAATTTCTGACACTGCAACCTATAATTTGCTAAATTTGCTTTCACAAATCAGTTCAGACATTTAGCTCATTAAAGTGCCATCACATCAATAATAGAGTTACAATTCATTGACCAAGAATATTTCCATTTTGTGCCTGTTCACAGAATTTAAATTGCATGCTAAGTGCTGTTTTTCTTCTGTCAAGGTCAAATGATTGTAAACCAACTAGAACCAAAGAAACGGAACTTGCAGACAGCCCCCAAATGTACAGTTCCTCTGAAAGTGCATGTTGCCCCAAAGGGCTATGAGTGCTACATGAGTTGTGCTGTGAGTGGCAATCCCACCCCTCATGTTACCTGGTATCACAACAACGTTAACCTTAACACAAATACCAATTACTACATCTCCAACACATGTGGTGTCTGTTCCCTGCTAATCCTATTGGTGGGTCCCAAAGACACAGGGGAGTACAAAGTTGTGGCAGAGAACTCTCTGGGCCAGGCTGAGAGTTCCACCAGGCTTACAGTCAGAGGTATGTTTCTGAACTGAAACAGATCTTTACAACAAACTTTCTGTTTTTAAATATTTTAAGGATTTTAAATGATCAAGTGGTGGTGGCCATGGTGAACACTGTTTTATTTTTTCCCTAACAGAATGAGTAACAGTCATCTGTTGTAGCGGGGACAACAAAAGTTAGAATTCCAGGATAAAAAAATGTATTCTATATATAAAGTGAATTATATGATATGTCTTACATGACATGACACTTGTATTCTATTACAAAAAGACAGCATGTGAGAAAAATGATCCTGAAAAATTCTAACAAGTCATAATAAACTGCACTTTAAATACCTGCATCTGGTATATCCTTTTATTTAATCTCAGAAAACATTTAATAAAGGTGGGCTATGCCCTGAACGGTTTACCAGACAATTGCAGAGCCAACACTCACAACCATTTAAAGTCACACTCACACCTAGGAGCAATTTGGAACAGCCAGTTCGAATAATGTGTGTGGACGGGAGAACATGTAGGAAAACATGCACAGAAACACACAAGCCAGGGACTTCAACCCAGGACTTTGTTGATGTGATGTAGACTCAAGGTTGTCTCACAGCTGACTGAGGCACATGGGACCAAGCTGTGTTGCATCAGCTGACGCCACAAGTATAAAACACTTGAGTAGCACTGAGTACAATGCATCTGGTAGTTATTAGCATTCTTTGAAAGAGGACCATATGGTCTTGCTTGAGTTAAAGAGTTAATGCACTAATTTATTTAAATTGTATGCAAAAATAACTCCAGTCGAATAAACTTTATTACGCTTCATGTCCTTTTACATTGAACTTGGAGTGATGTTTCCAAGATGGCGCTGCCTAGAGGGCAACGTCACGGAGTTCTCAGAGTCAAATTGTTTCTTTGTTCGTTTTAATTTGTTTTATTTGTTGTTTTGTTTGTTCATGTTTTGCTCTATGCTCGCCTACAACCGGTTGACACTACTCCAGCTATAAGATCGGAGTATCTTCGGGCGTGTATAACTAAGCAGAGCTAACATGCTATTAGCAGAGCTAACATGCTATTAGTAGAGCTAGCATGCTATTAGTAGAGCTAGCATGCTATGGTAGTCAGCTCAATGCGAGCCGCATCCCAGCTAACAAAGAAGCCCAGGTGGGAAGGGGCCGAACGACGACTCTGGCGCATGGGATTGCAGGGGATGAAGGCCGTGTAGCCGGCTGGAGCAATTGCCTCATCGGGTGTACTCTCCTTGAACCATGTTTCACAGAAACACAGTCCTGTAGATCCCTCTGCACTGCGATCTGAGCTTGAAGCTCGTCCATCTTGTTTCGCAGGGACTGAACATTTTCAAGCAGTATGGCAGGAAGTGCGAACCAAGCCTCTGAGAACTCCGCCTAGGCTCAGCCGGTAACCACTAGCATTGAGCTGCCATAGCATATAAGCTCAAGATAGAAGTCGTTGCGTGCTTGGTTGCCCGAAGCTGAAGCTGATCATAGCTGTAGTAGGGTCGACCGATCAAACAAAACAAATTAAAACGAACAAAGAAACAATTTGATTCCGAGAACTCCGCAACGTTGCTCTCTAGGCAGCGCCATCTTGGAAACATCACTCCAAGACGTCACTCCAAGTTCAATGTAAAAGGACATGAAGCGTAATAAAGTTTATCCTTTTTTTTTTTTGTATCATTTGTTAAACATGCTACAGAACATAAAATCTCACGGACAAAAATTAACTGAGGTAATGTACTGGAATAATAATTGAAAAAGACTTTAAAATGAGTGCTTGAAACAGTATATACTGTAGAATGCTTATATTTTATCATCAATAATATAAAATAGTTTTTCTTAATCATTACGATATTTTACTACATTAATACTGTATTAATGAGTAAGACTGTGTGTGTGTATATATATATATATATATATATATATATATATATATATATATATATATATATATATATATATATATTATAGTATATTCTTCTTTTCCTTTCGGCTGTTCCCTTCAGAGGTCGCCACAGCGAATCATCTGCCTCCATCTCACCCTATCCTCTGCATCTTCTTCTCTTACAACAATGGCCTTCATGTCCTCCTTCACCACGTCCATGAATCGTCTCTTTGGTCTTCCTCTATGCTTTCTGCCTGGTAGTTCCAACCTCAGCATCCTACTACCAATATACTCACTATCCCTCCTCTGTACATGTCCAAACCATCTCAATCTATCCTCTCTGACTTCGTCTCCAAAACATCTGAGATGTGCTCATTCCTGATCCTATCCATCCTCGTTACTCCCAAAGAGAACCTCAACATTTTCATCTCTGCTACCTCCAGCTCTGCCTCCTGTCTTTTCCTCAGCACCACTGTTTCTAAACCATACAACATCGCTGGCCTCAACAGCGTCTTGTACACTTTTCCCTTCATTCTTGCCGATACTCTCCTATCACACATCACACCAGACACTTCTCCAACCATTCCAACCTGCCTGCACACGCTTATTCACCTCTTTTCCACACTCTCCATTGCTCTGGATTGTTGAGCCTAAGTACTTAAAAATCCTCCACCTTCTTTATCTCTGCTCCCTGGAACCTCACCGTTCCTCTTGGGTTCATTCTCATCACACACATGCATTCTGTCTTACTGAGGCTAACCTTCATTCCTCTCCTTTCCAGGGCTTACCTCCATCTCTCTATATTTTCCTCCACTTGTTCTCTGCTCTCACTGCAGATCACAATGTCATCTGCAAACATCATAGTTCATGGTGATTCTTGTCTAACCTCGTCTGTCAGCCTGTCCATCACCATAGCAAGCAAGAAGGGGCTCAGAGCTGACCCTTGATGCAGCCCTACCTCCACCTTGAACTCTTCTGTCACACCGACAGCACACCTCACCAATGGCTTCATCTCTCATACATGTCCTGCACCACTCTAACATACTTCTCTGCCACTCCAGACTTTCTCATGCAATACCACAGTTCCTCTCTCGGCACCCTGTTATATGCTTTCTCCAGATCCACAAAGGCACAATGCAGCTCCTTCTGACCTTGTCTGTACTTTTCTATTAACATCCTCAAGGCAAACACTGCATCTGTGGTGCACTTTCCTGGCATGAAACCAAACTGTTGTTCACAAATGCTGACCTCTGCCCTTAGTCTAGCTTCCACTATTCTTTCCCATAACTTCATCGTATGGCTCATCAACTTTATCCCTCTGTAGTTGCCACAACTCTGCATGTCTCCCTTGTTCTTAAAAATGGGCACCATCACACTTCTCCTCCATTCCTCTGGCATCCTCTCACTCTCTAAGACCTTGTTGAACGTTCTTGTCAGGAAATCTACTGCTACCTGTCCTAGACACTTCCATACCTCCCACTGGTATATCATCAGGACCAACTGCCTTTCCATTCTTCATTCTCTTCAATTCCCTCCTCACTTAACCATTACTAATCTTTGCTACTTCCTGGTCTTCAATAGTCACCTCTTATATTCTTTTTTTCTCTCTCATTTTCCTCATTCATCAGCTCGTCAAAGTGCTCTTTCCATCTTCCCAGCACACTTCTGTCATCAGTCAATACATTTCCCTCTCTGTCCTTAATCACTCTAACTTGCTGCACATCCTTCCCATCTCTATTTCTCTGCTGTGCCAACCTGTATAAATCATTTTCTATCTCTTTACTTTCCAACCGAACATACAAGTCATCATACGCCCTCTGTTTGGCCTTTGACTTCGCTACCTTTGCCTTATGCTGTGTCTCCCTGTACTCCTGTTTACTCTCTTCGGTCCTCTCAATGTCCCACGTCTTCTTAGCAAACCTCTTCCTTTGTACACACTCCTGCACTTCCTCATTCCACCACCAAGTCTCCTTATCTCCTCTCCTTCCAGATGACACACCAAGTACGCTCGTACCGGTCTCCCTGATCACATTAGCTGTAGCTGTCCAGTCATCTGGAAGCACTTCCTGACCACCCAAAGCCTGTTTCAACACCTCCTTGAAGACAACACGACACGCTTCATTTTTCAGCTTCCATCACTTTGTCTTCTGCTCTGCCTTTGCCTTCTTCACCTTCCTCACCATCGGTGTCATCCTGCACACCACCATTCTATGCTGTTTGGCAACACTCTCACCCGCTACTATTTTGCACTCACTGACTTCCTTCAAATTAAATTGCCTACACAAGATGTGTGCTCCGACCTCCACTTTTATAAGTCACCCTATGCTCCTTTCTCTTCTGGAAGAAAGTATTTACCACAGCCATTTCCATCCTTTTTGTAAAACCTATCAACATCTGTCTTTCTGTGTTCCTGTCCTGGATACCAAACCTGCCCATCACTTCCTTGTCCCCCGTTTTCTGCACCGACATGTCCATTGATGTCTTCCCCAATGACCACTCTTTCACCTCTGGGGGGTATTCTGCATCACTTCATCTGACTCACTCCAGAATCTGTCCTTCTCTTCTAGCTCTCATCCTGCCTGTGGGGCATAAGCACAAACAACATATAATATTATGTCTTCAATTTCTAACTTGAGACTCATCACTCTGTCTGACACTCTTTTCACTTCTAGAACATTTCTGACAAACTCCTCCTTCAAGATGACTCATACTCCATTTCTCTTCCCATCCACACCATGAAAAAAACAGCTTAAACCCTGGTCCTAAGCTTCTAGCCTTGCTACCTTTCCACCTGGTCTCCTGAACACACAGTATGTCCACCTTCCTCCTCTGCATCATGTCAGCCAGCGCTCTACCTTTTCCTGTCATAGTTCCAACATTCAAAGTCCCTACTTTCAGTCCTAGACTCATGCCTTTCCTCTTCTCTCTGCCTGTGGACACGCCTTCCGCCTCTCCTTCTTTGACGTCTTCGACCAACAGTAGTCCAATTTCCACCAGCACCCTGTTGGTTAACAGCACTGATGGCGGTCGTTGTTAACCCGGGCCTCGACCGATCCGGTATGAAATTTTTTGTTGTGACTCGCATATTTTATTTGCCATTTGTTTTACGCTGGATGCCCTTCCTGATGCAACCCTCTGAATTTATCCGGGCTTGACACTGGCTTGTGCCCCTCCCTCACGGCTGCAGAAGAAGAAGAAGAAGATTATAGTATATATTAAAGAACCTGAAGTATAGAAGTGTAAACTGAATAAACTGATTTGAACTTGGATAAACTTACAGCACTGTAATTGTAAATAATGCCCACTAGAGGGAGGCATTGCATTATATTTACCTTACGTAAAGAATATAAAAGAACATGAAGTGTAATTACTCAAGTTTATCCTTTTGGTATAGTTTGTTAAACATGCACCGGAACATAAAATCTCACACACAAACATTCTAAACATTAACTTAGGTACAGTACTGTACTGGAATAATAACTGAAAAACATTGTAATACTGTACAGTACTATAGAACTAGAAGTATCCAGAATACTAAGGAAGATTCCATTCTGATGATTACCTTGTTTCATGCAACACTCACCTTCTTAGCACTTCCACAAAAATTCGATGCTACACTAGCTCTGCCTTCTCATTTTTCTTTATGTAGCAGACTGTACTTTCATTCATTCACTTTATAATGGCGCCCTACGGCAGCATCACTTTTTTGATTCCTGAATAATATCAAGCAGTTCTACTTTTTCATGCAGTATCATTACCTTTTTCTAGCTTCGGAGCCTTACCAGAAGCCTGAGAAGGTGCACAGCATTTGTGTGGCATGATGGAGTTTAACTGTAATTAAACACACACACAAAAAAAAAGCACATGCACAAAATGTGTGCGAATGAGAAAAAAGGGGCATATACATCATCTCAACCAATCAGCAAGGGGGAGAACAGCCATTGGTTGAATTTGAATCACGTGACAGTTACTCTGCAATCAGCGAATATGCAGGGGGGCACGAGTGCAGAACCGCAAATAGTCAAGGGCTTACTGTCTTTCAAACATAATTATAGCATTGAGTTTGCTCCTAATTTTAGTTTCGTAAAGTTTTCATTTAGTAAAGTGTTGATAGCTAGTTGTGTATAACAGCAAGCAACACAAAAGACTCAGAATTAAACAGCAGGGCAGATCAATGGCAAAGATTGTTTTGGATTAAAATTCAAGAATTTTATCTGTTATTTTCCATTCTCCTGGTACAATTACTTGAGCTGACTGATTGAACGTTCTGGGATAAAGACAGCGTACTGTTGGCCTTTTAATGAAACCATTTCAAGGTGTTTGGTCAAAACTGGGTTTTGGGGGTGTGGCTTCAACAGAGCATACATGAAGATTTCAAATAAATAATTTAATGCAATAATACACCAATTTTATAATGTAGATATAAGCTTCGTGTTCCCTGATTGACAGACCATTAGCTGCAACTGGATCTGACATTTATTGACATTCACAAACTATGTTAATGAAGCAAGAAACTTAAAACAAATGGATGTGACAGCAGCTATATTTTGCACCCATACATTTTTTTGGCCTGTATGGTCATTAATGATAATACTGAATATAAATATATCACTGCCAGTAAAAATGTAGGATTTAATTTATCTAACCGTAAACATCTGCATATTGCATTTTGGCATGGTCAGTGGATTGCTATGTTTTACATCATCATCTTATGATCGATGCCAAATTAATAAGTAGCCTACACTGGGCTGAGTGAAGTGTATGGTCTTGAAGAGATTACGGATGTATATCCAGATCAATACAATACAATATTTAAGTCTTCTGCAAAGACCTTTCCTGAATAAAGTATTGGTAATTTGTAACCTGGCTACACAGTGATTAGCATGTTTGCTACATTAAGAAGGTCCTGTGTTCAAATCCCAGGCTTGGTGTGTTTCTGAGTGGAGTTTACATGTTCTCCCCACATTTCATTACTTCCTCCACAATCAAAAAACATGCACAGTATGTACATGCACAGTACACGGCAGCTCCAAATTCCTCCTAGGTGTGAGAGCGAGCATGAATGTTTGTATGTGCGTTGGCCCTGCGATAGCCTGGTAAGCTGAAGAAATATTTACAAACATTGTTCAAAATGACTTTGTTAAAAATGTTGAACCATGCACATTATGGTTGGGCGATACATTTCCTGATATGCAACATCATGAAATAAATAAATAAATGAATAACACTACAGTATAAAGTTTACATACACCTGCAAAAAATCAAAGTATTTTGTTTAAGGGCAGTGGTGGCCTGGTGGTAAAGGTGCTGGATCACTGATCCCAAGGTTAGGGGTTGAAGCCCCCACAGGTTATCATTGCCCCCCTTGAATAATTTAGAACTATATTTTAGGATGGTGAGTGGTGGTTAGAAATTTGATGTCTGGGATATATATATGTATGTATGTATGTATGTATGTATATATATATATATATATATATATATATATATATATATATATATATATATATATATATATATAGAGAGAGAGAGAGAGAGAGAGAGAGAGAGAGAGAGAGAGGATTTTCTGAGGAGATCCTTCCGTAGGAGAGTGCTCAATACTTTTGGTAGAGCAAATAACAAAAATAAAAGGACAGGACAAAGACTTTCTATTGAAACTCCATTTATCACTACAGATCTGTTTCGAGGGGTGGTGAAACCATCCTCCCTCTTCAGGTGATTATAGAAGAATATAAGAATTAAAATATAAGAACTATAATCACCTGAAGAGAGAGGATGGTTTCACCACCCCTCGAAACAGATCTGTAGTGATAAATGGAGTTTCAATAGAAAGTCTTTGTCCTGTCCTTTTATTTTTGTTTTATATATATATATATATATATAAGTATAATATAATATAAGTTTTGCTGTTTGATCCCCCCCCCCCCCCAAAAAAAAAAAAAATTTAATGCAGTACAGAAAATTTCCAACCTTTTTTTTGGTCCAACACACCTGTTTGCCTTGAGAATTTTTGGCACTTACTTCGATAAAAATGCATTTGTATGACATTTCAGAAATGATTTCCTTGGTGAAGATACTTTAGATGATTTGGGTCAGATTGTGTATCTGACACCCCCCCCCCCACACACACACACACACACACACACACACTCACAGCCTGCACTTGACCTTGTGACCGAGCGGTCGTGCACGATCACAGCCACTGGAGGACTCTATCCACGTACACGGTAGCGCGAGGCCTGCAGCTCGGTACAGGAGCGCGATGGCGAGGCGCAGAGGAAAGAGCAGCAGTAAACAGGACGAAAGCTGGTTACCTCTGGAGCCACCAGCAGGACAGGCGTCCCGAGGATTTCACGACTACGTCATCCTAGGTGTATTTTTGCTTATCATCGCTGTTGGCGGCTCCTGGCTCGGCTGGGTCTGCAGCGATCACCAGCACGTGCTCGAGAGCCTGTCGGAAACGCTGACGTCCCTGCAGGCAAGAATAACGAAGCTGCAGCAGCAGCAGCAGCAGTTGGGGACAGAGGACATAAAGGTGGGTGAACAAATCATTGGAAAGTTCATTCTGCCTTTAAAACATCCCAGCACTTCATGAGTGGAAAATAAGATTTCACATTTAATAAATAATATGTAGTGACATGATTAAATACATTTCTAATAAGAAATGTTTATTATAAGAGCTGACCATGTTGCCCATGGCTTGCACATTCTGCAGCTTATACCATTAATAGCTGCACTACACCAGAGGAGAGGAGTATCATATTTCTTTGTACAACACCATGTTAAAGAGCATGAGGACCTATTTATTCCTCTTGTATAAAAGCATGCAGAATGCCAAAGTAAAGATATCATCATTTTCTGTAACAGCTTAATCCTAATTAGGGTCACGTTGGCACCCATCCCAGCCGTCTCCGAGCGAGAGCAGAGTACACCCTGGATGGCTCACAGGGAGGAAACACGCTGACAGCTTTGCAGCTACTCTTGTCCAAAGTCAGCAATGGTTCTTTAACACGAACCTCACACCATAGACAGTGTGAGACATGGCCGGCCTTTGATAATCCAGTTAGCTGCACTGGGGGGTTGGGCAGTGACAACCTGTGGTGAGTGGGTCTTGAACCCCCAACCTTATGATCAGTGATCCAGCACCCAATACCTGATCAGTGATCCAGCACCCTATACCTAGCGGCCACCACTGCCCCCAAGCAAAGATATGTGAAATGTAATAATTTTTACCAAAAAGTATGATGGAGACCTCAGAAATATGAACTTTGCCCTAGTTTCTCCACAGCCCCCCCTTCCTACTATGGAAATGGCACTTATATCAAATAATCATCTGAGTTTATAAAGTGCTATAAAGCTATGCAGCTATAAATTGCAGGTCATGTGACCAAATTTACACTATAGTGAACATGGACTGCCATCATCAAAGAAAATAAAGTTTGTGAATGGGTTTAATTCATATCAGGTTGTTGCCGTAGAGAAGTGTTCGAGCGAATGTAAACAAGATACCAGCCATCACTGTTCCACATTGTAAATTACTTGATTTTAGCAAGAAGCCATCACGCTGCCGAAAATCTGAAAACATGCCATGCTTTCGAAGGGTACAATTGTTATCTTTCGGGATGGGTGCAGGAAACGGACGTGATTGTACGGAATGGATTTCATATTATGACAGCAAGGGTAAGTAAGCCGTAGGGAGTAGACCTAGCTAGTCACTAGTTGTTGCTAAGGATGCAGTTGGACCCAATTGTTATCTTTATCCCGCTCATCCCTCCCAGATCGAGGGTTATTATTATTATTATTATTATGGATGCTTGTATAGCGCATACTTCATACACGCGTATGCTCAATGCGCTCGTCGCCACCGTGCAGCGCCAGTTATTACGTTGTTCTATCCTTTTGATGCTGAGCGCCAAGCGGGAAGCAACAACTCCCAAATTTTAACGTCGTATGGTATGACGCGGCCGGATTCGAACTCCGACCTTCCGGAGGATAAAGCGGACGCTCTACCAACTGAGCTAAATCCCCAGATCGAGGGTTAAGATGTATTTTGCTCTTTTGAAACTACCTAAGTTTGCTTTGTTCTGAGATAGTCTTTTTCACTGTCCCCATTGGTGTCTAGTTACATTGTCCTGGTGGTTAATTACTGCAAGAATTGTATAGAATTTTATTCCCACTTTCCAAAGACGTGCACAGTAGGTTACTTGGCTGTTCCACATCACCTCTAGGTGTGAATGGTTGTGTTAGTGTTTGTCCTGTATAGCCTGGGAAGCTGTGTAGGGTGTACCCTGCCCTCACTTGGAGTCAGCTGAGATGGGCACCAGCCTCCCCGTGACCCTAATTAGGACTAAGCGGTTCAGAAAATGAATGAATTTTATAAACTGTTTCCACACATGTTTACACTGTTTGCACATTTGACCGCTGCCACAGAAATATAGAAATGAAGCATTCTGGCACAAAATGATAGAATCTTGTTGTTGAAAGGAGGGTTAACTGTTGCCATGTTGTCTCTGTTTATCTTCCAAGATGATGCAAATACATTTGTACAATTTCATGAATATAAGACTGTTTATTTGTTTATTTCATCAGCTTGCCAATGTGGATGGTTTTGAAGAGCGCCTAGGGACTCTAGAAAATGCCTATGCCAGAGCACAGAGGCAGGTTGAGCTCGCCCTTGCCACATTTGAGCAAATCAAGTCCAAAGACCTTCAAAGTACAGTGTGGTCCTTGCAAAGTGAGATGAATGACAAATTGGAAGAGCTTCAGCAAAACACAATTTCCATTGCTGCTCTGAATAGCATCATTAAGAACAAGAGTATTGAGTTTGAGGTTGTGAAGCAGAGCCTCAACACCTTGCTGAGCGCTAATGCAGAACAAGCCATTCAGATTTCTGGGTTTTCTAACTTGCTTTCTGGCACGAAGTTACGTTTGGATGAGCAGGTATCCATTGTGGATGGTCTGATGTCTCAATTGGAGGGTCAAGAGCGGGACGTCAATGAAATAAAAGAGTTATTTGCTAGCAACCAGGAATCACTTGTGAAAAATACACAGGAGCTAATGGATATCAAGTGAGTAAACAAATACACCTGATGTTATGAATTGCTAAGTTATTAATGAAAATATATTAGCTATACTTATCATTTGTGTGCAGTTTAATTAAAGAGCTACTGTGATGCACTTACTGAGCAAAAGATTATGTAATATTTTACTGTATTACATTAAATTAGTAGTTCCCACCATTGATACCCCAGTGTGCAAGTGAACTGTTTTCATGGCTGCTTGGTTGACAGTTCAAGGTCCTTTATGATAAAGGCAGCCATTTATGGGTCGCATCATCAACAGAACCATTTTTCCCTTTTCTGCATGCAAAGCATGTATATCTCGAAGTCTTCCAATTCAAGCTGTGATGCATTTTTTTTTGTTTGTTTCTAGGAGAGGGGAAAAAATCATAGACCAAAAAGGAGAGACTATAGATTGTGGTTGTCTTATTTGTCCTGATAGATTTATTCATTTTCTGTAACCACTTAATCCCAATCAGGGTCACAGGGAGGCTGGTGCCCATCCCAGCCGACTCCGGTCGAGGGCAGAGTACACCCTGGATGGCTCGCCAGGCTATCACAGGGCAGAAACACGCTGACATCTATGCAGCTACTCTTGTTGAAAGTCAGCAATGGTTATTTTACATGAACCTCACACCATAGACAGTGAGAGACATGGGCGGCCTTTGATAACCCAGTTAACAGCACTAGGCGGACAGTGACAACCCGTGGAGAGTGGGACTTGAACCCACAATCTCAGTGATCCAGCACCTATACCACCAAGCCACCACTGCCCTTTCCAGATAGATTTAAACAATATTTGCTAGAATGTAGCACCACAAGCACAAAGGTCAGACACAGAATCCAATGCTAGTGGTATTGAATTAACACTCAACAGGTTTAGGCAAAATATTGACTGGTAAGTATTTTTTATGCTTAGTTACACTTGATTTGTAAATGTATTAATAATAATAAGAAGGGAAATCCATGTATTTTTTTCATGCAGTGTAGGCAGATTATGATAATGTAATTTTTTCAACACCTAAAAAGTGCACGCAGGTTTCCATATAGTATTAATAGGACCCGTGTACAGCTGATAATGATGCTAATTAACATTTTAATAAAAGTTGAGGATTACATATGATAATGTTAAGGCAAGAGCTGCTTTTTATGTCATATTGGTAAATGCATTGGCGTTGTGATTTCAGCTTTTGTGGATATAAAATTGAAAATATATACAGTAGGCCCTTGACTATTCGCGGGTTTGCACCCACTGTACACATATTTGCGAATTGCAGAGCAAACTCTCACGTGACTGAAATTCAGCGAATGGCTGTCCTCCTTCCTGCTGATTGGTTGAGATGATGTAACGCCCCTTTTTCCTCATTAATGCACAAGTTGTCAATGAGCCTTTTTTAGTGTGTTTGAATTACCAGTTAAGTTCTATGATGTCACTGAAATGCCTGCTAAGCACCAGAAACGGTAATGACGTTGGATGTCACTTCTGAAGAAATACGACTTTCTCCGGAAGAAACGACAGTTTCCTCTAAAGCAGGGATGTCAAACTCGTGCCACAAAGGGCCATGTGGCTGCAGGTTTTTGTTTCAGCCAAGCAGCAACACACCTGACTTAACTGAGTTAATCAATTGAGCTGAGTGTTCAAGCAGTTGATTGGTCAGTCTCTGTACAGAGCACACAAATTGACCAATCAGCTGCCTGAACATCTAGCTCAGTTGATAAAAGAGTCTTTTTCAATTATTATTCCAGTACATTACCTAAGTTAATGTTTACAATGTTTGTGTGTCTGTCTGTCTTCCTTTCGGCTTTTTTCCTTTTACTTGGGAGTCGCCACAGCGAATCATCTGATTCGCACATTTTATTTGGCAGAGGTTTTTACGTCGGATGCCCTTCCTGTCACAACCCTTTTAGTAAGGGACAGAAACACGCTGATGACTTTGCAGCCTACTCTTTACGAAAGTCAGCAATGGTTCTTTTACATGCCTCTCACCATAGACAGTGACAGACATGGCCCGCCTTTGATAACCCAGTTAGCTGCACTGGGGGGTTTAGAATGTTTGTATGTGTGATTTTATTTACTGTGGTGTAGCATGTTACTCATTTTGTTTTGTTTATTCAATTTATTACAATTTTTTGTTCTTTTATGTCCTTTTTGTTATGGTCTGTGTTTTGGGGGATGCTGTGCCTTTAACTGACTGTTTACTCTCCACTTCAGCTGAGGGGCATGGCTGAGCTGCTGGGTGGCTCACACCTTAATTCACTATTCTCATTTACTCCCAATAAACAAAAGCATGCTCACCTCTGCACCACAGGATTAGCTCACATCACATCACTGCTTCTTTGGTTTGTAAGCTCTCTAACTCACTCACTCCAAAATTGTTTTCTACTCGCTCCGGCTGAGGGGCGTGGATGAGCTGCTTGGACTTAATGCAGTTTATACCTGAATTCAGTCATCTTGTGCCTAATGCAGTACCCTCCTCTAGTGGGCATTTTTGAAAACTACAGTGCTGTATGTTTCAAGGAGAATGCATTTAAAGGTGTTTTTATATCTATGCTGTATAATGTTTATATTTTATAATCAATCAATATCACAGTAAAAAAATTACGTTTTTTTAATCATTACTATATTTTACTACATTAATACTGAATTAATGAGTAAGACTGTCTATAGAATGTGTTTAAAAGAAGCATATTTTTAGCGCATGTAATAAATACATAGTATTTTACTTCCTGTTGCTGATTCGCGCATGTGATATGCTACATGGGCTTTTACTTCCGGGTACAGAACTCGCGGATTATCTTTATTCGCGGGAGGGGCCGGAACCAAACCCCCGTGAATATCAAGGGCCTACTGTATTTTTTCTTTTCAATTTAAATAAATACCAAGTCTTGAGAAATGCATATTGGGTTTTAACTGCATTGTCTTTGACAGAGAGCTGCTAGAATCTGAGCAAATTAAGCGTACACAAAATCTTGAGAAGCAGCTGAGGTCTCTGTACAAGCGTCTGGAAGATCACCAGAAGAACACAGAGAGTCTTCATTTCCACCTCGCAGCTCAGTTGGAGGCTTTACAGATCCATGTACAAGCAAGGCTGGTAAATATTATTCTTAAAATAATAATTGAAATGTCATTTTCTCATTGTGTCTGTATGGTTTTCTTCTAAATCCCTCCAAACTGGCAAATAATATGGCTATACAAATAACAGTTGTGTGTGAACATACATGGTAGTGTGCCGTCGTCCAATCAAAGATGTGTTAATGCTTCATCGCAGCAAGCATATTGCAACCTTTTTCAGGAAGGAAAATCAGTTACTTAAGCTGAATGAAGAAACACAGATTCAATAATGAGAAAAAGAATTATAAGCATGGCTTAGTAAACAAATGTATTATCTAATTGTCAGCTCATGTGGCATATTTCAGTTTTTGCCTGAAGTTCAGCAATCCAGGAAAGCTGAAGGGGGGGAGGTTCAGGTTGAGGATCAGATCACCACAACAGACAACAAAGAAAGAGAAACACATGAAACAGAGTTGGAAAATATTGAAGAATTTGTGGAAGACAGTGCAAAAGAAGACGATGGATTTAATAGGGAGCAAGCAGCTGCTGAAATTACTGACGAAGAAGAATTGTCTGAAGAGGAAGAAGGAAGAGCAATAGAAGAAGACGGATTTAATAAAAAGCAAGCAGGTGTTGAAGTGGAGTCAAGTGAATGGTATGTAGTGGAACCTGTAAAGGAGACCCAACCTCCTTCAGAGGACAGTGTAGTCAACGAGAATGTTGCCGAGGAACAAAAGGAGGTGGACGGTACAAAAGAGAGAGAAACTTTGCAGGTTATAAATAAAATCCAGAAGACAGTTAGAGATGAGGTTGAGACAACTTGGGAAGATTTGGATCCTATGACTATGAATACAGGAAAGATTACGGGTGAGAACGTGGGGACGTCTGTTGGAAAAGCGATTAACAGTCATACAGAGAAGGTAAGTATAGTCGTAATTGAAACAGGGATGCAAATGTCAGATGCAGAAGAGATCCCAACTCATTTAGAGGATTCAAGCACTGGCACTATTGAATCAGAGGAAGCTGCTCTGGAGAAGACAGCAGAGTTTACTCCAGTACAGGCAATGCAGGCAGAATCAGAGGAAACAGACACAATATCCGACACTGATGACGTTTTCAGTGAGGAATATATTGAGCATACTGAGGAAGTACTCCATAAGTTTATAACTGAAATATCAGCTACAGAAATTACCTCCCTGGAAGACAGTAATGAAGAGAAAGAATCTGAGACTGCTATGGACAAGATTAATTTTCCCTCAGATAAAACGGACGATGTAGAGAATCAACAGCAAGCCGTTATTCCAGCTGAGATCGAGAAGGAAGAGGTAGATGAGATTACAGCAGCATCTCCAATTAATTGGTTCGGTCAGAAAAAAAATCAGGAACTAAAGTGGAACAGTTAAAGGAACATAAAGAGGTCTTTTGTATGAAAAGTATGCCTTCTCACTATATATTTGGAAAATTCGGAGCCCTCATGGTTTCTTTAAGTAAACTTGTGAAATATCACTGATTTATACAGAACCAAGCAACAGGTATTTTATAAATAATTATTTATAATCAAATGAACCTTCAGTTCATAGGTCAATGGAGTACCTATTTTTTTCTGAAAGTGTGTTTCCACTGGTGTTTTTACTTGAAAAGATTGTTTG
Organism: Plotosus lineatus; assembly: GCA_024760905.1. NCBI lineage: Eukaryota > Metazoa > Chordata > Actinopteri > Siluriformes > Plotosidae > Plotosus > Plotosus lineatus. The sequence continues at coordinate 33,403,428 of CM045741.1, forward strand.
AGATGAATTATGTAGATTGTTAATCTTACTTTTTATATAAATGAAAGTCCACACTACATAAAGCGCATAAACCAGGAGTTGGGAACCTATGGCTCGCGAGCCAGATGTGGCTCTTTTGATGACTGCATCTGGCTCTCCGATAAATCAGGTGGCCTTTCCTAACAGAATAACTAATGCATAATTTCGCTGTCCTTTAAATAAAAATACAGGGGGACAAAAAGCCATCAAATAAAACAAAAACATAAATAAATCTCACACATTTCAATCTATACTGTATATCTATTTTCAATGCGACTTGTTGCTGTGACGTGCAGCGGAGAGTCAATCCTTTGTGTGGGCGGGGCCAATACCTTGAAACTCTAATTGTATTCGATTACATATATGCAACAGCCTGCATGAGTTGTTTTTGGGTAAAGAGGTAAATTTCCCTCGTTTTGATCAGCTCATTTGCACGAAGCCAAGCAGAGCTGGCAAGCAAAACACAAATGGACAGACATGAAAAAACTTCAACCCACAGACCAGCTGATTGCCAAAACTTGGGACGCGCTCTTGTCACAAACATTGCAACGTGTGAGTCCTGTCGTATTGACCGTTTTTGGCTCCACGTGCACATGTGAGTGGTCCTTCTCACACCTGAAAAGCATCAAGACCAACCTGCGGTCACATGTAATAGATGGAAGCCTAAACGCCTGCATTAAAGCTGAACCTCAGCACAACCAGATGACAAAGTTATCAGCAACACCATGTCGCACCAGAACTCTCATTAATAGTAAAAAGTACTTTTCTTATTAATAAATAACCTCGTTATAACAATGTTGTTTAAAATAAGTTCAGAGTCTTATTATACTCTCAAATTGTTGGTCTCAGTATGAAGAAATGTATTTGGCTCTCAGAGGATTAGATTTTAATTTTTTTTCTTTTTGACTCTCTTAGTCAAGGGGCAGTGGTGGTCTAGTGGTATAAGGCGCCGGATCGCTGATCTAAAGTTTGGGGGTTCGAGTCCCACTCTCTACATGGTTGTCACTGTCCTCCCAGTGCAGCTAACTGGGTTATCAAAGGCCGGCCATGTCTCTCACTGTCTATGGTGTGAGGCATGTAAAAGAACCATTGCTGACTTCCGACAAGAAGAGGCTGCAAAGTCGTCAGCGTGTTTCCGCCCTGCGATGGCCTGGCGAGCTGTCCAGGGTGTACTCTGCCCTCGCCCTGAGTTGGCTGGGATGGGCACCAGCCTCCCCGTGACCCTAATTAGGATGAAGTGGTTACAGAAAATGAACTGATCTCTTAGTCAAAAAGGTTCCTGACCCCTGGTATAAACTGTAGGAATATATGCTACACAGGAGCAGACAACTTATGGGCCAAAGGAATGTGAATGTTTTAAACCCATTTCGATTTTAGTACACACTACTCACGAGCACAAATAAAAAAATACATAAAAATTTTATAGGTTATTTTTATGCATTTGAACATAACATACTCAGAGATGCAGTCCACTTCATGAGCACATTATGTAGCCAAGGACACGCTTTTAACAGCATTGAGTGTATTCTACAGAAAAGAAAAACAAACTTTTGTTTACCTATTGTAAACCAAGACAGATGCAGCTCGGTTGCACTCGGCAAACTCCAACTAGAGCATAACCTTCAGCAGATTTTTTAATAAGCTACTGTACTTATTTTATTCTTTTGTGTATGCTATGATGAAACAAGAAAAGCAAACAAAAATTATATATTTTATGATTTATTTTTCCATATATTTAAGCATGATGATAATGACATCACCTGCTCTATGTGAAACAAACCAAGGGTGTCCTTTATTTTCAGTCAAGCATGATTCACTTGACAATGATTTATAATTATTCCTAATAGTAAGCCTACATACATAACCGACGGATCAGATAACGCCATCTCCGTATTAATAGACATTATCCACCACACAATACTGTGAATGCGTTAAAGTTGTAAAGTAAGTACATTTTTGTCAAAGCATCAATGCTTTAATTAGTTGTTTACCTTGTTGTTTGTATTTTGAACAGAAATACAAGAGCATTAAACAAATACACAAATGTCTAAGGAAGTTTTACTTTTATGCGAGAAGCCTCAGGGCCGAAGCCGTTGTTCATTAATTTTCGAGCACTAACAGCCAAAATTTACTTAAACCAATAAACTTTTTTTTTTTAAATTAACAAGTGCTGGAGTTTGTATATACCGGGATCCGTTGCCACTTCACACTTCAGTGCATCGCTTTTTTTTTCTTTTTTTTAAATATTCATCGAATTTAAGAATGGGGGGAAATGAAGGAAAATGTCACAAAAACAAGGCCAATTACACAAAAAAACCCAAAACCCCCATCAAAACTCCATTTTTATGTGAGGTGCGCATGTGTGTGTGTGTGTGTGTGTGCGCGCGTGTGTTTGTATGTGGGTGTATTTATATTTTATTTACATCTTATGCATAATTTTTGAATGTTTTTTTTTTTTTTTTTAGCATAATACAATCAATCCTTCTCGAAAAATAAGTCAAGGATTGTGAATCTTTTGTTTTCTGCCAAATCAGGGATATTTACGATCTTTTGCATATTTTAGCTCACAACAGTGATTGAACCCATGTTACAACATAATGTTTAAAAGTCTGTTAACATTTTATGGTGTTTGGTGGATTACATACTGGCAAGAAAATACAAATGTACTAGTGATGTCCCAACATGGATGCAGTGAATTCCCCACGCTAATCCAAATCTTGCATTGTCGCATCAATAAATTTGCTCAACGTATGCCCAAGAGTTTATGACTGAACAGTGAATTTATTAGTCCCTTTGGTCCCAAGTAAGTATAAAGATCTGAGTGACTTTGAAAATGACCACTCAGAGACAAGAACAAGGCTAGATCTGTTCATTTCCAAACAGACATGTCTTGTGGGGTGTTCCCGGTATGCAGTACCTACAATAGGTTGTCCAAGGAAAGACAACCAGTAAACTGGAAGCGTATCCTGGTCCTCAGATCACACTGGTGCACGCACGGGGGCAAATGTCTGGTCTGATAACACAGATGTACAGTAACACAACTGCTGGAAACTTCATACTGTTATGATTTAAAGGTGTCAGAACACAGTACAGTTTGCTGTTTGTGGGGCTTTCGAGCCATAGACAAATCCATTTTTTTTTTTTTAAATGTTAGTTTTATTTCTGTCACCCCACAATGATAACAATTGTTTCCCCTCAGGCTCAGAAGACATTTCTAAAGAGTCCAAAAGACAGAACATATGTCTTTACCTTTATTTATCCTTGTGGAGCTTTATGTACGTATCTTTTAAATTACTCTCAAAAATGACAATTTTATATGCTAAATTAGGTTGTTTCACCTAACACGATTTATATATACACACACGTGTGTATATACAGTGTGTACAGTCTTTTTGTAATGTTCTTTCTATATATTTTTATTACTACCTTCTCCCTTTACTTGTACATTTTATACTACTTGTCCTTTCCCTGGCCTTCTATGTTATGTGCAGTTGTCACTTGAAACTGGACACCACTTGTGTATTTTCAGCAATAAAGGTCATGGGGTAAAGCGTCACCCGGTTTGCCTGCATGCATGTATATCTCAATTGTGAATTGTCCTCATATGTCTTATAATGGCAGTTTTATATACAGTATTTTTACCAACTGATCACAAACTTCTGCATCTTTCACATTTATAAAAGAATTTGGGGAACAGATACAGTCATCGATTAGCAATGTATGCTGCAAGTGTGGAAATATTCTTGCAGGCGAGTTAAAGAGAATATTAAGTGTCAATCAACAGCCAACATCAAATTGATCTTTGTCAATAATATTGAATCACTGTGAAGCATATATTTCTGATATTCTGAATAGAATAATTACACAAAATAGAGCAGCAGTGGCCTAGTGGTAAAGGTGCTGGATCAATGATCCTATGGTTGGGGGTTCAAGTCCCACTGTCCACAGGGTTGTCACTGCCCCCCCAGGGCAGCTAACTGGGTTATCAAAGGCCGGCCATGCCGCTCACTGTCTATGGTGTGAGGTTCATGTAAAAGAACCATTTCCGACTTTTCAACAAGAGTAGCTGCAAAGCAGTCAGCATGCCCCCCCCCCCCCCCCCCCCCCGTGATGGCCTGGCAAGCTGTCCAGGGTGTACTCTGCCCTCGCCCAGAGTCGACTGGGATGGGCACCAGCCTCCCCGTGATCCTAATTAGGATTAAGTAGTTACAGAAAATGAACTATCAATGATAATTACACAAAATAATTTCCAATAATATTTATTAGTTATTTTACATGGAAAAAAAAAAAAAAAAAAAATCACTTCCCAGCACTTGCTTGTTTCCTCCATTTTGTATTAGATCTCTGGTGTGCTTGGTGATTATATATATATATATATATATATATATATATATATATATATATCAGAATACACATTGTGTGTTGCTGTATCTAATGAGAAAAAAGATTTCTAGTATAAATCAATATGAATTTTGTAATTAATGTTACTTTTTCAGATTTTCTTACAGAATGTCAAATATAAAGTACAAAGTGTTGTACCGAACGATTTGCATATCTTCCAGTGCTTAGAAACACTGGCTATTGTCAATATTTAGAGATGAGGATGGAAATTTGTTCACTCCACAATTCCAAGTTTAAAGATCTGCTGGCATATACTGGTTTATCATGTGACTCACACATTAACCGACTTGATGTCAAACTTAGTTTTACTGAAAATATGTGCACAAGAATACTAGCTGATATATTTCACATTTATTTAATATTTAATTCAGAGGATTGCAAATGTATCCTGAATTGAGACTGCATCACCCCAGAAGGAAAAACAGACCGTCACCGTTTTTCTATCATGTCGAAAACCCAAACAAGTAACGTACCCTAAACTCAACTCTTTGTCTCAAGTTTACGTCTAGTTTTCATCAACAGTAAAGCAGCCTTGAGTGATCATTTCAGTAAATACAATGTAGTTTAAAAACACAAACTGTAATTGCCTCAGAGTCATGTTTACTTTTCAGTTCTATGTGATGTGTTTTACATAAATGGGGGTGGTCTCTCTCGGAAACATTGGAAAGAAGAGCGCTTAGGGTTGGGACGGTACAAGGGAGGGAAAAAAATAAATAAATAAATAAAGCTAAAAAGTTTTATACAAATACAGTGGTACCTTGACTTACGAGTTTCTTTAATAACGAATTTCAATGATACGAGCTTTGATCCCACCAAAAAATCTGCCCTAACCAACAAGCAAATTTTTGATTTTTGAGCTCTGCTGGAGATATGGCCTTTCTGGGCCGATTAGCCTTGTATTCCTCCACACCACTCCAAGAAGGCCTTCTCTTATTTTCTCTGACACCTCCTATAGGGAGAAAAAAAAAAAAAAAAAACATTTCACCCCCCCCACACACACACACAATATTATTCTCATAGGAAATAACAAAAAAAAAAAAAAAAAACAATGAATCCATTCCAACCCCCTCCCAAACTTTTATAACCTGCCACAAACATGTATTTGTTATGAAATATTTGTTTTACATATTTATATTTAATATATTAGGTTAAATATACAAGGGGCAGTGGTGGTCTAGTGGTATAGGGTGCTGGATCACTGATCCAAAGGTTGGGGTTCAAGTCCTACTCTCCACAAGGTTGTCACTGCCCCCTCCCCCTTCAGTGCAGCTAACTGGGTTATCAAAGGCTATCTATGGTCAGAGACATGTAAAAGAACCATTACGGACTTTCGTAAAGTGTAGACTGCAAAACCGTCAGCGTGTTTCTGTCCCTTGCTAAAAACGGGTTGTGACAGGAAGGGCATCCGACATAAAAACCTCTGCCAAATCAAACATGCGAATCAGATGATTTACTGTGGCGACTCCCGAGTAAAAGGGAAAAAGCCGAAAGGAAGACAGACATATTAGGTTAAATATGTGTGTGTATTTCCTATAGGAATTTTTGTTTTATGTAACAAATATTTTGACTTATGTGCTTGCCCTCGAAACAGATTATGTTCGTAAGTCAAGGTACCACTGTAAATGTAAAAAAATACATAAATAAACAAACAAACAAACGGATTACTGGCAGAACTAATAGGACATTCTCCATCCATTTGTCAAACCACTCAATCCTACTAGGGTGTGCTGAGAGGTTGGAGCTTATATCTGCCGATTTTGAGAAAAAGACAACCCTATCACCCTGTCACACACACCATCACCCTCACTAGGCCGTTATAGGACCAGCACACGCACACAAACACACTCATTCATGCTTACACCAAGGGGCAATTTGAAACAGACAGTTAGCATATGCTTGTCTTTATAATTTGTGTAGAAGGAAACTAGAGTACCTGAAGTAAATCCATGCAAGTTTGATAAGAACATCCAAACTCTGCACAAAAATGCCTTTGCTAATCCTGAGACTCGAACCCAGGACCACAACACCACTATTCCCATAAATAATCAGAATTTAAACCAAACTTGTCTTATTTTTCCAGGCAGAAGGCTATCTAGACTTAAATCTTAGTGGCAATTTATGTAAAACTCAGTAATTAAGACATACTTTAGCCACAAAGCTAAAAAAAAATTTAAACGTTAAAATAAAATAAAAAATCCAATTTCTGGGGTTTTATTGACCTGCTGGTTATATGAGGAAATGACGAATCTGCGAACGGGTGACCCAAGATTCAAAACATTAAACCGTCGTCGCCCATTGAACTGAAACAGCGGCAAGTAAAATTATATGCTCATGAGATCGAGGGGGTCTCCATTTCTTTGGGGGGGATTTCGCGATATTAAACCAGCATACTTTCTCTCTGTTATTGGGGCATGAACGAGGAGAAAATTCTGGACAGCTGCAGGAGAAATTCTGGGTGCACCAGGTGAGATTCTCTCGGATAGCTAGCATATGCTTAGCATGCTAGCTAGCAACTTTCTATTTACATTTTAATTTCTACAGTACAGCACTGGAAAGAACTGACATGTGATTGGAAAATGGTTTACGCTTCTAATAAAAGATATTTGCTATTTGTTTCCAAGTATTTTTAAAACCTAATTTCTTAACACAACGCAATAATAAAATAATAATAATAAAAATAATAAATCCATACGTGTCACAATCTTACCGGTGGTGAAACTTATTTTCTGTATCCTCATAACGAATGGTCTGACGGATCAAATATGATAAAATAAATAAAATGACGATATTTATCTCGTAAGTGATGCATATCATGTAACACTTTTGCCTGCATTTATGAGTTCAGTTCACGATTAAATATCATTAGGCACCATCCACCAATGTATTTGTGGTTAACCTCTTCTGGGGTAAAGGTACTACATCCGGTTTGGAGGATCATTATGGACTCATGCTCATTACTTTTACATCAGGTAATGCTTCTGGGATGAGGTACAATTTATTTTATGATGTGCAAATAACTTTATTTTACTGACACCGTTTGATCTTAAATTGGATTTTTTAAATTAGCATACTTGTCCCAGGTGTTTTAGTGCCATAACAAATTTTCATTAGTCTAATGCAGGGGTGTCAAACTCATGCCACAAAGGGCCATGTGATTGTAGGGTTTTGTTTCAACCAAGCAGCAGCACACCTGATTTGACTCATTTAATTAACTGAGCTGAGTCTCTGTACAGAGCACACAGATTGGCCAATCAAATGCCTGAAGACTTAAATGTTTGTTTAAATGAGCAAAGTCAGGTGTGCTACTGCTTGGTTGAAACAAAAAAAATCCTGCAGCCACATGGTCCTTTGTGGCATGAGTTTGACATCCCTGGTCAATGCATGGTTTTGGACTGTAGAAGGAAATGGATCACCTAAAAGCAAACCCGAAAAAGTACATGGATAATTCCACACAGAAACATCTTGCCCTGGTATTGAACCCTGGACGTTTTTGCTGTAATGCGGATGTTCTAACCAAGACACTGTTGAGCAACCCCACAATAAGTCTATAGCAACTAATTGATTCGGCATGAGGGTGCTGGATTACTGATCCGAAGGTTGGCGGTTCAAGCCCCACTATCAATGGGTTGTCACTGCTCCCCCGTACAACTAACTGGGTTATCAAGGGCCAACCATGCTTCTCACTGTCTATGGTGAGAGGCCTGTGAAAGAACCAGTGCTGATTTTTGTAAAGAGTAGTTGCATAGCCGTCAGCATCTTTCTGCCCTGCGATGGCCCGGAGTCGGCTCAGATGGGCACCGGCTTCCCTCTGAACCTAATTTGGATTAAGCAGTACAGAAAATTAATGAATAATTTGGGATGGGTAGTCAATATTTTTTTCAAGAATTGATTGTTATTTTATTGTATTTATTTATTTTTATGCCGCACTCCTCCTTTAGGAATTTTCACAAAATCACCATAGGGAGCTTATGAAAAGGGGGGGGCATGCCCAAAACTGGGTGTTTTACAACAGCGGTGTATCAGAGAGCTCTGAATGCTGACGTCCAAGCCAGTAAAAAGCCAGAAAATTATATTGAAACATAACCAGGTAAAAACTGTGAAAAATGAAAAGGCAGTACATATCCAATAAATCTGTGTAAACAGATTACCTATTGATCTCGTATAAATAAATCCGTAATCTACTAACACCAACTAGCTATCTCATCATAATCCCCTTCCATTCATTTTCTTTCTAGATTTTGGTTTTGTCGTGTTAGCCTACATTTTTAAAGTCTGAAGTCTCATGGTGATTTATTTTATTTATTTTATCTATTTTTATTTTTAGAGAATAGCAGTCAGAATTAATATACAACAGTGCTTCTCAAATAGTGGGGCACCCCCTCTTGGGGAGCACAGTATGATGCTGGGGGGGGGGGGGGGTACGGTGTGATGCCGGGGGGAGTGCATATGACCTTGGGGAACATGCTTTTCTGGAATTCAGTAGGCCCTTGACTATTCACGATTTTGCACCCACGGTTTGAGTATTCGCTGACTGCCAAGCAACTGGCACGTGATTCAAATTCAGCCAATGGCTGTCCTTCTTTCTCCTGATTGGTTGAGCTCATGCCCCGCCCCCTTTCCCTCATTTGCCTACAAGTTGTCAATTGAGCCTCTTTTTTGTGTGTGTTTTTATTACCAGTTAAGCTCTATGATACCACTCAAACGCTATGCGTCTTCTCTGGCTAAGCGATAGAAAACGCTGGCTGTCTCTTCTGAAGAAATAAGACTTTCTCCTGAGAAATGACGGTTTTCTCTGAACTGTTGCATTAAAATCTTATTCAATTATTATTCCAGTACAGTATCTAAGGTAATGTTTATAATGTTTGTGCATGAGATTTTATGTTATGTAGCATGTTCTGTAGCACTATGCTCATCTAGGACCGGTCGACTCTACAACAGCTATAAGATCGGAGTATCTTCGGGCATGTATAACTAAGCACGCTCAACTGGGCTTCTTGTTAGCCGGGGTGCGGCTAGCACTGAGCTAATATGCTATGGTAGCTCAATGCTAGCCACACCCCAGCTAACAAGAAGGGGCCGAACGACGACTCTGGCGCTTGGGATTGCAGGGAATGAAGGCCGTGTAGCCGGCTGGTGCAATCGCCTCATCGGGTGTACTCTCCTCAAGCCAGGTATCACAGAAATACAGCAAATCCTCTGTGCTGCAATCTGAGCATAAAGCTCGTCCATCTTGTTTCGCAGGGACTGAACATTTTCAAGCAGTATTATCGGACGCACTAACCAAGCGCCGGAGACTCTGAGAAATCTGCCTGGGCTTCTTGTTAGCCGGGGTGCATATTAGCTCAGTGCTAGCCGCATCCCGGCGAACAAGAAGCCCAGTTGAGAGTGCTTGGTTATACATGCCCAAAGACACTCCGATCTTATAGCTGTAGTAGGGTCGACCGGTCATAGACGAGCATAGTTCAAAACATGAACAAACAAAACAACAAATAAAGCAAATTAAAACGAACAAAGAAACAATTTGACTCTGAGAACTCTGCGACGTCGCCCTCTGGAGACATCACTCCAAATTGAATGTAAAAGGACATGAAGCGTAATAAAGTTTATCCTTTCAGTATCGTTTGGTAAACATGCTACAAAACATAAAATCTCACGCAAACTTTCTAAGAATTAACTTAGGTACTGTACTGGAATAATAATTGAAAAAGACTTTAATACGAGCGCTTTACAACAGTATATGCTGTATAATGTTTATATTTTATCATCAATAAATATAACAGTTAAAATTGAAACGTTTTTCTTAATCAGTAGTACATTTTACTACATTCTTACTCATTAATACAGTATTACTGTCTATAGAACGTGTTTAAGAAGCATATTTTAGCGCATGATACACAGTATTTGCTCATTCGCGCATGTGACGTGATACATGGGGTTTTACTTCCGGGTACAGAACTCGCGGCTTATCTTGATTCGCGGGAGGGCCCGGAACCGAACCCCCGCGAATGTCGAGGGCCTACTGTCGTTTCCGAGAATTAAGTGTAATTGCACCTCCACTCCAGTAGTTGGCAGTGGCGCTCTCATTGTCGCACTATGGTGTAGCGGATTTGCGCACGTGCAAACGATATGAAGTGCAGTAAACAACACGGAAAGTTTTCTAACAAGAACGAAGAGAAAGGTGGACATAGATGGAGATATTGAGGTTTAAATAAGGATACATTTTTTAAATTTCAGGCACATTGGTGCACTTTAAATCTTTTCTGTTACAGATTAAAAAACAATATGAACTATACTGTATTTGTCTGATTTTTAATGTTAATAAAGCTACAATGTTATGCAGAGGTGTACTGATAATAATTTTATAGACAAATAATACTATTTATAGTCGCTCGCGGGGCAGTTGGGGGGGGGTATGAAATGTTTTTTCTTCCTGGAGGGGGCGCCACAGAAAGTAATTGAGAAGCACTGATATACAATCACGCAACTCTTCATGGTCATTGTTTTTGCAGTTAATACACGCAACATGCTAGTACAGTACCGTTTAAGCTCTATAATGACATCCTTTGTCAGTGTTCTCAGTATAGAGCAAATGCTGGCTGTGAATCCTGGGAAGACGCCCATCAGTCTACTGCAGGAGTATGGAACGCGGATAGGTAAGACACCTGTGTATGACCTGCTGAAGGCCGAAGGTCAGGCCCACCAGCCCAACTTCACCTTCCGCGTGTCTGTGGGAGAGATCAGCTGCACAGGCCAAGGCCCCAGCAAGAAGGCTGCCAAACACAAAGCTGCTGAAGCTGCTCTCAAGATGCTGAAAGGAGGGATGTTGGAAGCCTTAAAGGGCAGCATGGTTGAGGGAGAACACTTTGATGACATAGACATCCCCTTGGAGGTAGACTGGTAAGGATGCGTTAAATACGGCACTACAGTAAACATCACATAAGTCGAAGTAGTATCATTCGGATAATTGCGTAACTCTGAGGGGCTTCCAAGGTTCCGATTTTTTACAACTATAATGCCATTAAAACACCATTGCATAACTCTAATTCTGTAAGTCGGATGTAAATTTGAGTCCCTGTTTAATACAATTCCATCAAAATCTTGTCGCGTAACTTGGATTACCATAGGCTATGGTCACTCATTCAGATACATACACAACATTGCTATAAATG
>CM045741.1:33420015-33422515 GCA_024760905.1 Plotosus lineatus
GCTTTCCTTCGGGTGGGGGGATGGGTCCTAACTGCTGTTTGTGCTTATACACCAAATGACAGTTCAGAGTACCCACCCTTCTTGGAGTCTTTAGGGGCTGTGTTGGAGAATGCTCCCTTGAGAGACTCGCTTTTTGTCTTTTGAAGACTTCAACGCCCATGTGGGCAACGATAGTGTGACCTGGAAGCGCGTGATCGGTAGGTATGGCCTTTCCAGTCTGAACCTAAATGGTGTTTCATTGTTGGACTTCAGTGCTCATCACAGTTTGTCTATCACAAACACCATGTTTGAACATACAAGTCCTTCTCAAAAAATTAGCATATTGTGATAAAGTTAATTATTTTCTGTAATGTACTGACAAACATTAGACTTTCATATATTTTAGATTCATTACACACAACTGAAGTAGTTCAAGCCTTTTATTGTTTTAATATTGATAATTTTGGCAAAAAAGTCAAGAAAAAACAAAAATCCCTATCTCAAAGAATTAGCATATCTCATCCAACCAATAAAAAAAAAGTGTTTTTAATACAAAAAAGTCAACCTTCAAATAATTATGTTGAGTTATGCACTCAATACTTGGTCGGGAATCCTTTTGCAGAAATGACTGCTTCAATGCGGCGTGGCATGGAGGCAATCAGCCTGTGGCACTGCTGAGGTGTTATGGAGGCCCAGGATGCTTCGATAGCAGCCTTAAGCTCATCCACAGTGTTGGGTATGGTGTCTCTCAACTTTCTCTTCACAGTATCCCACACATTCTCTATGGGGTTTAGGTCAGGATAGTTGGCAGACCAATTGAGCACAGTAATACCATGGTCAGTAAACCATTTAGCAGTGGTTTTGGCACTGTGAGCAGGTGCCAGGTCGTGCTGAAAAATGAAAATCTTCATCTCTATAAAGCTTTTCAGCAGATGGAAGCATGAAGTGCTCCAAAATCTCCTGATAGCTAGCTGCACTGACCCTGCCCTTGATAAAACACAGTGGACCAACACCAGCAGCTGACATTGCACCCCAGACCATCACTGACTGTGGAGACTTGACACTGGACTTCAGGCATATTGGCATTTTCTTCTCCCCAGTCTTCCTCCAGACTCTGGCACCTTGATTTCCGAATGACATGCAAAATTTGCTTTAATCCGAAAAAAGTACCTTGGACCACTGAGCAACAGTCCAGTGCTGCTTCTCTGTAGCCCAGGTCAGGCGCTTCTGCCACAGTTTCTGGTTCAAAAGTGGCTTGACCTGGGGAATGCGGCACCTGTAGCCCAGTCCACTGCTTCCACAGGCTCCCCAAGGTCTAAAATCGGCCCTTCTCCACAATCTTCCTCAGGGTCCGGTCACCTCTTCTGGTGCGCAGTGTTTTCTGCCACACTTTTTCCTTCCCACAGACGTCCCACTGAGGTGCCTTGATACAGCACTCTGGAAACAGCCTATTCGCTCAGAGATTTTGTTCTGTCTTACCCTCTTGCTTGAGGGTGTCAATGATGGCCTTCTGGACAGCAGTCAGGTCGGCAGTCTTACCCATGATTGCGGTTTTGAGTAATGAACCAGGCTGGGAGTTTTTAAAAGCCTTAGGAATCTTTTGCAGGTGTTTAGAGTTAATTGGTTCATTCAGATGATTAGGTTAATAGCTCGTTTAGAGCTTTTCATGATATGCTAATTTTTTGAGATAGGAATTTTGGGTTTTCATGAGCTGTATGCCAAAATCATCAGTATTAAAACAATAAAAGACCTGAAATATTTCAGTTGGTGTGCAATGAATCTAAAATATATGAAAGTTTCATTTTTATCATTACATTACAGAAAATAATGAACTTTATCACAATATGGTAATTTTTTGAGAAGGACTAGTAAGGGTGTCCATAAGTGCACTTGGCACCGACAGCCTCGGTTGCAGTTTGATGATCAACTTTGTAGTTGTGTCACCGGACTTGCTACCGCATATTCTGGACACTCGGGTGAGGAGAGGAGCATAGCTGTGAATATGGTGGTGAGCTGAAAGGCGGGGGAGGCTGCCTTCCAGACCTGGCAGGCCCAAGCTTTTAATTAGGGTCTGCTGGGAACGTTTGGAAGAGTCTCCTGTCCGCTAGGCCTTTAACTCCCACCTCCAGCAGAGCTACAACCATGTCCTGGAGGAGGCGGGTGACATGGAATCCGAATGGGCCATGTTTCTTGCCGCCATTGCTGGGGCAGCAGCCCATAGCTGTGGCCGGATGGTCGTCAGTGCTTGTCTTGGCAGTAACCCCCAAACTCAGTTGTGGACACTTGTAGTGATGGGGCTGTCCAACTGAAAAAGAAGGCCTATTGGGTTTTATTAGTCTGTAGGACTCCCGAGGCAGTAGACAGGTCCCGGCAGGCCAAACGTGCTGCAGCTGAAGCTGTTGCAGATGCAAAATCTCAGGTGTGGGAGGAAGTTGGTGAGGGTCTGGAGAGTGATTATTGGTTGGCCTCAAAAAGGTTCTGGACTACCAGACAATGCCTCAGGAGCGGGAAGCAGTTCTCC